>OX352773.1:271957471-272287048 GCA_947095535.1 Poecilobothrus nobilitatus
CGTTTACTTTGAAGAGAGTAATTTTGATTTCTAAATTTAATATTGACTTCCTAAATCTATATAAAATCTTATTAGCTTCTTTGGTATATAGGTGGTTTTCTATTTGGAGTGAATATATTGTCTTTATATTGTTCATAATATGGTTTGAAAATATTTTCTTCATTCTGCTTCTCCTATTGTTATATGATGTTAATTTACATGGAATTTTCACAATCCTCTTCATCAGTATGACGGTGTTTTGATTATATAATGTTCTTACCGAGTTAAAAAATCCAGTTGTATTTCATTGTGATTTTAATACTATATGTATATACTTTTGTATATATACCTTATTTTTTATATGTTATTTCAATATGTTGCCTATGTAGAACTAGGACATATGATTAAAACACTAATTTTCTATTCTTTACGCCAACGTTTCCTGTTAATCCAACACTTCATCAGGACTGTAGAATTTATTAACTCATATTATGTATGTTTACAAGAATTATTTTACAATTTTTTACCTTCAGAATTACAAATTAATCTTTTCATATTATTAATTCCCAAAAAATTTTTTTATATTAATTTCCAAGTTATAGACAATGATTAATAATGTCTACCATTTCTACACCTAAATCTTTGTGTAGGTTGATGTTGCAGATATACGACGGAGCATTAACTATACCACCCAATGCATTACTTTGAAAACGTTGAATGATGTATCTATTACTTTGACTGGTACAACCCCAAAGTTGAACACCATAAGTCCAAACTGGTTTTAGGACTTGTTAATATAGCAGAAGCTTATTTTCAGTAGATATAGACGAGTGTCTACCTAGTAACCAGTGCATTTTTCTGTACTTTACGTTCAGATTATCGCGTACATGAATTTTCCATTTTAGTTTTACATCAAGCGTTATGCCAAGATATTTGGCTGTGTTCTCATATTTAACAAGTCGATCATTAATGTACACAGGTTCATGTTTAATATGTTTGTTAGTGAAATCTACATGTACTCATTTAGCTTCATTTAATTTGATACGCCATCTGAAGGTCCAATCTTGGATTTTTTTAACAGCAGCTTGTAGTTTTGGTGTTGTTTCTATAGCCAGTGACTAATACTGCTGTATCGTCGGCAAATGTAGTAACAGTGTTTTCTTCGAGTGTAGACAGATCACTGGTGTACAAAAGATAAAGTATTGGCCCTAGAACACTACCTTGTAGGTGTTCCTGCTTGAATTTAAGTCAGAGTAAGCATCTTCCTGTTTTATTTCGAAGTAGCGTTCTGATAAATATGAAATTAATATTTTGGAATATTGAGCAGGTAGGAGTAAGTTTAATTTGTAGTTTAGCCCTTCAAACCATACTTTATCAAAAGCCTGTGCTACGTTTAAGAATATTGCAGAGCAGACTTTCTTTTCCTCGAGTGGTTTTTCTATTTTGTTTGTAATGCGGTGAACTTGATCTATTGTTGAATGACGATTTCGAAATTCGAATTGGTGGTTGGGGATTAAATGTTTTTCTTCAATTACAAGTTTTAATCTTTTTAGCAAAAGTTTTTCAAACAATTTAGACAAAGTTGGTAATAATGAAATAGGTCTGTAAGAAGTTACTTCTAAAATCGGCTTTCCCGATTCAGGTATCATTATTACCGCAGCTTCTTTCCACAATTTTGAAACGTACCGAAATGAAGTATTCTTCAAATAGTTATTTTTATCAAAACTTTTTTAGGGAGTTCTTTCAATATTTTTCCAGTAATTAAATCGAATCCAGGAGCTTTTTTCGGATTTATATTGGTTTTGATTTCATTTCTAACTTCTCGCACTGTAACTGGATGTATATAACTAAATTACATATCAATACATATCAATCTTTCGATCACCAATTTATTAAAATAAACTTAGGTACGAATAATTTATACCTGGGTATTGTTTAGTTTTCTCCGAATTCTGATAATTTCTCATATTCTGAATTTTATAGTGTATATCACAATATTATTTCCGATATGCATGAGGATGATTCATTTTTTGTTTTTGGCAATTTCAACCGTCCTTCTCTCTCTTTTATTATAGACGATACGGATAATTTGTTATTACCATTTAATTTTCAGGACGAAATTAAATTTGGTTTAATTAGTGAATTCTATGGTAACGATCTACAGCAAATTATTAGTTATCCTAATAGTAATAACAAGTGGTTAGATCGTTGATGATGCAGATAATCTAATTACTAACACTACTCATCATAATGCAATTATTTTCGAGTTCTCCACTTCTATTCCACTTTTGACCACATCTTACAATAATGAAATTGTATTAGATTTTTTTAACGCTGACTATCATATATCTATCTTTAAAAAGAGGGATATATTATATTATATCTTTATATTATATATATTATATATAATACAACGAACTTTATGGTTTACAAATCTGAAATCCTGAATCAAATGAAGAAAGGATACCAAGTTGGTACAATTTACTCTGATTTTAGCAACGCTTTCGCTCGTGTAGATCACTTCACTTTGCTCAACAAACTATCAACTTTTGGCATTTCGGGTTCATTTCTTGAGTGGCTTAATTCTTATCTTTCAGAAAGAACTCAAAATGTTAAATTTAAAGGAGTATTATCCAACACAATCGGAGTTACTTCCGGTGTTCCACAAGGAAACCATTTAGGCCCATTTCTGTTTAACGTATTTATTTCAGATCTTTCAGAATATCTATGCAATATACATGCAATGCAATTTCGTTTGCTGATGACCTAAAAATATATCAAGATAATTCTGATCCAGCTATATTTCAATCTAGCTTATCAGTGTTACAAGCTTGGTGCACGTCAAATAAATTCAACATACGGAACTCAACATACAGAAATGTAAGGGTATAAGCTTTACGCAAAAACGATCCTCTTTGATATACGACTACAAAATAGATAACGTAACTTTGGAAAGGGTTTTTAGCATTACTGATGTAGAAATTCTTCTGGATAATAAACTTAATTTTAATCTTCACTATGAGCAATTAATTTCAAAGTCTAATAAAATGTTAGGTTTCATTAAGAGAATAATTCTTGCCTCAAAATTTCAAGCTCCTATCTAAAAGCATGCCGGAGTTATGAAGGTAGAAATACCATGCAACATTTCGTTTTCACATTCAAATTTAAATACTAAATTTAAAAAAATATATATAGTTTTGATATTGATTTATAAAGGTAAAAAAAACCTGTCGAATGGCATGACATGACATGAAATATATGCGTTTAAAAATATGGCTTTTTCAAAGTTTGAGGGGCTATAGTTCCCTAATGAATGGGGCTACATGAAAAAGTTGTTCCACAAAATTAATTTTTTTATGAGACCTACCCATAGTTTAAATTATTTTTCTCTATCTTTAACGGTGTAAAAGTTTTGTAAATAGACAGCCAGACGGACGGACAGACAGACGGACAGAGTTAAACTAATAAGCACATTTTTTCAAAATTTTTTGGAAATGTGCTAAACATCATGTACATACATATGTATGAATATATGAAAGAATGTACCCTGATAAAAAAATTTCAGCAGTTTATCCGTTTTTACAAAAAAGTTTTTACACTGTAAACCTTTACGATTGGTTTAGGAAATTTAGAATTTGTGAAATAACTGCATTTTTTAGCTATGAAAGCAGTGTAGAATATTTTGTCGAGTATTTTGTACGCCACCTTCTGCGCTTAATTTAGCGCTGAAAAGTTTCTACATGAGATGCGTAAAATTTTAATTTCCTTTTTTGGCGCTGCATTTGACGCTGACAATTTCCTGTAGAAGAGTTGAAAATTATTATTCTCTCCTTCGGCGCAACAGTTTACGCTGAAAATTTTCTGCGCTGAAGCTGAAAATTTTATGCACAAAGAATGTTGAAAATTTTCTGCCATTTTGTCATTGTATCATTTGTTTGAGTGCTGTGATAAAGATAAGATGTTTAAGGGTAAATTTTTTTATATTATACTTTAGGTACCATTAAATTAAATTTGTAAAAATTAAAATTTTGTTATTTTAAATATGTACATGCTATGTTGTTCTTAAATTTGAAATTCTCATGATAATTTGTAAACACAATTATTTAGAATAATTATTATTTCTAACTATAGCAACAATTTTATTTTAGAATTATCATACAGATTTCAAATTTAAATATAGCCTGCATGTTATTTAAAATAACAAATTTTTATATTTTATTGTAGCTAAAAAATTATCCAAAAAAAGTGCTGAATTTGGTGCAGAAAATTAGTTTTTAGAAAGCAGTGATTTGTGTGCTGAGAAAATGCGCCTAAAGATGCGCCTACTGTTGAATCGTGATCTCACAATTTTGTGAGAATGTATTAGTAAATTTAAAGGGGAATTGTGCAAAGAATTTTCCCGAGCCCTGTATAATTCTTACAATTTCTCTTCATATTTTCAGCATATTTTTCTGCGCAGATTCAACGTCGAAAAAGCGCATTTTTTTTATCAGGGTATCTACATATATTATCTACATATAATTCATTGCTTATTATTATTATTTAATAAAATAAAATTATCTTAAATTATTAGAAGTTATTCTGCTTTGATATTATTATGTAAAAAATCTATGAATTTTGGCAATAATACTTTTCGTATAATAGCGGTCGCTGCTGTCGTGGAGACAGCTGATTTTCTTTTATTTCAATTTGTTTGTATTTCTCAGCATCCTCAAAAATTTTAATTATCGATATTTATTTAATTTATTTATTTATTTACTTGTTTAGTTCAAACAATTTACAAATTTTTTTTAAACAGTTTTACAATTTTGTTGAAGTTGAAAATTATTATTCTGTCCTTCGGCGCAACAGTTTACGCTGAAAATTTTCTGCGCTGAAGCTGAAAATTTTATGCACAAAGAATGTTGAAAATTTTCTGCCATTTTGTCATTGTATCATTTGTTTGAGTGCTGTGATAAAGATAAGATGTTTAAGGGTAAATTTTTTTATATTATACTTTAGGTACCATTAAATTAAATTTGTAAAAATTAAAATTTTGTTATTTTAAATATGTACATGCTATGTTGTTCTTAAATTTGAAATTCTCATGATAATTTGTAAGCACAATTATTTAGAATAATTATTATTTCTAACTATAGCAACAATTTTATTTTAGAATTATCATACAGATTTCAAATTTAAATATAGCCTGCATGTTATTTAAAATAACAAATTTTTATATTTTATTGTAGCTAAAAAATTATCCAAAAAAAGTGCTGAATTTGGTGCAGAAAATTAGTTTTTAGAAAGCAGTGATTTGTGTGCTGAGAAAATGCGCCTAAAGATGCGCTTACTGTTGAATCGTGATCTCACAATTTTGTGAGAATGTATTAGTAAATTTAAAGGGGAATTGTGCAAAGAATTTTCCCGAGCCCTGTATAATTCTTACAATTTCTCTTCATATTTTCAGCATATTTTTCTGCGCAGATTCAACGTCGAAAAAGCGCATTTTTTTTATCAGGGTATCTACCTATATTATCTACATATAATTCATTGCTTATTATTATTATTTAATAAAATAAAATTATCTTAAATTATTAGAAGTTATTCTGCTTTGATATTATTATGTAAAAAATCTATGAATTTTGGCAATAATACTTTTCGTATAATAGCGGTCGCTGCTGTCGTGGAGATAGCTGATTTTCTTTTATTTCAATTTGTTTGTATTTCTCAGCATCCTCAAAAATTTTAATTATCGATATTTATTTAATTTATTTATTTATTTACTTGTTTAGTTCAAACAATTTACAAATTTTTTTTAAACAGTTTTACAATTTGTTTTCATAAAGTTACATAATTAAATTAAATTAACAACATTTACAAAGTATTTTTACAAAAACGAAATTCATATACATTATAATACATCAGACATTCAACTAAAAAAAGAAATATAATATAAATTTAAAAAAATCAAGCATTGAATTCGATTTATGAATTATGCTTTCATAGTGGTCCTTGAAAGTTAATTTACTGTCGAAAAGAATACCTAGATCTCTTATAGAATTAGTCTTAGTCAAACTTGAATTATTAATAGAGTATTGAAAGTTAATATTATTGAGTCGCCGAGAAAAAGTTATAAATGTACATTTACTGACATTCAGAAGAAGATTATTTATGTTTCACCAATAGAATAAATTATTTGGGTCAGCCTGATGTAAGTTGGCATCTTCTATGCATGTTATTTTTTAAAAATGTGCATGTTATCATCTGCGTAAATTTTAATGTTACAGTGGCTAATGAAGGTAGTAACATCTTTAACGGACAAAATAAAAAGAAGCGGTCCCAAATGGCTTTCTTGTGGAACTCCTGAGTTTACTGGAAAAGGTTTAGAAGTACAAGATCTAAATACAACAATGTAATTTCTGTCCTTCTGATAGGAATTTACCCACTTAATAAAACATTCAGCAAAACCTTACTTTTTTAATTTCAATCAAATGGTACTGTGTGGTAAAATATCGAATGCCTTGCTAAAGTCAATATATATAACATCCGTTTGAAATCCCGATTCCATATTATTTAGGAATATCGACGTTGATTGAACAAGTTTTGTGGTGGTTAACTTATGTTTCACGAAACTATGCTGGTTGTCAGAAATAATTCTAGAACACTGAGAATAAATTGAATCAAAAACTATTAATTCAAATACTTTAGGTATTGCTTTCAATTTAGCTAATGGACGATAATTGTTAAAGCTAAAAAAATGTCCGGTTTTATAGCGTTTTTAGATTGTAAAACTACTACGTAGAGCCTGCGATATATACTTCTGAAAATATGCCTTTTTTACAAGTTTAAAGGACTGTAACACTGGAACCCTATGCAACTAAAAGAAACCGTTAACACACGTAAAAATACATTACAGGGGCTTTAATTTTTTTTGTCTTACCAAAGAAAAATGTGTACAGGTGCCTAAGTTACAGGTGTTTAAAAAAAGAAAATTTCCAATTTTTGAGACCTAATAGCTCATAAACAGGGGGTGGTCCAAAAAAAAAATTCGGACAGACGGACGGACGAACAGAGTGAAACTAATAGGCACACTTTTTCAAATTTTTTTTGGAAATGTGCTAAAAATAAAATTTTTGTATGAAAAACTTGGACCTTAAAAAGTTAATTGTTCGAGGACTATACGAAGTTTTGTTCGGATCTCAACCAAAACAAATAGGGTACCTAGAAATTGATTCAAAAATATGTGATCTTAATTTTAAATGTTTTAGTTAATTACGCACTAAGATCTATTTATGTAAATTTTGTACTTGTATAACAGTTATTCGAAGCTATTGCACAGTACCAACCACATTTTACAGAAAGTATTGCTATAAAACTGAATCATCTTTTAAAGATTTCAGATGCCTTATGTTCCAATATAAGCAAGCTATTTGAAGCTACTGATCTAGCACAACTAAATTACAAATACAATACTTGTTGGCATACAACTTTACATCTTTTCACAATATTTCAGATATCTAGCTTTAATAAACGCTGATTAATTTTCATATAAAGAAAGAATGAAAAAGAATGTATGGCAGCTACTTGAACCTGATGGCCGAACTTTCTGGATTTAGCAAAACTAACAATTTTACAAAAATGGCATAGTAAATATTTCAGAATCCTAGCTTTTTTATATTTTGAATTAGTGTACGGACGGGCGTATACGGCTTAATCGACTCAAAATTCGATTCTCATTCGATTCATATACTTGAGTCTATATCTAGTCAGAAAAAAGTGTCACAAAAAAACAAATATAAATACAACAGCCTTGGTATATAAAAATAAGCCAATGTTTTTATGACGCTTGGTTTATATAAAAATTATAATCAGTTATGAAGTCGGTTATAATCACATTGAAGGAACTTCAATTAAAAAAGCAAAATTTTGTTGAGAAAAATACAGACTCGGTATTAATAATATACTGTGAAACTATAATATACACAATAGCGATAAAAAAATTGTTTTTGATTTTACGAAATTAATAGTAATTATAAACTGGGATATAAAGTTGTGAGACCATCCAATTAAAAGATGTAAATAAATTAATAAACTGACGGTGTGAATTGTCAATGTTTTTTAGGTATTTGTGAATTTTTTTAATAATTTATTTTGTTAATTAAACAAACCGTGAAGTAAATTAGATAATCTTTAATAATATCAATTTTATAAGTTATTTATTATTTTAATTCCCTCTTGTGTGAAAATCTATTTTTTACCAATGGGTTATTTATAAAATCTATGACCTAAATCTATAAATTTTGTTAAAATATTACAAGTCAACAAAAAAAAATGTATGTATTTTACTATTAAAAGATTGCGAAAAATTTTTATTAAAAAGTTTTTTATTTTACCATGGAAGGATTGCGTAAAATAAATAAATTTTCATCATTTTTTGTATCTGCAAACGATGAAAAAACTTCAAAAACACCAAAATAGCAATTTAAAAAATAATAAAAAAATATTGGTAAAATTTAACGATATCGAACGTAAGGGATGTTATTGATAAATTGGTATGATGTGGTATTGATAGGTTTAATTTATTTGTCTTTCTTCTACAAACATTTTTCTACTATATGATTTGTTTTATATAAATGTAAGGTAAAAAATAAATATTTTATAAATGTACTAAAATATTATCCCTAAATTTATTTGTATATCGTACAAATCACGAAAATAAAATAATTCACAAAATAAAAATATTGATTGATGAAAAAAATGCGAGTGTGGTATGTAATATGATTTCACTAAAATTATGTACTTATGTTTTTTGTTATAAAATTTTCTTTTTACTTTTCGTCCTGTTTTATAAGGGATTTAAAACGTCGTATATTACTATATCCTTAGAAAACTTTATTAATAGCAGAATCAATTCGTTTTCGTATAGCAGAAGGTAGAAAAATAAATGAAGAGCGTAGAATAGCAACGGTGGAATGGAAAACAGTTAATATGCAAAATTTATTTTTCATATCTCGTCTTGATTTTATGATTGAGTGTTCTGTTAAAATGTATTTTAAACAAAATATATATATCAAAATTACGAGGTTTTACAAGATAAAGTTCGGAAAAGAGTTATGTCAGATTATTTTCTAACTTTGTATTAAAATATCTTTTATAATGTGACCAAACACTGTACGGATCCTATTTGGCGATTATGATAAGTGATGTCCAATGAATCAGACTGATATTGAAACCACGTTTTTATAATTAATATCTTTTATTACTAATATCTTAATACTAATGAGTAATGACATATCTATTGACATGTGCTCTTATGTACTAACTTTTAAGGAGGTTTATAATTCTTCATAAGAGGCCTAGTGAGTAAGATCGTATAACATACGCTGTAAATACCGAGGGAGTGTGCGTCACCTTTATTTTCTTTGTCACATTTATGTGGCAGGGGAATAAATTAAAAATAATTCTTAATATGTAACTATAGTGCTACCAGAGTTCATTAATTTTAACTAGTTATTAATTAACAACATAGGCGGGTAGCGTTTTTAATCAACTTGAGCTTTAACATTTAAATGCACCCTGGCGGGCTGTATTTCTGTAGCGGGTAGGGCTACTTAAAATGTTTTGGACAACAGTTATCTTTTCTATGAGGTATATCACAGTTTTAGATAAAGGAACTAAAGGAAAAAAATTTAGTTCCTTTATCTAAAACCGTGCATCCGTTTTGCAAACAGACCGACTGGTATAGTGAAAGTAAAAAGCAAATTTTTCAATATTATTGCAAACTTATACGACATTTTAAAAACTTAAAATAATTTTTAAATATAAACCAAAGTGATTTTTAACATATTATTTTTAAATATTATAGTTTTTAATATTTTATTTTTCAGTTTTTAAAATTTTTTTTTTTCAAATAAGTTCCTGATATCATATATTTCATATATTTCATATATTATTCCTTTTTCTCTTAAATATGAAATAATCCCCAAATCCCCTATCTAATTTCAACAATTTCTATTTTTGCAAAAAATATGATTATTTTTTTCACTATTAAGAACCATTTTTTTGTATCTTTGCGATTTTTTGGGCCAATATTGTTCTAAAACTAAATATTTTGGAATAAAAACTAGAATTCAGAGAAAATTCAAATTAATATTTTGATTTTAATCTAAATCTCTTCAGGTCTGCAAAAATTCAAAGGAATTATTAAAGTTTTGAATTCAAAAAAGAAAGAAAACTCTATAATTTCCACAAAATTTTTAATAAACAATATAAGGCAGTATATTTAAATTCTTTTCAAACACTCAAATTTTCAAAACCATAATATAAAACTGTGATTTTGAAGCAAATAATTTAAATTTTATTATAACAACTATAAAATAAAGCTGAACCTAATTTTTAAGCAAATAATTAAATTTAAATATTTTTTTAAAAAATTTTGGTTTCAACTAATGCTAAATTTTTAAAAACCAAATTACCAAAACTTGTATTATAATTTCAGGATTTAAATTACCTTTTTAACACATCTTTCAAAAAAATTTTAATAAATTTGCTTATTAGTTTCACTTTGTGTAGAGGGACACAAAGGGGGTCCGTCATTTCGGCAAATTCAGCAGTATCAGAAGGAAGCCATCTAGGTCCTTTATTTTTCGTAGTATCGACTTATGACAGTCCCCTATGTCTACACCATTCTCATCTTCTTAGTTTTGCTGATGATACCAAAATTAGCAACATTGTAACTTCCACTCGTAATTCTGAGTTGTATCAACATGATCTCAATTAATTTAGCTTGGATTTATTATTTAAGAGTTATTCGAGATTGTGAAACGACAATTACGAATCACTCAACTCTTGGCTTTATTATGCTTTGATCAAAAGAGTTTTCTGATCCATATATATCATAAAGCAACTTTTCATTACATATAAGTAAAAGCTACACTTAAGTACAAAAGCCAAGCATATTTTCCCTATCGTGATATAGATATTTCACGTATTGAATCAGTTCAAAAAAAATTCGTTATTTCGCTTTACGCAACTTTGCTTGAGTTAATCCGATACGTCTTCCTCCATATGTAGCTATACTTTTTTTAGACAGTCACGCCGTCCAGTGGCTGATATCATATTAGTTTAGCAATTTGCTCGCGGTTATATCAATTGTCCTGCTACTTGCTAACAAATAAGGTATAGAGAAAATCCGAATAATTTGAAACCGGTCGACATTTTTAATGTGTCACACCACTTAAATAATTGACACTTAGATTAAGGAAAATATCTCATACAATTTTATTTTGGCAAAATTTGTACATGTGTCTAAAAACAACAAGTTTTACATTTTTGAGCTCTAATAGAAAATGGCAGAAAAAAATTCAACATCTTTCTTCTCCCAAAATTGCAAAATACTATCCAAAAACGTTACGCATTGCAATATTTTATTTTCACATAACCGTAAATTTATATAAAAAATTTAAAAAAAATTGTAGAATATTGATATTGATTTAGAGAGAAAAAGTCTTATCGTTTGAAGTTCTTAAATTACAAAAATATTAAACAGAATCAGAGATAATATATACATTTGAAAATAGAGCTTTTTTCCAATTTTGAGGCACTGTAACACTATATAACTAAAAATAAGGCAGAATGTAAACCAACGGTTTTTAAAAGCGCATGTTTCTAAAACATAACACAAACTGTTTAGAATTGTCGCTAATACCAAAATTTGAAAATTCATATAAGAAAAAATGTGAAATTGATTTGTTTTCAACTTTAAGGGGCTGTAAGTTCGGAACTTTATATAACTAAGAAAAACCGTTAACACACCAAAAAATATATTACTGAAGCTTTAATTTTTATGTTTTGCCGAAGAAAAGTTTGTACAGGTGTCTAAAAGAAGCAAATTTTCAACTTTTGGGCGCTAATTCCTCTTAAACAGGGGGCTGTACAAAAAAATTTTCTGAGGAAACTTATATTAATTCTAAAACTTTTTTCCTATCTCAAAATTTCAAGTTTCTATATAAAAGCGTGCCGGAGTTATAAAAAAAGGAGTATCATGCAATATTCGGCTGTCTGACTGTTTACAAAACCTCTACATAGTTAAAAAGAGAGCAATGAAATTTCAACCATGGGTAAGTTTCATTAAATACGTTTTTTATGTAACCCCATCAATTACGAAACTACAGCCCCTCAAACTCAAAAGCCCTATTTTTAAATTGCAGATTTCTCTGGCTGTATGACACGTAGCTCCATCTTATTGAAACCATATGTTTTCCACTTTTGGCCATAAAAAAGTTGTGATCATGTGGCGAGAGTTAACGGTTGTGGCTCTTCCAGCATCATTTTCGACCAATCACCGACCAACCAAAGTACGGACCAATCACACTACCAGACCACAATACACACCAAACAGTGATCTTGTGGCGGCAATTCTTGTGTCAATTGAACTTTGTGCGTTCAATGTTTGAAGTGTGTTACACAGGCGCCTGCTTTTGAAAACTCAATTTGAAAGGCCCTATATTTCATGTATTTTTTCAATATCATTGTTATAATACCTTTTCTTGTTTTTTAATTATGTATGTATACATACCTTGTTTTTAAAATTCAAAATTCTAAACAGTTTGTATTGTCTTTTCGAAATGTGCCTTGAAAAACCGTTGGTTTACATTCTGCCTTGTTTTTTTATTGCAATTATAATTTTACAAACTATAAAAATTTGCTTTAGAAATTTATTTTCTACTTTTTTCTTTAAATTTATAAAAATTCTGTTTTTAAAAATTATTAATTTCAACATATATGTTTAATAGGAAAACCGCCAAGCTTTACAAATACCGTTATGCCAAACTCGATTTTTGAGCTACTGCAGAAAATATTTTTGTGTCATCTCCTTAAGAGGCCACCCAAATCCTGGTTTGATCGCATTTGTGCAAATACAATATCTAAAAAGGACGAAGCTTTTCAAACCTACAAGAGTGATAGGAACGAAGTTAATAGGGCGAGCTATATCGGGATCAGAAAATGGTGTAGGAGAGTTATCAACAAGCAAAAGTTCTTGCACAACAGACGGTTGATAAGAACTTTTCCATCTTCCCACAAATAGCAAATCCTTTTGAACCTTTGCTAAGAGTCTTAACGGTAAAAGTGGCGGTTCTTCGTTCTTGCCTTTGATTAATAACAATGACGAAATTGTAACAATCCGATCCCAAAAAAAAGGCAGATTTATTTGCCAAAAACTTCGCCTCTAACTCATCACCGCCCCGGTCAACAAAAAGACCATGCATTCTTCCTTAGATTAACTGCTCCTTAGGTAGAATTTCCTTCAGAACTCGTGCAGTTCTTAAAGCTCTTAAGAATTTGGATACAAAAAAGTCAGCCAGATGGCACTACTGCCACAGTTCTTAAAAATACTTTTTCTACTATTGCGCAATCTCTTCCATTTATTCCTCTCTTCCTGTGTATATCCTACCCAGTGGAAGACAGCGCACATTCATCCCATCCTCAATCTCTTGACATGCCTCTGGGAAAGGCTCAACATCAGCCTCCACCATTCTGAGAGTCTGATGTTATCGCTTTGGATATTTCTAAAGCGACCGAGTTTGGCATGATGCTATAATTGCTAAATGCAAAGCAATGGGCAAATGCAAATTCAAAATTAATGCTGGTGTTCCAGGATCTGTTCTCTCTCCGACACTTTCCTAATATTTATAAACGATTTATTAAGTATAACCCCCCAGCCAATCCATAGTTTAGCAGACGACAGCACGCTCGTTGCTTCTTACAAGGACAACGCCAGCAAAAATTCTGCTTCGCTTGAGCTAAATCTCGATTTAGCCAAAATTTCGAATTGGGACAAAATTAACAGAGTAGATTTTATCTCTAAGAAAACTCAGTGTTATTTAGTCTCTTGGAAAAGATACTCTTCGTTCCCAACTTTAACTTTTAAGGGGTTTTTCAACATACGGGTGAGCTCAACATTTTGGGCATGGAGCTAAACCAAAAATTAAATTGGTCCAATCATATTTTTTGTATAGCTAAAGATGCAGCTATGGGTATAAGTTTCCTGCATCGTTGTAAAGCCTTCTTTTCATCTTCTGATCTCCTTAATATCTATAAAACATATATAAAACCTAAGATGGAGTGCAATAATCATATTTGGGCGGGAGCCTCCAAAACAGCATTGGGATTTTACGATAAAATGCAAAATAGAGCAATTCATCTAATAAACGATCCCATACTGTCACTTCTACGCTTCCTCTACTCGGTTTCCGTCGCCTAACAGGAACACTTGCCCTGTTTTATAGATACCTTATAGGGTTGAGTTCTTGCTCTAATGACATTAAAAGTTTGATGCCTCCTCTCAAAGTATTCCAAAGACAAACAAAGAGAGCTTCTGCTGCCCACCCTTATGTAGTTCAAATTCCCAGATGGCATGTGTAGTTAAAATTCCCAGACGGCTTATGGAACTTTATTTGTAGTACGAACATCGTGAATGTGGAACCATTTCCACCTCATGTGTTCCCCAGAATTGGTGATGATTACATTTATTCACATTTCTGACGCTGAATTAAGTAAACGTGCTAATTTTAAATTTTAAATTCTTTTAATTTCTTTAATTCTTTACCTATAGTCATAACGTAAATAAAATAATAATAAAAAAAAAAAAAAAATTGTAAACAAAGCAATAAAAAAAAAAAGTTAATTACATCAAAAATAAAAGAATTTAAAAGAACTTGAACTCATTTTTTTTTTCTCTTTAAAAAAAAAAACTAGAAAACTGTTCTGTGTTTTTGTGTTAAATATAACAATTACAATATTTTAAATTTTTTATAATTAAAAACAAAACTTTTTATTTTTTTAACTCAATTTAAAAAAAAAATAAACAAACATGAATACAAATAAATGTGGCAGCTCTATCTGTACAGTTTTCGATGCAAAAACTGAATTTGTAACATGCAATAGTTTTTGCAAGAAACGCTTCAACGGAATCTGGCTAAATGCTCCTAGAGGGTAGTATTCCACGTTCATGAGTACTAAAGGTCGTATAACCTATAATTTGGTCAAGAAAAACAGGTGATGTTTAGTGGATTAAGGCCCATACACTCATAGAAGACTCGTGCTCGTTTTCACTCCTCTATAGTGTCTGCCGATGATTTCCACCTACCCTCGCAAAAAAAAATCTAACTTTAGTTTCTTTCTGCAAAATTTGGAAAAGACTGAGCCTGGTAGGTATATGGAACTAAACTCTAATATATGATTTTCATTTTAATAATCTAGATTATAGAAAATAATTTAATATCAATATTACAAATAAATTAATTTCTCTAAATATACACAAAATATTTAATCTTAATTTCCGTTTACAGAAAGAAGTAAAAATACATTTAATATAAAATTTGAAAACATATAAAAGCAGATCTTAAAATAATTCACTGATAAGGTTCCAATCATACAAAAAAATTTCGCATGATTTATTTTTAAATCTTAGTCCTCTATCACTATGTTTTATAACCTTTTGTTCTTGTAATTTCTTTCTTTAATAGCTTTCCGGAATAGAAAATTATAAACAACCCACAAAACCGAAAATAATACTCATATAAAAATGAAAAAAATAAATATGAATTTTATATACTACGTATTATAAATATTATATAAATACAAAATATTGAGCGCAAATATTAGTTCATATATTACTTTCCAAATGGTTGAATACTAATAGTTATGGCTAGTTTACGATATTTTTCTTACAATTTTATTATTCCTTTCAAAATTTTTGTGTTTGCAGTCTACCATTAAAGAAAAGGATTTATTTATCTGAAATACAAAAAAAAAGTATATTCAAAATCAAAGAAATTTCTACTACATTCAGGAATAAAAGTATTATTATATACTTAAATAACTAATAGAATTATTACAAAGTTAAATTTATTGAAATAACAAGGCCTTCGACTACATATTTAATAGGAATATTGATACTTTCTGTTGAGTGTTAATGGTTTTCCATTATTATTCCATTTTAATGTGCTAATGTGATGTTAGTTAAAGTTTTTTATGTCTTTGGCTTTGACTTTATTTTGTAGGTTTTTCTGTTCCGGGAGTTTTAGTTTTTGTCTTATAACGGTTTTTGTCCGACAGCTCTATAACATGTGGGATAATCTACGAGTCAAAGCATGTTTTACCAAATCATGCAAGTTTAAAATAAATTTAAAATAAAAATGTTTCTCTTAAAAAGCTTTCACTTTCTAATCTGTATATTTTTGGCAAAATATATGAGCCTTTGTTTTCCTCCTTTTTTCTTTGTTTTCCGAAATTTATGTTTCTTTACAATTTGCTATTGCTATACATATAGTTTGAATATGAATCATATTCAAATATATGAATGATGATATCTATATATTATTGTATTAATAAAGCTATGTAGTATGAGGTATCCATAACTTCGTATTTTTAGTTTTATTTTGTTTACATTTTAATACAATATATGTTTATTGCTTATGCTAATGCTATACATATAATTTAGTTTGAATATGAATGATATATATACTTGTAGAGCTAATCAATAATCATACCATACATATAATATAAATCATGTTCATATTATGTATGTATGTACATAGAACAGAAATAAATTATACGATATTGTCTAGCTAGACTCAAAAGAGTATACATATGTATATATGTATGTCGATGATGTACAAATTGTACATTGAAAATTGTATGAGATTTTTTGATTTGTTACTGACAATAATTGTGTATGAAAGTACATTTTGTAAAAATAAATTAAGCTAAAAAATGTGTGCATTCTATATAAAAGTTTGCTATTATTGGAATGAGTACATATGGATTTGTGATTATTCTAATAAAAATTCGTCGCTTCTATTGAGGTATGTAATAAAATATGAAAAATTATTATTGTGTTTTTATTTTAAAAATTGAATTGAATTGTAAAGCAGTAAAAACTAAGTATATACACATGTATGTATGTATGTATTTTTGAAATTTTTTTAAGAATAAAATAAGGGTAGATTTTTAAAATTTATAATAAATGTACAAAATAATTTTCATGCAATTCACAAAATTATTTGTTGAAATTTGCATCAAAATTAATATTATGATTTATATACTACATATATTATGTATGTATGGTTATACAAGCATATGCATAATATTGCATTTTTTCATTCAAATCAAATATTTTTTTTCCTAAAAATCTATTAAAAATTAGAAATCTGATTACTGAAAATAGAAATGCTTAAAAATAACAGTACAATAAGAGGTCTATTTACGTATTAATAGAAATATGTGGCAAAGCTCAAAACATACTAGAAAATATTTCGCCAGTCCTTAAATTTTATTTTTAATAAAATTTCAAACTTACTTGTTTTTTTGGTTTTCCATCCACACTGGAAAACTGCAAAAGTCGCCCAAAAGAATTTCACGTCATTCTTCCGAATAGTGTTGAATTTTAACCAATCAAAATCATCCCACCAAACTTTAGGTTGTAACCTTTAACACAAATGTACAACTTGGTTTATGGCATAAGGATATGAGAAGCATTCTTGGAAAAAAAAGATTTAGGAAAAAATTAGGATTATGTAGGATAGCTAAGAATGGGTATATGCATAGACTGGAGGGACATTTTGAAGAAAAATGTTAATGTTCTTCTCAAACTTTACTAAATCGTACAGAGATGAATTACTAACTTTAGGGGGTACAAGCGATGGCATCTGATTCCACAACCGCGACGTCGTTATGACAAACGAATTTCCATAAGGTTCTTTACGTCGTCTTAGAAGCTCTAAAGTGTAGGAGGAAGCTGTTGCACTCCTTGTTTTGTGAAAAAAACTTTGCGTGGAGGCATTAACTATTTAATTTCTTTAGAGCAATTTAAAACCGTTGTTTTGGTTTTTTTTTTAGTCATTTCTCTGACACATTAATGTTCATTTTATAGATATTGGCAATACCTGGAGCAGAAAAGTTATATATATAAAAAACCCAAACATTTAGCTGCATCTTAAGCTATTCTAAAATGTGATTTGACTAAGTAAATTTTTGATTGAAATCGAGATCCATAATGTTTAGTCTATAGATATAGGTAAAAAGCTATGTAAATAAATGAAATGTGGACCACATTGATGTAAATGAAAAGTATTTTTATAAACATATAAACATTTACACATAAAAATACTTTCATAAATTATAATAGTATTTTTATGTGTATAAATATGTTAAGAAAGATTTTTTAAAAACATACATTTCGAAGACGGTAATATAACAAGGCTTCAGAATGTAAGCCAGCCTTTTTCCATTTTCCAAAATACAATACGAACTGTTTATAATTGAGGGTTTCACCAACATTTGTAATTTGCTTAGAATTTCATATATAAGAAAAATGTGAAAAATAAAGAGACACTTTTTTTAATCTTAAGGGAACTCTACATAATTAAGTAAAACCATTAACACATGTAAAATTATAATGCCGAAGCTTCAATATTCGCGTTTTATTCTGCAAAAATGAGTTGCCCAAGTTTCAGTTGCTTAAAAATAGAAAAATTGCAATTTTTGAACCATAATAGCCCTTAAACAGGGTATAAATTATATAAGTTTTCAGAGACAAATTATACTAATTCGATAAGAAATTTCTTCTATTAAAATTTTAAGGCTCTATCTAAAAATGCCGTAAAATTTTGTTTGTACATAACGGTAAATTATTTTTAAAAAAATATTCCGCCGTATGGCGTTTTTAAATTGAAAAAATGTTAAACAGAACATCAGATATATCCTTGATATATTCTTTGAAAAAAACATTAATAATATATTTATGTTCTTCCAATTTTGAGCAGTTGTAATAAAAGGAGCTAAATAAAAAATGTATGAAATAGGGTTTTTAAAGAGATTCCTGGATCTATGGTTAGAAAACAGAAGATCAACTATTACACGATGGCAACTAAAAAAAAATAAGTGGTATTTAGGAATATCAAGAAGGCTTCCAATCTAATTCTCTTCAAAATAATACTTCAAAAGCTCAATAATTGAGTGATATTTTCTGTTTTTTTTTCAAAATTCTTCGCACCCGCATTGCATTTGAAGAAATAGAATTGGGTTGCTGGGGAGGCGCAAGCTATTCCACATTGTAGTTTAAAGTGGAAAGTTCCATGATGAACTATTTTTAGTAATTTTATCGAACAAAATCTTTACAAACGGTAACATTTTCGCAGAGTTGTAAGAAAGTACGTTTTCAATGCAGCTGTATGTATCTACCACTTTATGTTACTATTTAAGATTTCACCTAAGTACCGAAATTTGTTTTACAATATCTATTATTCAATACAATTCACATTATCATTAAACGAATTAACAAAAACAGAAGAACAATTTTTATTACATAACAAAAATATTCCACTCCGAAGCGTTAAAAATTAAATCAGTTTTAGCAAATCATGCTGAGTGGGATTGAAAAATATTACTGTAGATTTGCTACTAACCAGTAATTTATGTGCAAATAACCACCTGAGTATGCTTAAATCATGATTCATTTCCGCTATCAAATTAAAGTAAAATAATAGTATTGGAAACACAAGAACATGCAAGGTAGGCCTTGGTGGTCAGCATACGCAGTAATTTTGCCAATAAAATGTTGTTTAAAGTCCTTTGAGTCCTATTTTCTATTTATTTATTTATTATTACTTTACAAGGCCATGCAATGCCCTTGCAAAGAGATGGGCCCTTTTCCTCTGGGATGTGGGCCAGCAAGCCTATTTTCTAAGTAAGACTTAAACCAGTTTAATATAAAATCTGTAATCGTATATTTACAATTTCCTAAGAAGTATAGAATGATCTACGATATCGAAAGCTTTTATAATATCTACAAATAAGGCTGTAAAACTTTTTGTATCGTCACGCCCTATCTGAATTTTAAAGTAAAGGTTATGAAGAGCATCTTCTGTGGATAAACCTTTTTTAAACCCACATTGACAATTGCTAAAAAACCCCATTTTGTTGAGGTATTTCAAAATTCTATTCTTAATTATTTTTTCGAAAAGTTTGGAAATGGTTGACAACAGCGAAATAGGTCTATAATTACCAAAATGCTTTACGTCTCCTTTTTAAACAATGGCATGATGTTGGCATATTAGACCTCAACAAGAAAAACACCATTAGGAAACTAAGTACTATTAAATAAAAAAGTTAAGACATTTACAATATTTTGTCTAAATTCTTTTAAAAGCTTATTGGAAATGCCATCAATTCCACAAGAATCAGAATTATTCTAAGAGTTAATTGTTTTTAGTACCTTAAGAGAAGAAACATATTTAAAAAGGAAATTCCCTCTTTTCTAATTTTCCTGCTTCAAACAATGTTATTAACAACACAAGGCGCAGAGTTATTACCAATTAACGCAAAATTATCATTGAAAACATTAGCTACTTAGGAGTAGGATCAAAAATATTAGATCCCGCAACATTTAGATTAACCAGGGGCCTCGGTGGTCTAGTGGGTAAGAGGGTATAAAATACGATGTAAACACCGAGAGAGTGCGGGTTCGAATCCCACACATGTCGTAAGAGTTATTCCCCCTTACGACATGTACAGCCTGAACAGGAAAAGCTGTGTAATTTCCTGTCCATATTTATATGGCAGAGAAATGCAAAAAAAAAATTTAGATTAACCGAACTTCTATTCCCCGATTCATCACATTCATAAAATGCAATCTACAAATTTCTTTTCTTTTTCCAAGTTACCATTAATGGTTTCTGCCACCGTAAATTTTATAGAGTTTGTTTAAACGCTCCAATAAAACTTTGTTTTGCAAAGGATGAACAGAATTTTGTTAAACAATGTTTCCACAAAATACCGGCAAGCATTAATGAGGTTAGAGAAAACTTTCAAGGCACAGTGACGAAATTAATGGGAGTTGTTAAAAACAACACAGTCAGCTTTTCGGAAATCGAAAAAATATTGAATCACTCCATAGTAGAGTAACTGTAAAGTTGAAGAAGTGTTAGTGATCTAATTTAGGTGGAATTAAATAAATTGAAAAATGAAATCTCAACCCTAAAAACTGTTATTGAAACTACATTAGGTAAAGATACACTAAAAATACACTAAAAAGGCGGCTTCGGTGGCCTAGTGGGTAAGAGCGTATATAATACGCTGTAAACGCCGAGGGAATCCCAAATTAATAGTAAAACAAAACATAATGACAATAGAAATGAAAATAAGCAAATGACAAAAAAAAACAACACACAAATAAAAAAACAAACAAAAACATATCACATCCAATTTTAAACAAAACAAAACATTAACTGAACACAATCATCAAAAAAAATTCAGACTATTATGGCATCTCCTAACTTACTTCCAGTTCATTCATTAAGCCAAACTTTAATACAAGTCCTATTTTTGAGGATCCAGCTCTTAATACATGTAACACTACAAATACAAAGTTCAATTCAGTTGATTCTATCAAATCGGTAATCACGGCCACAACGTTTAAAGTTAATTCTCAAAATAATTTTCAAAATGATACAATGAGTTTTTCAGTACTAAGTGGTAATAACAAATATCCTAACTTCCTACAAGGACAAACAATTATTGCTGGCACTCCATGCACTCAAACCTAAAATACTTATTGTAGCACAACTTCAAGCAATAATAAGCCAATATCATCTGTTTCATCCTCTCCTAATATAAGCTTTGTCAACCCTTTACTGCCTCCTATAGTCAGACTAACGAAAAATACTGTAGTAAGTCATAATAATGCTTATGTATTCTCGGGTTTTAGAGATCATAAAATTTATAAAAATGTAATGCTTGCATAAGAAATATGACAATGTTTTTATAAATGGTAAAACCAATTAAAAGTTTCATTAATGAAGAAAGCTTGCCATCTAACGCAAACGAATTGACTTACAGTAACTTTTTTAATTAATAATAATAAAAAAAAATTAGAATTAAATAATTCTTAATAATTAATAAAAAATAAATAATAAAAAACAAAAAGATTATAGAATGATGGATTCAATTAAATGCAACAGCCCTAACTGCTCTGTCATGACACTACTAAATATTAAAAACAAATTTGGCAACAGCCAAGTGTCATGACACTATTAAATACAATTCAGCGTCATTTAATGAAATGGTAAAGGATTATGAGTCCCTTATTGCAACGTTGAGCAGAATGTCTGAAAAACAAAAGGAGGGTATCAATCAAAAATCTGTTCCAATTACAGATGAGATCTTTACGGCATTAAATAATACGAGCGAATCCATCAAAATTTTGACGAATGAATTTAAATCTTCAATTATTTTACAAATGCAGGAACTCTTCGATTCAAAGTATAATCAACCATATTATGTTGCTGACAAATTGGATGGATAAATTGGTTCACTTAAAAAAGAAATTATAAATATTGGAGTTAAATTAGATGCTATTCTGGATAGATCTTTTGATTCTTTTAGATACAATCAAATGTATCTAAGCCAGATTTTCAAAGATATCTGGACTCAAACGGATGAACCATTAACTACAGCGCTTTTCAAAATTGTTTTAAATTTAACCCAATTACTTCTAAAATGGTTCAATATTGAAGAAAATTGACTCAAGATGATATAGATTCATGCTCTATTACATCTTTAGATAATAATTCTTTAGAAAATGAATTATTACAATGTAGTTCTGTGATTTTGGACACTTTACCATCTATATCACTATCAACAGTTCAAACAAAATATGATCAGCGCAACTTTACGTCTCCTTCGACTTCAACGTCAACATCCACTTCTTTCAATACTTCTACATCTAAGTTACCAACTAAGAAAGTTCGTTTTGTATTACCAGTTGATAGGGATACTACTACAATCAGCAAGCAGGAACCAGTTAAGGATAATTACGATTGCAACTTTTTTTTGTATTCGTTATATTTCTCTAGATTTGCAGTTTCAACTAAAAAAAAAATCAATTATAAAAGATGGAAAAAAGGTACTATAATAAAATATTTCATAGATAATTCTAACACTATTCCACAGAACAATCTTTCGATACACACAAAAACACTTCTTCTGAATCCTTTTGCTGTTCCTTTTAGCAATAAAACTAATATATCATTTCCTTCTTGTAATACAAAATCAATTAGCAGTATAAAATATCCTAACTTTATTCAGAAGACAACTTTGAAACCAGTATCTAGCAAATCAACTGATACTGACTTATGGATTAATAATAGTAATAATGATAATAATAATAATAATAATAATAACAATAAAAGTAAAAATAATAACAATAATAATAATAATATTAATAATAATAAGAATAATAATAAAAATAATAAAAAGAAAAAGAAGATAAATAATAATAATAGTACTATTAATGACAATAATAATAATGATAATAATAACAATAATAACAATGATGATAATAATAATAATAACAATGATAATAATAGTAGCAATAACATTAATAACAGTGATAATAATAATATTAATAAAAACGAGGAAGAATACAGTTGCCTTTGTCAACTCTTAGATACCCGTACGAACCGTTCGTATGTTCATAGGCTGTCACTCTGCTTATAATATTATTTTTTTAAATTTTTTAGTATTTTAACATAATTTGGATGAATTTTATTATTTCTAGAACTATGCATATATTCAAACTATATCTTTACACATTCTCCAAAAGAAGATTCTAACCTTCCACATAACGATTATCAATCCAAAACTTTTCCAAATATGCTATAGTACCATTTAATACTAAGCGGCAAATGTATAATAATTTATACTATACATATGTATTATATATCATTCATTCATCAGTGACATATACGATATGTAAATAAATATGAGTTATATTTATTTACATATTATATTTACATTATTAAGTATATGCATCAAAAATCGTTAAAAAATTTGTTAGAAAAATGAAGTCACACTTTCGTCAATTTTAAGGTCACCCTATAGTATTAAAAAAAAGTTGTTAATAGAAATAAAAATATAATGTTGGAGCTTTAATTTTTGTATATTACTTCAAAAAAATTTGGACAGGTGTTCAAGTTTTTTTTTTGTCCTTTTCACTTCGCGAGGGAGCATAGGGCTTCCATTTGGCATCTCCATCTCACACGGTTTCCTGCTGATGTTTTTGCATTCTCCCATGTGAGGTTACACTGGCTGAGTTCGTTTATTATGGTGCGTCTCCAGGTGTTACTTAGACGTCCGCGTCTTCTGCTTCATTGGGGGTTCCACTCTAGAGCCATGTAACTTATGTTGTACTGGTGTTTCCTTAGCGTGTGGCCTATCCATCTGCATTTTTTCTTTCTTAATTGCCTCAGTATGGGTTCCTCTCCTGTGAGTCTCCATCGATCTTCGTTGGTTATTCTGAGCAGCCAGAATATTCTGCAGATTATGCGTAGAAGTGAAGTGAAGATCTATATCTTTTGAATGATGGTGTTGTATAACATTCATGTTTCGTTACCATACATTAGTACGGTTTTCACGCAAGCGTTGAAGATCCTTAATTCTGTTTTCCTTGAGGTTCGGGTGTTTTTCCTTACTGGGTACAATCGTCCGAATGATGCCCTTGCTTTGTTAAGTCTATTGTTCACATCCGCCTCTGCACCACCATCTGTAGACATTATACTACCGAGATAGTTGAACTAGTTGACGTATTCAACTAGATGCGTTTTCAGCATGATGAGATGGTTGTTGGTGCTGTTGATTTTCATCGCCTTAGTTTTGCTGATGTTAATTTCAAGGCCTACGTTAAGGGCTAGCCTTTCTAGGTGTTCTAGTTTGGACTGCATATCGCTAACCTTGTATGCTAGCAGTATTATGTCATCTGAATAGTCTAGGTCTTTGAAGTGACGAGTGAAGCTCCATGTAATACCTCTTTTTTGTTTACAAACTTCGGACATTTTATTATCTAGGACGATTGTGAATAGTAATGGTGATAGTGGACACGTCTGTTTGACGCCGATGTTAGTTTGGAAGGGCTCGCTGATGTTTCCGTTGTGAGTGACCATTTATTCGGAGTTTTCGTACAGCTCTCTTATTATCCGGATTATTTTGCATGGTACGCCTTTCTCTTTTAATGCTCTCCATATGGCAACTCTTTTTACAGTGTCGAAGGCTTTCTTAAAGTCCACGAATAGCAGGTAAAGGGGGGTCCGCCATTCAATCGATTGCTCGATGATGATCCTGAGTGTGTTTGATTGGTCTACACAGCTCCTGTGGAGGCGGAAGCCTGCTTGCTCGTCGCGTATCTCTGGTCCAATTTTCTCTTGCAATTTGCCTTGTATGATAGTTGCTATGATTTTGTACACTGTATTGAGCAGAGTCATTCCACGCCAGTTGTTGCCATCTTTGAGGTCGCCTTTCTTCGGTAGTTTGACTATTGTACCCTTTTTTCAAGATGTAGGTAGCCTTTCATTTTCCCATGCATCTATAATGTGAGGTCTCAGAAGTTCGGCTGATGTATTTTGGCAGGCTTGTAGAATTTCTGCTGGAATACGATCAGACCCAGTTGCTTTGTTTCTTTTTAGCTTGGCGATGCCCTCTTTGATTTCAGTCATAGTTGGTGTGGAAGTGCTATTACGCATATTGTTTGTGTTGTTTTCCGCTAGTGGTGTTTCTTCTGCTTCGTTTATTTCAATGTTGCTAATTTCTTGGAAATGTTCTCTCTATATTTTTGTTTGCTCTTGGGTATTAGTTATTTCTCTGCTATTTTTATCTCTTATGGGATGTAATGCTGAGCTCTTTTTGTTGGTGAATTGATTCACAATTTGGTGAAGTTTTCTCATATCATTTTGTCCTCAAGGAATTTTCTCTTATCTCTTCTGGAGGCACGTTTTACGTTCTTTTCTAGCGCTTTGTATTGCTACTTGGTGACAATTCCGTTTTCTAGCTTTTGCTTCGCCTCTTGCCTCTGTGAGGTGCCATGTGTTTTCAGATATCCATGGAGTTTATTCTCTTTTCTTTGTACCGAGTTTATTTCTCGCAATCTCATAGACGGCTTTACTAACTTGATTCCAATCTTGTTCGTTGTTTAGGCATCTTTCTCGAATTGTGGTTATCATGCTGCTTTTGGTGTGAGAATGTTGAAGGCTCTGGAGATTTAACTGTTGTTTCCTGCTGTGATTTTGTTTGCCGCATTTCAATTTCAATCTGTTGTCGCTTATGATAAATTCGTGGTCGCTATCTATGACGGCTGCCCTTTTATTTCGCACATCTAGCATCGAACTTCTCCATCTTCTACTTATACATATATGGTCTATTTGGTTATGTATTTTCCCATTTGGTGAGGTTCACGTGTATATGTGAATTTCCTTATGGGGGAAGATAGCGCCGCCAATGGTCAGTTGAAACATATGACATGTCTCGATAAGTCTTTCTCTATTTTTGTTCCTTATTCCGCCTCCATGTTTTCCCATTTTGTTTTCTAACCCAGAATTTTGATTTCCCACTTTCGCCTTAAGTCGCCCATTAGAATCAAGATCGAAACGTATCAAGAAGTATCTTGATTTTAATGGTGTTCAAGTTACAGGTATTTAAAAATAAGAAATTTTTTAGTTTTTGATCCCATACAGCTCGTAAACGAGGGGCGATACGAAAATATTTTTTGAAATAACTCATACTTATTTTGAAAGACCTAATTTCGCTCAAAACTTTAAGTTTCTAACTTAAACTGTTTGAAAGATAGATGGAGTCAAGAATTTTGCAACATTTGAGTTTCGCATAACGGTAAAATAAGACACCGTATAGCACAAATATATATTTATTGTATATATAGTTTTATAGTTTTAAAACTAATAAAAGCAGTAATCGTTTGGCGTTTTCAAATTGAAGATACACCTAATACAACTTGTGTTATAACAATTTAAATATAGAGCTTTTGCGAACTTTGGGGAGCTGTAGAGCTCCCTAACGGGTGAGGCTACAGAAAAAAGTTGTTAATAATAAAACTAATATTTTTATGATATCTATTAGCAATTAAAATTTAATGGCTCTATTTCAAAATGTGGGGATCTAAAAGTTAGGTGTTCGAGATCTACCCGAAGTTTTGTTTGGATCTCAACCAAAAAAAATAGAGAACCTACAAATTGTTGTAAGAATATTTTGTGTTAATTTGAAGACACTAACTTTCTTAGTTTTTGAGTTATCTTACTGACGGACAGACGGACGGGCAAAGCTTAATCGACTTAGAATTTGATTCTGATCCGATCCATATCTTTGATGAAATATCTAGCTAGCCTATTTCGACGTGTTGCAAACAGAGGAGCAATTTTAATATACCCGATCCTTATCGTACGGGTATAATAATTCATTATCAATAAATCCACTTATACCACCTATTGGTTAGTATGACTGCCAATACGCTTTGTCAAGATTTAAAGATGAGAGAATTCTTCTTAATGTAAGACTGTTCCTTGCTTATTTACATAACAATTCTTATAATCGTGTTATAGAAGGTAAAACAAGAACTCATTTATCTATTCTCATTCACAATGAGGGCCTACCATCTAACTTCAAAGTTTTGTATAATCATTACTTTAGATACCACAAAGATGTAGGTTTCACAACAAAATAGCTCGAAGAAGATGTTAAGGCTTATCGTAGTCACTGTGACATAAACTACTATAATCACTTAAATCAATCTCGCGAGAACTACAACAAGTTTTTCAACTAAATAAGCAAATCTCATATCTTTATCTAACTCGAGAAATAAAATAAGAACCTCTCACAATACTAACCAGATAAATAATACTAAATTTTTTATCATAACTGTAGGCTATGAGAGGAAAGCTTAAAAACTTTATGTTGACGCTAGGTTATGCAATTTTAATGCACTAGCTGTAACTGAAACATGGCGTAACGAATCGATTAGGAACGAAGAAATTCTTTATGGTAATTAGTCCATTTACAGGAGCGATCGTTATGATTAGTTTACGAATAGTTCGCGAGGTGGTGGTGTATTATTTGCCGTAAGTAATAACTTACCTAGTGTACCATTAATCACTAGTACTTTTCAATCATTTGAACACCAATTTATTAAAATTAATATGGTATTTTATTTTAAATAGAAAAAAAAATGTTTTATAATAATAAATTGGCTTAACTTAATTAAATAAATTCCACTTTTATTTTCTTGTATATATTTTTTTTTTTTTGTTTTTATTTCTTATTTATTTATTTATATTAATATTACATACATAAATGTAATGCAATATTATTGAACCATCGGCTACTAAGGCCATTATAAGTTTTTATACTATTATTAAATTATGTACTAATATTATTTATTTTGTTTATATTATATACTATATATTTACATTATATTTGGTCGTAAGGGGGGTATGAAAAGAAAAAGCACTCCCTCGGTGTTTACAGCGCATTTTATACGCTCTTACCCACTAGGCCACCGAGGCCCCCAATTAAATTATGTACAATTACGTATCCCAGTCGATTGGACTTTATTTAATTTTTTTTATTTTTTGAAAATTTTTTTGGAAATTAGATAGAATTGTTAATTCGACTTTATTTCCATTGTTTTTGGTAATAAAGTCGATTCGGCTTTATTTCTTTTTTTTGTATTCGACTTTATTTTTTGAACATTTTTTTTTGGAAATAAGATAGAATTGCTAATTCGACTTTATTTCCATAGTTTTTGGTAATAAAGTCGATTCGACTTTATTTCGTTCGACTTTATTTCACCCCCCATACATACATATATGTAGTTAGCAAAGCTTAATTTTTAATATGTAAATCATAAAAATTCGAAAGATTAAAAAAAAATATTCACACATGCATACATATATACTTTTATCTAAATTCATTTTTTTCTTTAGATTTAAACGCCATGGCAAAGGCAAAAAAATTGCATGTATGTATGTATGCATGTATGTATAAGTATTAGATAAACGTTCACATGCACTATGTGATTTTCAATAAAGTAATACAATACATATATCAAATATGTATACATACTCATTATTCAATTCTTTGGAATTCGTACACTTTTTCTTTGCTTCGTTTTTCGTATAACACCATATTGATTTTGTTGCTATTTTCTTCTTTTCTTTTTTTTTAAGAACATTCTATTCAATGTAAAAACAATAACAAATTTGTGTATAATTTATGGTATAATATAAATATTATATATGATTATATGTAAATTGTTAAAGTGCCGAAAAAAAGAGAAACACAAGGAATCAAAAATAAAAAAAATCTTATCTCAAAAATAATAATTAATTTATGAATACCATAGATACATTATACATATTTGATATTGCTATTTAATATTTACTATATAAAAAATCACATAGTGCATAGGCCATGGCAAAGGCAAAAAAAAAGTATTGCATGTCATGTATAATATAAGATAAACATACATGCACTATGTGATTTTTAATAAAGTAATATCAAATAGGTATGTATAATGTATACATACATACATATTATTCAATTCTTTGGAATTTGTACTCTTTTTCTTGCTTCGGTTTTTGTATAACCAAAATTGATTTTGTTCCTATTTTCTCCTTTTCTTTTTTCTTCAGAACATTCAATGTAAAAACAATATCAAATTTGTGTACAATATATAAATATTAATGTAAATTATTGTTAAAGTGCCGAAAAAAAGAGAAACACAAACAATCAAAAATAAAAAAAAATCTTATCTCAAACATAATAATTTATGGATACCATGGATACATTATACATATTTGATATTGCTATTAATATTTACTACATAAAAAATCACATAGTGCATGATAGGCCATGGCAAAGGCAAAAAAAAAGTTTAGCATGTCATGTATAATATAAGATAAACATTCACATGCACTATGTGATTTTTAATAAAGTAAAATCAAATATTATGTATAATGCATACATACTCATTATTCAATTCTTTGGAATTTGTACTCTTTTTTTTTTCTTGCTTCGGTTTTTGTATAACCAAAATTGATTTTGTTCCTATTTTCTGCTTTCCTTTTTTCTTCAGAACATTCAATAAAAAAATTATATTCATATAAAAAATTACAATGACAGTTTTAATTTAGTAGCAGATTAGTTATGAATTGTAGTTAACTTTAAAATTAGTTAACCAATAATAAATAGGTACCTTATTATGATAATATATAAATTAAAATTTTTTGTTTTTATTATTTTTCTTAATTTAGCTATTATTATAAGTTTAAAAAAAATTCAATTTAATAGGTACTTATTCTTCGTGAATAAAAAGAATAAAATAAAAAATAATAAAAAAAAATTTTTTAAAAACGGCTTTTTTTGAACTAAAAAGTAGAAAATACATTTTTAATTGCGAATTTTTCTCTAATTTACTAAATTATATTGTTACCATGGATGTTCCTTTAAAAAAATTTATCTCAATATAGCAATTATATATGTGTCATAAAGCTTGTGAAATCCTCTTGCCCAAAAAGAATTTGTAACTTTTTTTCCGACAATTTTCAAAAAGTTGATCGTCCTAAAGAACAATTCGATATCTCTGCTACTTCTTTATTTAATAGCTCAAGTTTGTTAATTACAGATCTGTATCTTTTCGAAAGTGACATTTTTGAAGCTATTATGAGCCTGGATACAAAGAAGGGTGGTGGTCCTGACTTAATCCCTACACTCTTCTTATATAACTGTGCTCATTATCTAATTACTCCTCTTCATTTTATTTTAAACAAATCGCAAAAAATTGTTGTCGATAAAATTACTTCTGTAATAAATGCCAAACTTAACGAACAACAACACTGTTTCGCAAAAGGTCGTTCCACTACAACTAACCTTATGTTATACACATCTGAAATTTTGAATAAAATTGAGAAAGGATTTCAAGTTGATGCAATTTACACTGATTTTAGCAAGACCTTCGATCGCGTAGATCACTACACTTTGCTAAACAAACTTACAAGTTTTGTTATCTCGAGTTCTTTTCTTGCATGGCTTAACTCTTATTTATCTGAAAAAACCCAAAACGTTAAATTTCATAATATATTGTCCAATACAATCGAGGTTATTTCTGGTGTACCACAAGATAGCCATTTAGGGCCACTTTTATTCAATATATTTATTTCTAATCTTCCAGAATTTTTGGGTGCTGTTCCTCACATTGTGTTTGCTGACGATCTAAAAATATATCAAGTCGTAAACGATAATTTTGTCGCAGCTTTACTTCAACCAAGCTTATCTTCATTACATGATTGTTGCACATCCAAGAAATTAGAGCTCAATATACAGAAATGTAATCAGTTTTACCCGTAAACGTTCTTCTTTAGTGTACGACTGCAAAATAGATAATCTAATACTTGAAAGGGTATTTAGTATAACTGATCTCGGAATTCTTCTTGATAGTAAACTTAGCTTTAATCTGCACTACGACCACTTAATTTCAAGAGCAAATAAAATGTTAGGTTTCATTAAGAGAAGAGCTAAAGACTTTAGTGACTTAGCTGTAATAAAAACTCTATATTGTTCGCTGGTTCGTTCTATATTAGAATACGGTAGCATTATATGGGATTGGGGCTGAGGTTGTCTAGTGGGTAAGAGCGTATAAAATACGCTGTAAACACCGAGGGAGTGTGGGTTCCAATCCCACACACGTCGTAAGAGTTATTTCCCCTTACGACATTTACAGTCACGCCTGAACAGGAAAGACTGTGTAATTTCCTGTCCACATTTATGTGGCAGAGAAATGCATTAAAAAAAAAAAAATTATGTGGGATTCAGATTTTCAGGTTCATTCCAACAAAATTGAATCAGTTCAAAAATAGTTTCTTCTATTTGCATTATGAAACCAATATAACCTTTCAAACTTTTTATATCTTCCAAGCTACACAACAAGACTTAAATTCCAAAACATGCTCCCCTTGTCCTCACGTACACAAATATTTTCATCATGTTTTACTTTTGTTATCCTAAATAATAATATTGCTATTCAATCTCTTAATTAATTAATTACAAATTTAGACTTAATAATAGAATTATACAAACAAGATACACGAAATTTTTAATGGAATATAAACACAACACATAATACGAAAGAAATGAACCGATAAACAAATGTTGTATTACATTCAATAAAATCAGTTATGATATTCTTCAACAATTTCCAGAAATACCTTCAAAAACACTTTACATCAACAATTTTTCAATTTACTGACCTCAGACAATTTATTCTAACCAATTCATAATTTTTCTTTTCATAGATTTATTCAAAGTTATAATTTTTATATTAGTTTTTACAAAAAAGTCATTGTAATTTAATTACATAATAACATTCGTATATTCATAATTCTACATTAAGTATTTATATATATATATATATATATATTTTAATGCATTTCTCTGTATTTAATGCATTTTAATGTATTTATATATTTTGATTATGTCATTAAGTTTTATTGCACCCTACACCTAAAGTATAAGATGTATTAATTTTGGTATGGAGTTTGTAACCACCAAAAAGAAGCGAGTTAGTGTGGACATGTATCTATATTCTGAATCAGGATCACTTCCTGGGTCGATTTAACGATGTCCGTCTGTCCGTTCGTTCGTTCGTTCGTCTGTACGTTCGTCCGTCTGTCCGTTTGCATCTTGATGAAATTTATATAGTAGGATACTAATTATGAAAGGAAAGCTAATCGAATCTAGACAAAATCGCTCCAAGGGTTGGGATTCTGGAAGCTTCCGAATGAGTTCAGAGCAAACGGGATTATCTCCAAAACTAACAAAGATAGAACGTTTAAATTTAGTACAATGATGTTCTTTCACGTTTGATTTATGTCTCTGAAATTTGAGAGGATTTGGTCCATGTATTCGAATTTTGGAAGCTTCCGTATAAGAGGTATAAGAGTGAAATTAATAAAGATAGAAACTTGAAATTTTGTACAAGGGTGTTAAAAGATGCCTCTTTTTCCTGAAATTCAAGTTGAATAAGGTAGAAAAGGGAAGCGGTTCAAGCAGCTGCCAAAAACTTATCGATTTTTAATTTAATTAAAACTATTCATGTGTAGAGTATTAATAAGTCGGTTGCATCGACTTACTGTTACATGTACTTGTTTTTTTTTCTTTTTAGTAGTACGGTTTATTGTTTACATACATATCATTAAGAATTATAAAATTTACTTAAGAGTTTAAGTTTTATGTAGGCAATCAAAATTTGTATGTACAACTTTTGTTGTTTAAGTCTTAAATATATTTTTTTAATATTATGCATATAAATTAGTCATTAAGAATTACAATCATATTTCATATATTTTTTCAATATCAATATTATAATTTCAGTTTCTTTTTGTTTAAATATGTACATACCTTGTTTTGGTAATTAAATAAAATAAACAAGGTAGAATGTAAACCAACGGTTTTTAAAAGCGCACATTTCCAGAACTCAATATAAACTGTTTAGAATTGTAACTTGCACAAAAATTTTAAAATTTCATGTAATAAGAAAAAACATGAAAATAGGACATTTTTGAAATTTTGAGGAGCCGTAAGTCCGGAGTCCTTTATAACTAAGAAAAACCGTTACCACATGTAAAAATATATTATTGAACCTTTAATTTTCATGTTTTGTCAAAGAAAAATTTTTACAGGTGTCTAAAAATAGCAAATTTTCAATTTTTGAGGCGTAATAACTCTTAAAGAGGGGGTGCTACCAAGAAATTTTCTGACGAAACTTCTAATTCTAAAAGTTCTTTCTTGTCTCAAAATTTCAGGTTCCTATCTAAAGGCGTGCCGGAGTTATGAAAAAAGAAATTTCATGCAAAATGTGGTTTTCACATAACGGTAAATTTAAATTACAAAATATTACATAATTTTGATATTGTTTTATATAGATAACAAAATTTTCGATCTTCTGGCGGTTTTAGATTGCAAAACTATTACGCAGAGCCTGAGATATATACTTCTGAAAATGGGGCTTTTTCGCAATTTCGAAGAGCTGCAATTTTGGAACCCTTTACAACTAAAATAAACCTTTAACACACGTAAAAATATATTACTGTATCTTTAATTTTTATATCTTGCAGAAGTAAAATGTGTACAGGTTCCTAAGTTACAGGTGTTTAAAAATAGCAAATTTTAAATTTTTAAGCCCTAATAGCTCATAAACAGGGGATGGTCCAAAAAAATTTTCTGAGCAAACTTATACTAATTCTAAAAGTTCTTTCTTACCTCAAAATTTCAAGCCTCTATCTAAAAGCGTGCCGGGGTTATGAAAGTAGAAAAATCATGCAAAATTTGGTTTTCACATAACGGTAAATTCAATACTAAATTTAAAAAAATTGTATAATTTTGATATTAATTAACAATATTAATTTAAAATACTTAATATAAAAATAATTAATTTGATATTAATTTAAAATACCTGTCGAATGACGTTTTCAGGTTGAAAAAATCTTAAGCAGAACTTAAGATATATGCATTTAAAAATAGGGCTTTTTCAAAGTTTGAGGGGCTGTAGCTCCGTAATGGGGGGGGCTACATGAAAAAGTTGTTCCACAAAATTATTTTTTTTATGAGACCTACCCAGGGTTAAAATTTTTTTTCTCTATCTTTAACGGTGTAAAAGTTTTGTAAACAGCCAGACGGACGGACAGAGTGAAACTAATAAGCACTTTTTTTCAAAATTTTTTGCGACCGACTTATTTATACCCTACACCTAAAAAATTCAAATTAAATTAAAAATGCATAAGTTATTTTAGTTAGGTATTTAATATAAGCTAAAAAAAATAAATATAAATAATTTTACAACCTTTGTACAAATTGGGTGGACCACCACCACCACCAAATCAAGGATTCAGGAAACAACACACTAGTACCAAATTTGAAGTTTCTATCTTTATTAATTTCGAATATATGCTTATTCGGTTTTGGAAGTTGTGTGGGAAGTACCCGAACAACCACTCCAATTCATCTCAAATTTTAGGGATATTAGGAATTCAGGAAAATACACCATCATAAAAAATGTTAAGTTTCTATCTTTATTAATTTCTAAGATATGCGTGTTCGATTTTGGGAGTTGTATGGGAGGTACCCGCCACGGACATCGCTAAATCAACTCAGGAGGTGACCCTGATTGAGAATATATACACATGTCCATATCTAACTCGCTTCCTTTTGGTGGTTACAAACACCATACCAAAGTTAATATACCCTATACTTTAGGTCTAGGATATAATAAAATAAAATAATGTTAGTGATGTTATTAATGTTAATAAAAAAATAAAAAATAACATTTTTTTACTTTTTTAAAAAAAAAAAAGAATATAACATTGCAAACATGCAAATTAAATTACAATGAGACATTAATCATGCACAAAAAAAAAATAATCTAGCTTTGCAAAAATCGAATCTAACATGCAAGTTAAATTGCAATGAGAGATTAATCGTGGAGACTACGAGAATTTACCATGCCCGCGTAAAGTCTGGCTCTCAGTGTTAATTTTCTAATGTTAACAAATTGTTAATTTGTTAATGAGAGTTGATATCACCGTGAACAATCTACTGAACGAATATGATATCCGCCACTAGACGGCGTGACTGAAGGGGCGTACCAAATTTTGGCAAAAAATTTTAATATTATTGGTGGAACACCATCGAGGTTGAAGGTAAAATCATATTTTAGAGTTAAGAGGTGAGGCATTAAAATTTCTTCAGTTATTAAAATGGTCTAAGAATGTGGCAAAAAAGTTGGAAACAGTCTGTGAGTTATCTGATGTAGTTTCTTCGTATCGCAAAGCCGATGGGTAACCATCAGTCCTCCGCTTACTATTAACAAAATAAAAAAAATGTCACGGATTGGAATAAAATTGCACTTTAATTCTATCAATATAATTTTTATATAGAGTATCACTAGAACTTTAAATCTATTGTAGATATTGTAGAATACATTTTTTCCATGAAGGATTTCGTTTGTTCCTCAGAGAATACAATTCTTTAGATGACCATGCAGCTGAGTAGTTAGAGTATTCATGAGAGTATTCATGAGAAAACATCTCGGTAGCATCTTACAAACTTGTTTAAGCCAGATGTTTAAATTTGATGAAGAAAAAATTGATTCCCCATTGAGTAAGCCTATAAATGAGTTTAAATAAGTGAAATCAGTTTTGGAAAAATCAAACTTTAGATAATTCCCAGAAGTAGAGGGTTCATTGGAGGAGTTTATATTGAGAATTATATCTATCGGAGGGTGATACTCGCCTATATTAGTGAAAATTAATTCACTAAGGGATGCCCAACGATTTTCATGATCTGAAGAAAATACAAGATCTAGTTGTCTGCCTAAGTTGTTTGTGATAGAACTAATTTGTTGCAGATCAAATATATTTAAACCATCAAAAAATATTGACTCAAAGTTCAGTGAAATATTATTTGCAATCAAGAATTGATTTGTATTAGACCATAACCACTTCAAGTCTGGAAGATTGAAATCACCTAGAACTAGAAAGCTATCAAAAGTAGCAAGACATAGTAAATATTGTTAATACAAATAATGAGCTCATTATAATAACTTTATTTAAATTACTAGGTGAAATTTACAAAAGTATAATGAATAAATTAGCATTTAAGTGCCTAAAGCATATTTGAATACAAATCATTCTTATTTGAAAGAAGATGACAAATCGACCATACTGCTCAAAAGCTTTGTTTTGACAGCTAACAAAACTCCACCGCCGCGTTGGTGAAGAGAGGAAGTAATATTTTTAACTGTATGATAAACTAAAAAATTTTTTGGAAACAGTTCCTCACTATTGAAATTAGAGTTGAGCCAAGTTTCAGACAAGGCTAGAATGTCGTGGGAAGACTCATAGATTTTAAAGAGGCGGAGTGCGTCTTAGTACAGAGACCTATTTAAAGTACAGACCTTAGTACAGAGACCTACGTTTTGGTAAAAAATCGAGAGGTTCTGTAATTGCGAACTGATTCTTACGCAGTTCAAATGGTTTTATTAGTATTCCAGGAGGCCAACTATTATGATTTAAAATAAAGTGAAGTAAATTATTTGGAATAGCTAATTTGAAAAAAGAACAGCGTTCAGCTGCTATTTTTGAAATTCAGATACCATTACGAATACAGTCAACATTAATAATGTTTGTATATCACAATTCACAAGGTTCTGTATTCGGATGCAAGTTTGAGATTAATATAAACTTATTATGGGGGACCACTTGGAGTTTAAAAGGAAGACGATTACCTTCAAGTAAACTTACCCCATATTGTTAATATTATTATTGTTATTAATATTATTATCATTATTATCATTATTATTATAATTATTATTATTATTTTTAATTCTACTACGATTAATTCTGTTTTTATTGCTATTATTACCAGTATTAGTTCTATTAATTCTGTTATTTCCATTATTATTATTGTTATTATTATTATTGTTAATGTTATTATTATTTTTATTTTTACTATTTTATTTAAACTGTTACTAATTTTATTATGACTATTTTTGTTATTATTATTGTGGTTAATATTTTTGCTATTATTATTACTGTGATTATTCTTAGTAAAACTAAGAATAGAACATCTTCAAAATCTTCACTTCTATACCAAATCTTACAATAATAACATTATATATGTATATGAGTTTTCTAATTTTGATTATCAAAGCATCAATAATTTATATATATTATTATTTATCAATCATCAACTGGGACGATGTGTTAACACAACAGGATATTAACTCAACAATTTCTACCTTTCACTTAAAAATATTTAACATAATAAACTCCTTTGTGCCAGAAATTCGTGAAAAAAATAAAACAGAACTCTGGCTAGATAAAAAACTTATGAAATTGCGCGATCAACGTAACTAACTCTACAAAAAAATTAAACTTAGAAAGGAGGATGTTAATTTACTGGATATGCACAAGAAACTTGCTGTAGAATGTGAACAAAAATCAAAACTAGCATTTAATAATTATGTCACTGATATCGGTAAAAATTTCGCATATCCAAAATTTCATTTCATTCACAAATTTCATTAATACATCGCAATTTTTCTTTAAAAATATTTCATGCATTGAATTTCTTCTACGATGTGTATATATGTTTGTACATTTTGCATACCAATGTCATATAAATAAGTTCTTCATGTACCCAGTCGGACTTTTAACAACTAGTTACCTAAAATACTAGTTCCAGAAGTAGTTACTGACAACTAGTAACAGAACTAATGAACGAATCATTTTAAATTGTTATATATTTTGTCAATTAAGAACTAGTTCATTTTAGATTATATTTCCTAAAAACATAATGGGTTATATGTATTGATTACCTACTAGATTACATATCACAGTAAAAAACTAGTTCCTTGCACGATTACATTTTTGAAAAAGTAATGTTGCAGGTAATGGATAAATATCATTATGCTAATTTTTGTTCTTTTTATTAATAATTGAATTGTGTGTATCTACAAATAATATTTTGTAGGCGCCACAAATTCTTTGTTGTCCAGCGGTGCGATTTAATTTTGAATTTTGTCAGTTGAAAAGTTTTGCTTGAATAGTGAATAGTGATATAAATAATTAATACTTATAAAAATTAACTATAAACTATTTTTAGGATAAAGACTAAAGAGTCAACTGATGAAATTCCGCCGAGTCCTGAGTGCGACTCTAAAAAAAAGGAGATATAGGTAAAACCATTTATTATTTTAAAATTTCATTTGCATTTTTTTTTTTATAGGAAAAAGAAGCATGGAAAAATAGGAAGGCGGAATTAAATTATATTTATTATTTAAGTTAGTTTAAGTTTATAGTTATTTAAGTTAGTTAGTAATTTAAGTTATAGTTTAAGTTAGTTAGAAATTTTTAAAAATAAAGTATACTCTAAAATTATGTAAATATTTTTTATTACAAATTAAATTCATTAGACTATTAAATTCATTCATTCAAATTATTCAACAAAAGAAAACAAAAAAATTGACTTAAAAAAAACGCTTATTGACTTATTTAAAGCTTTTTGAAGGAATGTATTAAATTAGAATACAGTATTTAAATACATTTGATAATTTCTATAAAGGAATATATTTGTGCAGATGTCTAGTACCTACCTAATATTTTTTTATGTGCTAAAACTATTTGAAAATTGAATAATTTTCAAATATATTCACAGCTAATTCCTTCTCACCAGTTAAGTAACTAGTTGTCAGTAATGAGTACGATAACTACTTACTTTACTCTAGTTCTGTAACTAATTCTAGGTAATGTGTTCAGCGACCAATTCCTTCTCACCAGTTAAGTAACTAGTTGTCAGTAATGAGTACGATAACTACTTACTTTACTCTAGTTCTGTAACTAATTCTAGGTAATGCTGCGCGGAGGTGATTGATTACCGCCAATGACATCGTATGTTAAATGTAATGCTAAATTTACATTATGGGTAATGCGTTAGGTAATGGATCAATTATTACCTGTAATCAGTTCTTTAAGTAGTGCGGAACTGGTCCGATTTTCTACTGGGTAACTGTTATATTTGTTATTTATTTTCATTTTTGCATTATTCATCATCCTCAACAATTTTAATGATAGATAGATACATAAACATAAAAAAAAAGCAAAGCAAAACAAAATAATTTCTTGTTATATTGGAATTTTAAATGAAAAATTCGAATTTTTGTATAACAAATTTGGAGTTGAAAAAGTTGTCCCACAGGTACCTGAAGTTCAAGGAAACCAATTTCAATATACCCGCTATATACCGGTACTAACTAGCATACATTTTTCTTCATTTAATATACAAAACTATTACATCATTTAAGCCAGGAAGAAGACAGTTGCATTTGTCAACACTTAAATAGACCTGCAAACCTTTGTAATGTTCAAAAGGAATACACTATCTACATATCGGTTTCTAATACTATTTTTTTAATTTTACGTTATTTTTAAAATAAACTAAGTATTGTACGGATATAAATAAAAAAATTAAACTCTCCTCGCAGATTCGAACGTACTAAACCATTATCAATCCAAATTTTTACCAACTACATACAAAACCATTTATATAATACCAAGCGACAAATGCATATTTTATACTTACTACAAATTAACAAATAAAATACATAACACGTATGTATATTAATGCACAATTATATATAAGTACATATCGTAATTTTGCACAATTTTACAAAACGGACGGACAAAGATTAAAATCTAATTTTTCGATTCTGATCCGATCCGTACACACGAGTCTATATCTATCGATCTCATTTCGAGGTGTTACAAGCGGAGGAGCAATTTTAATATACCTATATATAATATACGGGCCAATTGCACGGGTATAAAAATGTATCATTAATTTTAATATGGAGATTTAAACGACTTAGCTAATAGCTATGAATGTGTATATTTCAAATTTTTGTAGTTATAAAGTAATATTCACTCATTTAAAAATAATATGTAAAGTTTATAACAAAAAAAAAATATGTAATAAATTGGATTAAATAATGTTAATTAACAGTTCCCTTGAAACCAGATTTATGTGCATAATATGAATTATGGAATATAGGAATTTTTTTCCATTATTGTGTACATATACTTAGTACAATAATAATATTTTAAACAGAATATGGACGTGGAATACAGAACATAACACAAAAGATATTATGATGATAAAAAATGAATTTTTAGCCATTTGTTTCATATTATGAAAAGTTAATATATAGCAGGTTTTCTTGTTACATTTTGGAGTAAAACTAATCAGTAAAATTAGGAGCTGTCAAAAGCATTTTAATATTATACCTATGAAAATTAAAATTACTTTTAATAGAATTACAAAACTTTATAACTTCATAACTAATCCGTAAACCTAGAGCTATTCTTTCAATATCCGATTACTTATTAATCCATATTCCAAGTTTATCAAAGAAAATTTTGAAATATGTAATATTGTTTTATTCAATGTTATTTATAATATTCATTATAATATTCATGTTACTACAGAGTCGAATAAATATTTTTTTTTGAATAATATGTAGTTTAATATTTTTGTTTGAATTGAAATGCATATAATAAAGAGAATCTTTTAAAATATATTTCTCAATTAAAAGTCTTAAAAATTTTGAATATCTATTTTCGATTATACACACTAACAATGAACAGTAAACTAAAAACAAATATGTATTACTCATTTAATTATCAGTGAAATCTAAAGTTTTCTAAACACAACAAAATTAATTTTGATTAAGTCACTTTTAGAAAAAAAAAACAAAAAAAAAACTAAAAGCTTCTATTGTAAAATTTGAGAATAATAATTTATTTTGTCCAGTCGCAATTTATACTTTTGAATATGAATTACATCGGATCAGTAATTTTATTCTGTCTTTTTAATTTTGTTTCACTGACACTCTCCAGTGATCTTTATCTTGAAAACGATTCTCATTTTAGCCAATTTTGTGATTATTTAACATGTTCAAATTTTGCAACTGATGATTTTTTTGTGTTAATATCAAAATCAAAAATATTTGAAAACAAAAGAATAAATTTTAAAAATGCTAATATTGATAAAATTCCTAAGAATTTTTTTAATGTTTTGCCAAAAATTGAATTTTTAGAAGTTAATAATTGTCAACTATTGTATTTTGGACATTCAACTTTCGAAAAAGCTACCAGATTACAAATTTTAAATTTGGATGACAATCGTTTGGAGTATATCTTAGAGAAAAATTTTTTTGGTGCCAGAAATTTGGAATGGCTCTCGTTAGAAAAAAATGAAATTATTGAACTTGCAGAAACTGCATTTTATGGATTAAAAAAATTAGAACATTTATCTTTGAGTGCAAACAGTATTATAGATTTAAGAACAAATTTGTTAAGTTTTTTGCCAAATTTAAAATTTTTAAACTTTAGTTATAATCAAATCCAATATGTGGATAACAACTTACTTTCCAATAATACTAAACTAGAGATCATTGACATCTCCTATAACAATATTAAAAGTATACAGGAAAAAGTTTTCAGGTATTTGAATTTATAATTTTTAACTTAATTGTTTATTAAAAAAAATAGTAAAAATTAAAATTTATAGAAATGATTAACTAAAATATTATGCTTTACTTTTCACAGTAACATACCGCTATTAAGACGATTGGATTTATCAAAAAATGCAATTAAAATGTTAGCTTTGGACTTGCAGAGAGTTGGTCACATGTCAGTTGATAATAATATGGTTTTAGAAAGTTTTGAAATACGTAAGGGTTCAGTTAAAATATTATCTTTGCACAGTAATGCAATCAGAAATATTTTCGTGGCACGTCCAGCTGATTTGGAAATCGTAAATTTAATTCAAAATAATTTACAAGATATAACATTTTTGTACTTTTCATTTAATATAAAACATCTAAACTTATCTGGAAATAAATTAAAAAAAATAACAAGGCATGATTTAAAAAACATGCAAAAATTGGAAATTTTAATTCTTCAGTTTAACGATATACGCAAAATAGATCCAGATGCGTTTAAATCACAAAAACAATTGCAATATTTAGATATATCTTACAATAATTTACGATCACTTTACGTAGATATTTTAATCAACTGTCCAAAAATTCAGGTTTTCAACTTTAATGGTAACTTTCTGGGATGTAAAAATTTAAATTACATACTATTGGAAGTAATCTCAAAAAACATAAAATATAAGCAAGACAAAATATTGGAATCCAACACTTTATCTGAATTTGCTACAATTAACGATATTTATTGTAAAAGAAATGAAATCGGAAATGACGATAGTAATGATGAAAACTTAGAAAATTTAAAAAAAGAAATTAATATTTTTTTTGGATACAAACAAATGAAAATTAAAAATATTGAAAATTCTTTGAAACATTTAAAAGAAGACATTATTTCTCAGAATTTTGAATAGATTTAAAACAATAAAATTAAAAATTTTTTTTCTGAATATTCAATCACATATGTATAGGTACATATGTATGTATGAATAGGTAGATACATGTATCTAAAAAATTTGTCTCCCATATTTTCATAAATATTTAAATGTGTTATTGACAGATATAATATGTTGAATTATTCTTCTTTTTGTTAAAAAAATAAAATATAAACAAATAATTAACTTGAGAAAAGATTAATAAATATTTATTTTAATTTATACTTTTGTACATTATTTTTATTTTCAGCACATGCAGGTACTTATGCATGTACCTACTTGAATTTTAAAACTCAGCTATTATACAAAATTATAATACACATCATAACTCAATGTGCGCCATTTGATTTTTCCATTTATAAGCCCGAAACTTATTTATTTTTTTGAAACATTAAACAAGGGACATATTATTTTGATGCACATTTCAAAACAAACATATGTACATACTTATTGGAAATTGAAGTTTTATCTGACAAAACTTCTTAAATGAATTTTTTTTTTAATGTTTTCTTTTTCCAAGATTCATTTAATTATCAATACCCTATACATATTATGCATATTTAACATTTCAAAAATCATAAACATGATAGTATTAATCATATAATTTTAAATTAACATGTTTTAAAAAAACAAAGTTATATAAACAAAGTTATTCGCCTGAAAGACCGATGCCTAACGCACTGCACCTTTGGTCAGATAAAAAAGTATGTATGTATATACACAAAATAAATAAAAAAAAATGTTTTCTTCTTAGTTGAATTCATTTCATAATTAATTATACTCAAAATGTATTAAAATATACAATAACATTTATAAAACACAACCTTATCATTTAAAATTATATTTGATCATATACTCGTAAGTTAATTTTTTTAAGGAAATTCATGATATTGTTGCTAGACCTATGACTCTCATCAGATAATGAGTTAAAATTAATATGAAATAAACTTCGTTCTCTTGTATATAATGGACAGTCTGTAAAAATATGTCTTATAGAAATTGGTGTTGCATTATTGCTTTGACAGTTTGGTGGTGTAATGTCTCTCGTGAAAAGGTAACCGTGCGTTAATTTTGAATAACCGATTCTAAGTCTGGTAAGGATGATAGATTCCATTCGAGTGATGATATCTATAGTTTTCGATTTATCGATTTCTGGTTTTACAGTTTTTAATTTATTATTAATATTTTCCCATATAGTTTTATGTTGTTGTTTAATCAATCTGTTTATTTTTGTTTATAGCCATAAAGAATTATTTTAAAGTCAGGATCAATATGTTCACATTCACATAGTGCTTGTTTTGCTAGTGAATCAGTTTCTTCATTACCAGTAATTCCAACATAGTCGGAAATCCATAAAAAGGAAATATTATTTTTCGTGTTTAACAGTTCATCTTTAATTTTTTGTGCTATAGAGTGCTTTAGGAAACTCAAAGATTGTAGAGAACTTAAGGAATCTGAACAAATTATGACAGTTTTCGATAAAAAATTATTATTTATAAATAGCCTTGTACCATTAGATAGCCTTGTAGATGGCATACAATTCGGCTTTATATATGCTAGTATGTGGAGGGAGTTTAAACTTATTTTTTATATTGGTTGAAGTAAATGCACATCCTGTTTGGCCTTCTATTTTTGATCCTTCCTTTGATCCTTGATGAAAAAAATTCTAAGTCGATTGAGCCATGTCCGTCCGTCCGTCCGTCCGTCAGCACGCTAATTCAAAAACTAAGAAAGCTAGAATCTTGAAATTTACACAAAATATTCTGGGAGCAATTTGTAGGTTCTCTATTTTTTTTGGTTAAGTTCCTACCAAAACTTCGGGTAGCTCCCGAACAACTAACTTTTAGATCACCACAATTTTTTTGAAATAGAGCCATGAAATTTTAACTGCTGATAGATATCATAAAAATATTAATTTTAAGTTAATATTAATTTTTCTATAGCCTTAACCGTTAAGGAGCTACAGCCCCCCAAAGCTCTTAAAAATCTCTATATTTAAATTGTTATAACACAAGTTCTATAAGGTATATCTTCAGTCTGAAAATTCCAAACGATAGGTGCTATTATGAGCTTTACAAACATGTATATAATAAATACTTGTGCTATACGGTGTCTTAATTTACCGTTATGCGAAACTGAATTACTGCAAAATCTTTTAACCCTTCTATTTTCTAAACGGTTTAAGTTAGAAACTTGAAATTTTGAAAGAAGTTAGATCTTTGAAAATAATTTCAGTCATTTCAGAAATGTTTTTTGTATAACCCTCCGTTTAGGAGCTGTAAGGGGTCAAAAACTGAAAATTTCCTATCTTTAAACACCTGTAACTTGAACACGTGTTAAAAATTTTTTGAAGTAATACATAAAAATTAAAGCTTAAACATTATACTCTTATTTCTGTTAACAACTTTTTTTAATAATATAGGGTTACTTTATAATTGACGAAAGTGTTACTTGATTTTTTTCAAATTTTCTAACAAATTTCTTTAACGAATTTTTTGCATTTTGTTTTACTCGATAATTTGAAATTGTTGAGGATATAATGTGTAGTACAAAAAAATGTAAATAAATAAACAACATAACGGTTGCTTGAAGAATTTTTATTTATATGATATTGATATACATACATACTTATATAATATCATGTTTATTTACATATCGTATATGTCACTGATGAATGAATGATAAGAGTATAGATGTATATTATATAGCGCCGTATTTACATACATATATGTATTTTATTGTACTTATAAGAAATTATTCTATGAATGCAAATATTTTTAAATAAATGGTACTATAGCATATTTGGAAAAGTTAGATAGATAATCGTTATTCGGAAGGTTAGAATCTGCTTTTGAAGAATGTATATATATATAGTTTGAATATATGTACAACCCATAGTTCTAAAAATTATAAAATTCACCCAAACTATTTTAAAATACTAAAATATTAAAAAAATAATATTGTAAGCAGTGCGACAGGGTATGCACATACTAACGGGTCGTACGGGTATCTAAGAGTTGACAAAGGCAACTGTATCCTTCCTCGTTTTTTACTAAAACAAATTATTAAATAATTTAATATTCTAATTTTTAGATGATGATCATGATGTGCTGCAGACGGATGACTGGGTGCACCGGATCCACAGAAGAATATCAGATAAGTATAAATGTTGATTCGTAAAAAATATGTGATGCTTTGTGGTTTTTTTCTTTTGTTTTGTTTGTAGGTTGAAACTAGGATGATGAGTAAGCCAACTTCAATCGACGACTGAACAAGCTGTATCTATCAATTATAATATGAGAATGAGAAACGGGAAAATAGTTCTAGTTTGTTCAAAGTTGTTTCAAAATATAACAGGTACATAATTTTACATTTTTTATCACTTAGATTTGCCTTATAAAGTTAGTAGTTCCGGACACATTTTTTTTCACAAATTTTTGCTGTACATAAAAGTTTAAATACATACATTGATAATATACATATTATTATAGGTAGTTATTTGTAGTATAAGTTCATATTCCGCAAGTCCTTAAATTTTATTAAAAAAAAATAAAATTTCATTCATTTTATTTCGTGTTATTACAACTTATAGGATTTTCATCGCACCGTTTGCCTTTGCATACTGGTGAATTACCTGAAGAACGTCGAGGTGACCGAACTTATTAAAGAAAATATTAAAAAATATAAATGTTGCGAAAGTCACTATAGTCGTCGTAAAACAGGAAGACATTATTTACATCAAGAGTTAAATATATATAAATTTACAATTGATTTTCTGAAGCGTTAAAAAAGGATAACAAACGTGCTTGCTCATTTTCCAAATACAAACGTGTGTTTTATAATTGCTTTAATATTGGATTTGGAAGTCCTCGTACAGATACCTGTTCTCAGTGTAAAATATTTCAAATTACATTAAAAAATCCAAATAAAAGTCTAGAAAAAAAATCACTCTAGAACTCTTTTCAAGTTACATAAACTGAAAGCTAACAAATTTCATGAAATCATGAAGAGTGTGTTATAAAAATAATTTTCGACCTGCAACAAAATCAGTCATTACCAAAATTATTTATTATAAAACACTATACTTGGTTACAAACTGAGTGTGGAAGAGGTGTAAATGAAGTCGCTTCGTGTGTCATACATTTTCTTCAAGACCTGGATAAGGAAATGTTGGCAACTAAACGAAAATACGGATTACATATTTTCTCTGATTCTGTCACAAGCGAGAATAAGAATACAATTTTACTTGCTTGTTTAATGAAATATTTAAAAACAAGTAAAAGAAAACTCTGTTAAGTCTGGCTGAGTCTCTAGTACTTTCAATTGATTCACAAAATTCCTTCCATGGATTTTAGAAAATCGGATTGCTCTCTTATATTCCCTAAGTTGGTTCTTATACCAACTGTTGGTTCTTGGCCACTTATTCTGCCTGTAGCAGATATTGTAAGCGTCCCAAGTCTCCTTTCTTAGATTACTTAAGTTCTCATTCCACCAGGCCGGGTATGTCTTTTTGCTACGTTTAATAGGACATGCCACTTTGAATGAGACCTCCATGGCCCTTGTAAACATGTCAGTTCTCTTTTCTAACTCATTTTTATTTGCGATATCTGAGTTAGCTATTACCAAAAGTTTTTTTCTAGCTACTTTTCTGAATTTCCCCCAGTCAGTAGCCCTGGGATTTCTGTAGGGCTTAGGATTTTCAGTCTTAATATTGACATTGAAGGCTTAATATTGACATTGCCCGAAAAAGCGGTGGAGCAGGTTTATCATGTAGCATGTACACGGAACTTATATACACGCTCACATTGTTCCGCTTCTCCAGTTTGACAACTGTCAAATCTTCATAATTAAATTAGAACAGAGATGTGCACTTATATGTTTTTTAATTAGAATACAAGTTCTTGGCTTACCTATTTCTAAATTTACATTCTTGTAGAATAGGTTATAGTTACAGCTGTTTAACCCTCTAATTTTAGAGGCTTTAACCTATGGTTCTTGAATTAGGGCTATTGTCTAAGTCCTCCTCACCTAGGAGAACTAGCAGATTATCCCAGGCGCACTTCGAGTGCCTTAGGTTAATCGGCACCATCCGCATCGCTTACCTCGCAATGAGCTGCTGTAGACTCCTTGTCTATTGCCAAGTCTCCCAGCAGCCCGCTTGCTTCGTCCAGGTTGTCTATGTCTGAACTCCCTGGTTTGAATATTTTTAGTTTGGTATGCCGTATACCAAACCTCAGCTTATTTTCCAACTTCTCCAAAGGACCCAGACTTTACTCACTGATAAGAAGAAGAAACGAAATACTGTTTTTCAGCAGTTCATCTAACGACTTCTCCTTCGTTATCACCGACCAGATCCTCATTTGAACCATCGGGTTATGTAAGCGGAAACTCTCGAGGAGCTTTTCCCCGCTTATCTCCTTCCTAGGCAACCAGATACGGGCTCTAGGTCTCTTAGGGATTTCACTAGCTGGGATTATTCCAATTTTGGCTTCCTCCAATTTCCTTCCAATTTTTTTTCCAATTTCCTTCCAATTTTGGATTATTCCAATTTTAGCAATGCTTTTGCTAAAGAAATCTAAGGAGAACTGATCCTCGCATCTGATTACCCGCTTCTGGCGATCCAGAGCTACTATTCGACTTCTTTTTAGTGGTAGAAATACTATGAGTGGTATTTCCACTACTATTTGAACCTGATGGATTTGGAGCACTATGCCAGGTTCTTCCTCCACCAACAGGCACTATAACTTTTGCAGGACCCTGGCTGAGTCCTGGTTTCATTGCTGAAGGAGTACTCCGGTTGGTACCGATAATAGTCTCCTGACTGGAAATGAACCTGATGGATTTGGAGCACTATGCCAGGTTCTTCCTCCACCAACAGGCACTATAACTTTTGCAGGACTCTGGCTGAGTCCTGGTTTCATTGCTGAAGGAGTACTCCGGTTGGTACCGATAATAGTCTCCCGACTGGAAATGAGTTGATGTTTGATGGGTACATCGTTTAGAGGAGTATAGGTGGTTAACTGTACTGATAAGGTAGCAATCTTTGAAGGCTTTTAAGCAATTGTACACTAATATGGCAACTCAAATTTACAAGCGAAGCAGATGAAACAGATATTCGTTGCGTAAATCATTTTAATTTGACCAATATTCCTTGATATACTGATACTGATGATCCACATATTCAAATACTTCTAATTTTCCGAAACTGGTTGAAATAGATTTCATTCCAAATATTTTATGTTGTTGACTAGCCCAAGTGAACAGTAAATTTAACTTCAATCGAACACATTTTGCATTTATTTTATATAATTAATGTTGTAAAACAACTTTTTATGTAGCCTCATCCATTACGGAGCTATACAGTCCCTAAAACTTTGAGAAAGCCCTATTTTTAAATGTGTATATCTCAAGTTCTGCTTTACATTTTTTGAATTTAAAAACGCCATTCGATACAACTTGCAAAAAAAGCCCTATTTTGCAAAGTACATATCTCAAGTTCTGCGTAGTGGTTTTACAATTTAAAAATGCTGGAAGACCGGAATTTTTCACAATATCGTAGTCTTACGAATATAAATAGATATGAATTGCTCTGTACTGCTTTTAAAATAGTACCATAGTAATAGTATAGTTTAAAATAATAACCTTCTGAAACTCAACTTTATTCTAAATAGAAGATTAGACATTCACTCGCACAACACTAGGAACAAATCAAATTTTTATCTCTCCTTATTTAGAACCGGAAACCAAAGAAATAATTGTCTATACAATTCCTTAAAAGCCTTCAATGAGCTACCCGAAGATTTGAAAATGGTATCTAACTTCGGCGTATTCAAAAGAGAAATAAGTACAATTTTAGTCGAAAATTAAAGCACTATACCAACAAAATTAAAATTATAATCTTATTAACTTGTAATTGGTAGTATACAGTTACACTAACAAAAACGGCAAATGACAGATTTTGAAAACCTTAAGTTAAAGTATATTTAAATTCAGTTAAATTCATTAATTAAAAGTAAAAAAAAATCTTAATTTTCTACTATTAAATATATATGTAAATAATTTTATGAAAATTCTTTTTTTATTAAAATTTTTTTTTTGTATTTTTTTATTATAATGGAAAAAAAAATTTTTTTTCATTTTTTTTTTTTGTGTGTAACTCTGTTTAACATTTTTTACACATTATAAGACCACACAGCTTTTCCCTAAGGTCAGAAAGTATTTAATTATAAATATATTAAAATAAATAATTTTTATATAAATTATGTAGAAGAAAATGCAAAAATTTAATCAATCAACATAATTATAAATTAATTCGAATAAAACAAAATTGAATCATGGGTAGACAGTGCAGTGTTTGTCATAGACAATTTTACAAGAACTCAAAAGGCCTACAATGTAGTGGTTTATGTAAAAAGTTTTTCCATCCTAGTTCTGCTTCTGTGGCCAAGGAAGTCTTTATTGCTGTACAGGGAGATGCTACATGGAGATGTAGAGAATGTCCGTCTACGCTTAATGAGTCAATCATTTTTTCTGGCGATGAAGAAGATGAAGATAGCGATGAAATGACTGCTCCATCTAAAACTGTAGGAAAACTCAATGGCAGTAAGGAGAATTTTTTTAATGGCAATAATGAGATAGAAATTGCATTACCAGTGTTGAAACCAAGCGATTGTGTAGGTGAAAAACAACTTGTTACTGTTACTGTTACTGTTATCCCCTCCCTGGCCTAGCTGGTAGGAGCGCAAGTATTGCAATCATACCAGTACGGCATTTTCGGGTTCGATTCCCGATGGGGGATACCTTCATATAGCAATTAATATTAGCATAATTTTCATATCAAAGTAATTTTCATATATATATATTATAACGAATTTTCAATTCATATCTATAACTCACAGATACAATAATCTCAAATAATCCTCATATCAGAATAGCCAATATACATAACTATTTTCACTTTATAAAAATATAACTCACAGATATAATAAGTTGTCAATAATTAATAATTCAATAACTCAATATAGCCCACAAATAACTTATATTCCTAGCAAACACTAGGATCGGTTGCAATAGACCAATCCCCTATTCAGCGTAAATTGAAAAGGATTCATGAAACGGAAGCAAGAAGCCTCGGATATAATAGATTTGGAAATACGGTAACGACCTTTGGCACGAATATAAGGACACGAGTAGGACAATGGAATGTTAGGACACTTAGAGAAGCATCCAGGCTTGTGCAATTAGAGCAACAAGCGCCTGCATATAAAATAGGCATATTAGGCATAAGTGAGCTAAGATGGAATAGAAGTGGTGAAATGAAATCGGCAAACAGCAACATTCTTCTGTACAGCGGCAAAGAATCCAGAGGAGAAAGTGGTGTTGGAATACTAATTGAGAAAACCATAGTTAATACACTAATCTCATGGAAAGCTGTATCAGATACAATTATTACGGCTTGGTTTCGCGGCAGAATCAGGCATGTTTCGGTCATTCAATGTTACTCACCAACTGAAAGCGCAGAAGATGATGAAAAAGACGATTACTATAGCCAACTAAGCGGTGTTTTAAATGATATCAGCAGAGGCGATTTGGTAATCCTGATGGGTGATTTTAATGCGCAAATTGGAAGCAACAACATCAACCTAGAAAACACAATAGGGAAACATGGTCTGGGAATACGTAACAACAATGGCGATAGACTGGTAGAATTATGTCAAACCAATCAGTTGGTCATAGGAGGCACACTGTTCCCCCACAAAGATATACACAAATACACATGGGTCTCACCTGGTGGTAGAACAAAGAACCAAATTGACCATATATGCGTGAGTAGAAAATGGAGAAACTCATTGCTAGATGTAAGGAATAGAAGAGGTGCTGATATACAGAGCGACCATGAACTTATAACAGCTGACCTAAGGATTCGGTTAAGGCGTAATACTACCAACGCGCAGAAGCTCAAAGCCAAATTGAACTTAGACCAGCTCAGAAACCCAGCAGTAAAATCTAATATCATAACGGCTATCCAGCAAACTCTATCAGAGAACATGCAGCAGTCATGGGAGGAAAAAGCTAAAGCCATACGACAAAAATCAGTAAACGTCCTAGGCACACATCAGAATAATAGAAAACCATAGATCTCTGATCATACATGGAACCTGATCAAACATAGGCAACAACTAAAGAACCAAATGAATACTGATAACTCTATCTCGCTAAGGCAGCAGTATCAGAGCAAACTAGTTAAGAACGGAGCCAGGGCTGATAAGAGAAAACACATTGAGAAAATGGCTAGAGAAGCAGAAACAGCAGCTGGCAAGAATGATATAAGATCAGTACACAATATCGTAAATGGCCTTACAAACCGATCTCACAGAGTTAACCGCCCTATAAAAGATCGAAACGGCAACGCTCTAACCAACATTCAAGAACAAACCCAGCGTTGGAAAGAGCACTTTGAGGAAATAAGCAACATTCAGCCGACACACAGCCTTTACTCGGAACTAACCACCAATGACCTCATTGAAGAAAACACCGCTATTCTCAGCTCAGCACCCTCAATCCGTGAGACTAAAGACGCCATCTTAAGATTTAAAAGTAATAAGGCAGCAGGAGACGATGGTCTACCAAGTGAGATACTAAAATCAGATCCATAATCATCAGTAGAACTCATCCACCCGCATATAACAAGAGCTTGGGCATCAGAAACAATACCATCATCATGGAAAAAAGGAATTATTATCAAAATTCCAAAGAAAGATGATCTTTCTGATTGCAACAACTGGAGGGGTATTACATTACTGAATACAATATATAAAATCATCACAAACATTATTCAGAATAGACTCCAAGAAGAGGTGCAGAACACGCTAAGAAACGAGCAAGTTGGCTTCATGCCGGCTAGAAGATGTCTCGATCAAGCCAACACACTAAGAATAATAGTGGAGCAATCACACGAATGGCGATCATCGCTGTGTCTGGTCTTCGTTGACTTTAAGAAGGCATTCGACTCCTATACAAAGAGAAGCCATATGGAAAGCCCTTGTGAACAGGAATATACCAAGGAAAATCGTGAGTATAATTCGTGCTCTCTATGATAACGCCAAACTCTCGGTATCACATAGTGGAAATATCAGCGATCCATTCACAACGAATGCAGGAGTCAAACAAGGATCCCCTCTATCGCCACTGTTATTCACAATAGTCTTGGATGACATAATGAGAGAAATCAGTAACACCTGGGATGGCATCAATTGGTCTGATGATAGGAATCTCTCTGATCTCGACTACGCTGACGACATTTGCCTCTTGTCGCACAGCCAAGCTGAAACGCAGTCGAAACTGAACCTTCTACAGCAGGCGGCACGGAAAAGAGGGCTCGAAATAAACATTAACAAAACTAAGGCAATGTTTGTTCACTGCCCAAGCAACACCCCTATCATACGAGAAGGCCAACACATAGATAGCATAGACGAATTCTGTTTCCTCGGTAGCATAATAACTCCTACAGGTGGTACTAGGGAAGATGTACAAAATAGAATCAGCAAGGCAAGATCAGCATTCAGACTTCGGCCTATATGGAACAGCAACCAAATATCTAGAAGAACAAAAATTAGCATATTCAACTCCTGTGTTAAAACCACTCTAACATATGGTAGTGAGTCATGGCTGCTAACGAACACCATCAAGAATAAGCTGCAAGTCTTCATAAACAAGCACCTAAGAATCATATGCAGAATTTTCTGGCCGAACAGAATCAGCAATAAAGATCTATGGAACTTAACAAATAAGGAACTCCTAGTAAAACAAATAACCAGGAGAAGGTGGAAATGGATCGGGCACACATTAAGGAAAAATTAAAATGACATAAACAGAGTTTCGCTATGTTGGAATCCACAAGGAGGTTCTAGAGCTAGAGGTAGACCCAGAATGACGTGGAAGCGCACTGTCCTAAGTGAAATAAGCAGATGCAATTTGTCCTGGAGCATGATTGAAGAAAAAGCGTTAAGCAGGGAAGACTGGAGACTTCAAGTGGAAGCCCTATGCTCCCTAGTGGAGTAACAGGAAAAAAAAAAAAATGAATTCCCCCAACGAAATTGTAAAGAAAATAATTACAAAAATTATTGTGGAGGTCGAAACAGAAGATATACTTGATGTTACTCGTCTTAATTCGAACAATAATCAAAATGATAAAAATGTGCTGTACTTACTTAAATTAAAGTCTGGAAAAGCAAAAGATGAACTAATATCCAAAAAACAAAAAAGTTACAAACATCTTTTTACAACAGAAATTGGATTGGAGGTTTCAAATAAAGAGATATTTTTTCGGCATCATCTCACATCTTTACAGGCTAAATTATATTTTGAGGCTAAGCAAATTAGGTCCAGCAACAGCTTTAAATAACTTTGGATCAAACATAATGAAATATTTTTGCGGTAATCCGATAATTCAAAATATTTAATATTAAGGACTTTGAAGATATTAATTATATTAAAAACAAAATTCACAATCAATAGTAAAAGTTCAAATAATAGTTATTTACTCAATCTTTTAAATATTTTAAAAACACATTTTTATTTTTATTGTAAAAATTTTACAACAATTCGATATAATACATTCACTTTATTATTATTTTTTATATAATTCATTTTTTTTTTATATATCTTATTACATAACCTACAAATATTAAATTATTACTTAGAAAAATTGGCAAAATTTTTATACATTTGTTTATACATTTCTACACATTTAAATTTTTATTTAAACACTTATAAAACCTTTATAAACCTTTTTGCGGCAATCCGATAATTCAAAGGTATTTAATATTAAGGACTTTGAAGATATTAATTATATTAAAAACAAAATTCACAATCAATAGTAAAAGTTCAAATAATAGTTATTTACTCAATCTTTTAAATATTTTAAAAACACATTTTTATATTTATTTTAAAAATTTTACAACAATTCGATATAATACATTCACTTTATTATTATTTTTTTCTAAATATGATTATTTTTTATATAATTCATTTTTTTTTTTTATATTTCTTATTACATAACCTACAAATATTTAAATTATTACTTGGAAAAATTTGCAATATTTTTATACATTTGTTTATACATTTCTACACATTTAAATTTTTATTTAAACACTTATAAAACCTTTAACATTAATTTTCATTATTTAGTTTTTATAAATTCAAATTACTTTCCCATAACTTATGAAATAATTTATTTTTATTATACCTATTAATAAATTTAACTTTCTTTTTTATAATTTAAATCAATTAAACTATCTAACTCTGTTAAATATGGTAAAATATACAATTTACATTAATTTCAATATGTTCATTACAAACCATTTCAAAAGGTATTATATTAATTTAAAATCAAAATATAGAACTTCAGGGGGCCTCGGTGGCCTAATGGGTAGGAGCGTATTAAATACGCTGTAAACACCGAGGGAGTGTGGGTTACAATATTCACTTAATTTTTTCTTTAAACATATTTATTATAAACAAATTTAAAAAAATTTTTTTGGGTTTTCAAATTTATTAACTATTTATCTATATTTTTAACTATTGTTTACTACACTCTTGGAAGTATTATTATTCCATTCTTTTTGACATTCATTAAATTTACACATGGCTGGGTGTTACACATTTCTAATTTCGAACAGCTGATTCATACTCTATTCAATTTACCTTTTTTATCATTTATGATGCGTTCGAATGAAACAGAGAACGTTCAATGCAATTTAAAAGTGAAACATTATTTAACTTATAACAAAGACTCAGTAAGTTTAAAATATCAAAATAATTTTAATATTTTGTACTTGAATATTCAAAGCTTACGGAATAAACTATATGAGGTGGAATCTTTGGTTTATAGTTTTGGTTGTAATATACAAGTAATTGTCTTAACGGAAATATGGCTGGCACTTTCTGAGAATAATTTTTTCAATATTCCGGGATATAACTCATCCTTTATAAATCGTGATAAATCTTATGGTGGAATTGCTATATATGTTAAGGATGATATTGCTAGTAATTTTTTATTTAGTGAAGAGTACGAGAATAGTCAGTTTTTAGGGGTAAAATTACTTAAAGATAATATTAATGTTATATATAATATTAATGTTATATATAGATCGCACTCTACTCATCCTAATCAGTTTGTTAACAAACTGGATGAGCTCATATTTACGTATAAAAGATCAACAATAGTATGGGATTTTAATCTTAATTTGTTAAACAGTAATAGCTCTGAAATTAAAATGTATAATAATATGGTGTTGAGTAATGGCTTTGTGGTTTGTAATAATATCTCCGAAAAATTTGCTACTAGGGTTGGATCTCAGTCAAAAACTATAATTGATAATTTTTTGACTGATATTGTAAATTGGGAATATAATTTTTACGTATTAGACAACAGTCTGTCCGAATATCAAATGTTTTTTATAAGTTCTAACTTCACACCCACAATAAAAAGAGAAAAACAGAACAAAGTTATTTTAGACTATTCAAATGTTGGTAGAGACAATTTCTGGATAAACATTGACTCCTACAATGATTTTGGTGCGGTCACGGATAAAATTGGCACATTAATAAATCACAATACTAAACATATTGAAATAAAAAATTGTAAGAAGAAAAATTAGTGGGTTACAAGTAAGATCTTACAAGTAATAAAAATAAGCGACTCATTTTACAAATACACAAAGAAATATCCACATGATGCGCACATTAAGAATTTATATATTCAATATAGAGATAAGGTAAAAAAACTAACAAGGGAAGCTAAAAAAAATCTTTATTCTGATAGGATATCGCAGCATCCCAGTGACTCTAGGAAATTATGGAATCTGTACAAAAGCATAATATTTAATACAGCTTCCTATGATAACGATAGAATAATTGAAAAGGAGGAGGAAATTAGTGAATGTTTTAACAATTATTTTATTAATGTAACAAAAAGTATAAAAATTTCAGATAACAACATTGATCAAATCTACTTAAATCAATTTAGACGAAATTTCTATTCTCATTTTCAAGTAAGTCCTACTAATGGAGAAGAAGTTAGTTCAATGATAAAATTTTTAAATCTTAGTTAAAACAGCTACAGGTTACAATAATATTTCTGCAAAATTTCTTAAACATTACGTGGATCATTACGTTTTAGTAAAATTTATTAACAAGTCTTTCCAAACATGCATTTTTCCTGACAGTCTTAAAACAGCTATAGTAGTACCCATTTTTTAAAGTGGCAATAATACAGATTGTTCCACTTATCGGCCAGTATCTGTTCTTTCGGTTTTTTCAAAAGTTTTTGAAACTATCATTAAAAATAGACTTAATTTTTTCATGAGTAATAATAATATTTTAAATGATGAACAGTATGGATTTGAAAGAAATTCAAATACCGCTGCAGCATGCTTAAGTCTGACCAACTTCATTTCAAAAAATATAGACAACAAAAATACGTTGGTTGTGTGTTTATAGATTTGCAAAAGGCATTTGACTGCGTCGATCATAAAATTTTATTACCTAAATTATCTAATTTGGATTTTGATTATCACCAAGTGAAATTCTTTGAATCCTATTTGCAAAATCGATCGTATCTCAAAAAAAATCGAAAAAAAATCGTTTCGTATCTCAACCCAATTTGGAGTAATGCTCCACAAATCTATATGAATAAACTAGATATAATTCATAAAAAATGTATAAAAGTAATTCATAGATTCCCCATATACCATCCAACAAGTTTGTTGTATTCAAACCAATATTTAAACCTTGAAAGAATTGGCAGGCTTGAACTATAATTAGTAGCTTTTAAAATTGTAAATAACAAAATTAAACATAACTTTATTCTAAATCGAATGATTGACATACATAATTACAACACTCGCAATAAGGCAAATTTTTATCTAACGTTATTTAGAACAGAAACCCAAACAAAAAACTGTTTATATAACTGTTTAAAGGTTTATAATGAACTTCCGAAAAACCTTAAGATTATTGATAATTTACTTTTTTTTAAACACAAAATAACAAGCCAACAAAGTTAAAAATAAAAGCAAAAAATAAAAAAATAAAATTTTATTTTTATATGGAAATGGATTGCTTTTTTAGTGATATTGTGGGAATGAATTAGTATTTAATTTAAGAATTAGTTTTAGTATAGTATTAGTATTTAATTTAAAGAATAAGCAAAAATAAATAATTGAAATTTATATTTAGTTGTAACAAAACAAACCTAATATGTTTGGTAGATTAATAAAAAAATAAATTTATATTTTAAAACTTTATAAGACCATACGAATTAGGCTAAGGTCTTGAATAAAAAAATTAAAAAAAAAAAAGGAAATAAAGGAAAAAATTGTCCCATCCAATCGATGGAAAAAATTAATATTGTCATCGGCCACAAAATTTTTTTTTTATTTTTTAGCAAAAGGAATGATAATTTTCGTTGTTTATATTTTCTTTATAAGTTGTACATCGGTTACGGATATGGCGATCCGGCTATTCAATTGTAAACCCAAAAAAACACATGTACTGGATCTTCTTTGAAAATCTTCTTGGGTTATTTAAAAATCTTCTATTAATTTTAAGAAATAATGCCTTTCCTTTAAAAATTCCTGGGCCCATAATCTTTTGAAATATTTTTAAATAAAATTGCGGATTCATATATTTTAAAAGGATATAAAAGGATTTTTTTCAATAAATTATTTTTTAATTAATTCATTACAGCATAAAATGAAGAAGTCGACTGTCCTCTTATAGGGTTGTCAAAAAAGGAGAAAAAAAATTACATAAGTGTAATAAATATATATTATGTTTATTTTATCTACTGTTTTATTTATGTACGCCTGAATAGGAAAGAATGTGTAATTTCCTGTCCACATTTACGTGGCAGAGAAATGCAATAAAAAAAAAAAAAAATTTCCATTTTTGGAAATAGCTTGATAAATCGTTTAAGACACTTTAAAAATTGTTGAAGATATCAGAGCTGTACAAACCAGGGCAGAACCGGCATGTATCATCTGCAAAAATTGATAAATTTGTATGCCGAACACGTGATAAAGTATACTGATCAGTGTACTGATCCTTGTGGAACTCCGACTAGTATATCAAAAGATAAGTTTAAGCTAAGATAAGTTTCTAAATTGGTTTGTTTTAACTTGTATAGTAAACGTTTGTGCCAAACAGTATCACAGGCGAAGTTAATATTTAAAACGGCCATTCCTACAGAGCGTTTGTTTTTTAGATTTGTTTTAACGTCTTTTTTGAGCCTCAATAATAGATGTATTGCTGAGTGTTCAGAACTGAAGCCAAAATGTCCATTTGGTAATATGCTGTTAGTGTTTAAAAAATCATCCAATCGATATTTGATAATTTTTTCAAAGACCTATTTGGAAAGTAGCCGATATTCAGACATGTATTAAATATTTTTGTTAGAAATTCTGTACTTATAACTATGGCTATTTATAAATTCAGTGATCGATAGCAGGTAAAAATGTGAAGAGGATTCTTCGCTTTGCAAAAAGCTCAAATTGGTTAAAAGGAGTGGGATAGAAAAGTTTCTATATGTGGTATCACAATGGACCAGATACGGTCTAAGTATGACTTTTCGGCATGACTCTTATACAAATAGTGGGCATCTTGTCACTACTCGGGGCTTTATTATTAGGTACTGATTTTATTATTGCTGAAATATCTTTTGGTTTTTCTAGCATATTTGAAATTAAAGAAAATTCTGTGCTATTTAAGTCTATTATGGCTTCATCAACAAGTTTGTTTGTACAATTATCACCTGTTTATGTGCTTATATTATGTTTATTAAAAAAAAATAGATGATAAAAGATTTACTTTTTCTTTAGTTGTAGTGTATACATTATTGTCCTTTAATGCTGGAATAATTTTGTTTTTTTTTTCTAGTAATTTTGCAAAGTTGCCACATTGGTTTGCTACATTTTTTTAGAGTTTTTAATCTGTTATTCCAATTTATGTTTCTAATTTATTACCGAATAAATAATTTTGTTTAGTGTGTTTTAGTGCAATTTTTATATTTTTGGTTGTTCTAAAATAATAAGTAAGGAAAAATTAAAAATTTAGATAGAATATTAATATAACAATTACTTTTAATTTATTTCAATTACTTTTTTATGTTTCAAATTTTAAAATATAATTAAAATTTACATGCAAAAATACTACTTACACTCCTTTTTCAGAATCACCCATTTCAACAAAAATATATTTATATATTTATATATATACTTTATATATATTTATATATATATTTATATATATACTTTGTCTGTTCACAGTTCACACTAAATAAAATAATCAACAACTAATCACAATTTTTTATAATTACACTTAGATTAAAATATTATTTTTTTTATCACTTTTTTTTTAAATAGGTACTATACTATCTATATTTTAGAAGTTTGTTGAATTTTTTAAATTAGTTATCGCAAAAAAAAAAACTTTATAGATGTAATCCAAGTAATGAAGTAAAGACTATACCAGAATACAAGACATTCCAAGTAGAACAAATTTTTTAGTATAGAAAATAAAAATAAGGCTGTGCCACAAATAGTCACGACATCTATGAATATGAAATTTATTCATCTTTTATTTTGTACTAAATTAGTTTTTTTTAATTTTAAATATAAACGTTTTTCATTCTTTTCTTTGATATACAATTTAACGTGGAAAAGAAAAAGTTTTCTAAATAAAATAAATTGGTACGTACCCATGTTCATTCTAACTCGTATTGCTATACTAGGATAGATAATAATTTACTAGTAATTTAATATAGGTTTTTGTAAGTAATTTAGCTTAGATTGTTAGTTTTAAATAAATTTTATTCCTTGTACCTAGTTATATACTAGAAATGTTACAAATTCATTAACATAAAACTTAAAAATGTATTGCAATAAAATAATTTTTAAAATCCAAAGAAAAGATTAGTATAAAGATAACTAAGATTAGTATAAAGTTGTGATATATATGTATGTTATAAACCGAATAAACGAGAATGTACCTATATTAAATATAATTTTAAATTTACAATATGCTATGTTGTCAGATTTATTGTATGGTTTTTATTTTTTAAATAAAATTAATTTTTTTTTTAGTTATAAGAAAAATATACATGAGATTTCTTGAGTTGTCATAGAAAATTTGTGTACCTATTTAAATATGTACTTATATATATATTTTTTTTTTTTTAAATAAGCTAAAGAGTATATAAAAATGTGTTATTTAGAATGATTAATTTAACAATAATATTTTAGTTTAACTAAGTATATATGTATATGTTTGTATATATATTTATACTTAGTTAGAATATACATACTTTATATATACTTATTATATACATACATATTATATAAAGTTAAAAGTATGTCTGTATATACATACATACATATATCCACTATAGGGAAAAAAATCTTATTTTTTGGATTTTGTGAATTATTTTGTAGTTTTTTAATATATGTACATATGTGCATACATAATATTATTTATGATCATATAAAAGTATCATACCATACATACATATTATATGTTGTACCATAAATAAATATGTATATTTATTCACTTTTTTTCTCGATTCACATTCAATAATTAATTCGCTTATTCATTTTTATACCCGTATGAACTATGTTCAAGGGTATAGTAAATTTGCCATTACGTTTGTGACACCTTAAAGGAGTCGAGCTAGATATAGTGTCAAAGGTATGGATCGGCTCAGAATCGATTAAGTCGAGTCGATTAAGCCATGTACGTCCGTCCGTCCGTCCGTTCGTCCGCACGATAACTCAAAAATAAAGGAGCTAGGAGGCTGAAATTTTTTTTACGGCACTTTTGCAAAATTGTTAGTTTTGCTATTTAAATCCAACATTTTCGGTCGGCGGGTTCGAGTAGCTGCCATACAACTTCTATCTTTATATAGAAATAACTCAGTATCTATTCAAGCTAGGTTTCTGAAATTTTGCAAATGATGATCAAGTTTTATGGCAACAACTTCTGTAAAATTTGGTTGTGGTGGTGCGGCGGGTTCGGGTAGCTGCCATACAACTTCTCCGTTTAAATGAGAATAACTCAGTGTCTATTGAAGCTAGCAACCTGATATTTAGTAACAAGGTGTCGAGTTACAGGCCAACAACTTTTGTAAAATTTGGTTGGTCTAGAGCAGGCGATTCAGGCTTCTTGCACCTCTTCGAAGTTAATAAAGCTAGGCATCTGAAATCTTGCAAATGATGATCAAATTTTATGGCAACCACTTTTGCAAAAATTGGTTGTGGTGGTGCGACGGGTTCGGGTAGCTGCCATACAACTTATCCGTTTAAATGAGAATAACTCAGTGTTTATTGAAGCTAGGAACCTGAAATTTAGTAAAGAGGTGTCGAGTTATAGGCCAACAACTTTTGTAAAATTTGGTTGGTCTAGAGCAGCCGATTCAGGCTTCTTGCACCTCTTGGAACTTAATGAAGCTAGGCGTCTGAAATCTTGCAAATGATGATCAAGTTTTATGGCAACCACTTTTGCAAAATTTGGTTGTGGTGGTGCGACGGGTTCGGGTAGCTGCCATACAACTTATCCGTTTAAATGAGAATAACTCAGTGTCTATTGAAGCTAGGAACCTGAAATTTAGTAAAGAGGTGTCGAGTTATAGGCCACCAACTTTGTAAAATTTGGTTGGTCTAGAGCAGCCGGTTCAGGCTTCTTGCACCTCTTGGAACTTAATGAAGCTAGGCGCAATAGATTCAGGTAGCTGTCATACAACTCCACAATTTACATAAATATATCTCTGCAGTTCGGTACTAAAACATCTGAATGCTTTTAAAAGATAATCATGTTTTATAGAAACAGGATATATTACGTTCATACGGGTATCCCAGAGTTGACACAGTCTACTCTACTGCACTCTTCCTCGTTTAATAATAAAAATTTTTTTTCTATTTAATTTTCTTTTTTTTGCCCATCTGTAAAAAGCGTATAATCCTGATTTTGAAACCAACTCTAATTCGTTTTTCATCATAATCCCTCATAATTGGTTTTTTCCCATGTATATTTCAAAGCAAAAACATTTCATATAGTGGGGGCTACCGCCCCCAAACCCCCCCTAAACTAATTATTGAAAACCTGGTTTTGAATCCAACCGTAAATCCTTCGGAATTTTTTTTTCCAATGTATATTTCAACGCAAAAACATTTCATATAGTGGGGGTTACCGCCCCCAAACCCCCGCTAAACAAATTATTGAAACCCTGATTTTGAAACTAACTATAAAATCTGTCCTAATTTAGAATCTCACATATACATATATAAAAATATTCTGGAAAAAGCATACAACTCTGATTTTGAATCGAACTCTAATAATCCCTCCTAATATATATGTATCCTCACGTATACATATATATAACTATTCTGGAAAAAGCGGCAATCCTGATTTTGAATCCACCTCTAAAATCCCTACCAATTGGTTTTTTTCCCATTCCAAACCCTCGCTAAACCAATTATTGAAACCCTGATTTTGAAACCAACACTAAAATCCCTCAGAATTATCTTTTCCCATGTATATTTCAAAACAAATGCATTTCATATAGTTACATAATAATTATGTCTTAAAGTACTTAAAAGAGAATATTTAATAATATATTTTCATATAAACTAGAACATAAAGTATGAAATGGTTTTTTGCAATGGTTTCACCCTTTTGCAGGCAACTTTTTTTTAGACAAGTTGACTTATAAAAAATTGTCGGACATTCCTCTACAAGAAGAAAAAGAAGAAATTTTAGTTAATTTGCACATACCGTTATTTAAATAACGGTAAAACAACAAAAGTATCTTAAAATTCATTAAAATCGGTTTTTCTGGAGAACGGGTTTTTGTTTTTTAAATATTTTTTTTCAGAATATAGAGAATTTTTTTACCTACAAACTAAAAGAAAAACGACCAATAATATTTATGAAATTTTACAGAAATAAGTTTGTGTTAAAATTATTTTAACAAAAATGTTTTAAACTAATACTTATAGTACGTTCACAAACACTTGATTTTGAGAAATCGAGATGACTTCGAAAATTAAGTTGATTTCGTTTTTTTTTTTTCTTGATTTCCCATACATATTTCAAAAATTTATTTGTCAAAGAAAATCAACTCGTTACTTGATTTTCTTAAAATCACCTCAAAATCACGTTGTTCGTCCATGAATTTTCGATTTTAGATTATTTTAAAAAAATTTTCATAACCCTTGCTTTTTTGAATTTGTTGTCAAAAATCAAAACAAAAATTTTGTTGATAGCAGCAGATTCAAAAAGGAAATATTTTCTATTGTGTGGACGGAAAAATAAAAATGGAAAAACGATATAAAAAAAAAATTTAATTGGAGTGAGAATTCCATTAAATTGTTAATTTCCAAATCTATTTTAAAAATTTTCAAATATTATTTTATTTATTTACTTTTAACAATAATTTTTAATTTTAAATTTTAATTTATATTTTAACTTTTTATTTACTTGAAACAATAATATAAACAATGAGGAAGAGTGCAATAGAGTAGACTGTGTCAACTCTGGGATACCCGTATGAACGTAATATATCCTGTTTCTATAAAACTTGATCATCTTTTAAAAACATTCAGAGTTTTAGTACCGAACTACAGAGATATATTTATGTAAATTGTGGAGTTGTATGATAGCTACCCGAATCTATTGCGCCTAGCTTCATTAAGTTCCAAGAAATGCAAAAAGCCTGAACCGGCTGCTTTAGACCATTCAAATTTTACAAAAGTTTTTGGCATGCAACTCGACACTTTTTCACTAAATTTCAGATAGCTAGCTTCAATAGACACTGAGTTATTTTCATTTAAAAAGAGAAGTTGTATGGCAACTATCCGAACCTGTCATATCATCACAACAAAATTTTACAGAAGTTGTTGCCATAAAACTCGATCATCATTTGCAAAATTTCAGATACCTAGATTGAATAGACACTGGGTTATTTCTATTTAAAGAAAGAAGTTGTATGGCAGCTACTCGAACCCGGCGGTCGAAAATGCTGGAGTTAAATAGCAAAACTAACAATTTTGCAAGAGTGACGTAAAAAAAATTTCAGCCTCCTAGCTCCTTTATTTTTTGAGTTATCGTGCGGACGGACACTGAGTTCTTTTCATTTAAAAAGAGATTTTGTATGGCAGCTACCCGAACCCGTCGCACCACCACAACCAAATTTTGTAGAAGTTGTTGCCATAAAACTTGATCATCATTCGCAAAATTTCAGATACCTAGATTGAACAGACACTGGGCTATTTCTATTTAAAGAAAGAAGTTGTATGGCAGCTACCCGAACCCGGGGACAGAAAATGCTGGAGTTAAATAGCAAAACTAACAATTTTACAAAAGTGACGTAAAAAAATTTTCAGCCTCCTAGCTCCTCTATTTTTTGAGTTATCGTGCGGACGGACACTGAGTTCTTTTCATTTAAAAAGAGATTTTGTATGGCAGCTACCCGAACCCGTCGCACCAGCACAACCAAATTTTGTAGAAGTTGTTGCCATAAAACTTGATCATCATTTGCAAAATTTCAGACACCTAGCTTCATTAGGTTCCAAGAGGTGCAAGAAGTCTGAACCGACTGCTCTAGACCAACCAAATTTTACAAAAGTTGTTGGCGTGTAACTCGACACCTCTTTACTAAATTTCAGATTCCTAGCTTCAATAAACACTGAGTTATTCTCATTTAAACGGAGAAGTTGTATGGCAGCTACCCGAATCCGCTGCACCAGCACAACCAAATTTTACAGAAGTTGTTGCCATAAAACTTGATCATCATTTGCAAAATTTCAGAAACCTAGCTTGAATAGATACTGAGTTATTTCTATATAAAGATAGAAGTTGTATGGCAGCTACTCGAACCCGCCGACCGAAAATGTTGGATTTAAATAGCAAAACTAACAATTTTGCAAAAGTGACGTAAAAAAAATTTCAGCCCCCTAGCTCCTTTATTTTTTGAGTTATCGTGCGGACGGACGGACGGACGGACGTACATGGCTTAATCGACTCAGAATTCGATTCTGAGCCGATCCATACCTTTGACACTATATCTAGCTCGACTCCTTTAAGGTGTCACAAACGTAATGGCAAATTTATTATACCCTTGAACATAGTTCATACGGGTATAAAAATATGTCAAATTACGTTCTTGATTTTCAAAAACGGTTTGTGAATGCTTGACATTTTACTTGATTTTGTACATGATAATCAACTTGATTTCGGAGTTTGTTAACATACTATTAAATAGATTTACAATTTAATCTGCAATAACATGCTCAAAATAGTTGTACATAATATATATACTATTATAATAATATATTCCGAGTTCGGACATGAACATGTAGAATGTAAATACGCGTTTATTTTACCGTATACTGTTCATATACAAACATATTTTTGTTCTAATTGTTAATATAATAATATGTAGAAAATAATCACAAATTTAAAATTCAACTAAAATACAAAGTTGACTAAACGTTCGTTGAAACAAAATTTAAAAGCAAACTATTACGTAAACTTAAAACAAACTACATATATACAGACATGCATACATACATGCATACATATGTATTAAAATTCAATCACATTTACTAAATTTAAATAGGTATTATATTTTCAAAACAATGAACTAAAATTTTTTTATAATATAAGTACTGGGCTTTTATTTAATTCATTTATTTTTATACTAAAATATTTTATAATATATAAGTATACCAAATATGTAATACAATATGTTCATTTAATAGTACACAGCATTATTCTTTACGTATAATTATGATGATGGTCCTTCGATCAGTTTTGACTTTATACTTCTGAATTTATTTAACATGATGATTAAGGGCAGAGGTATTTTATAATAAAAAAATCAGCTGTCCCCACCACAGGACCGACCGCCACTACACAAAAAGTACAATGCCAAAATTTATAGATTTTTTACATAATAATTTATATCAAAGCAAAATAACTTCTAATAATTTAATAACATTTTGTTTTATTCAATAACAATAATTATAAGCAATGAAACCGTAAAAATATATGTACATTCATTCATACATCCATTTATTATTATTATTATTGTAATGTAGATACATGATTTTTTTTTCATTCAAAAAATAATATTAGAAGTAAAAAATAAAAAAAACTGTAAACAAATACAAAACAAACAAGATTAATATTAAATCTGCTAACAAAAATTTTACCGTTTTAATTTTATATCATCAACAAATGAATAATATGCATAGATATAAGTACATACATATGTATGTATATAAATTTTTAGAGATATAAAAAAAAAAACAAAAAAAAATTGTTCATATAAATTCATATGGAGTGTTATGTATGAAATTTGGACTTAGAAAAAAATTAAATAAAAGTTAAAGTTAGTCGGATCAAAAAATGTTCTATGGCAAAGTTGTTTCTCTTTACTTGTGTAACCATTTTTTCTTAATAATTTTTCTCATAAAATTATTATGTTACGAAATATTCGTAAAAAAACTTAAAAAGTCCACTAGTAAACTACCACTTGTCGTTGTCCGATTTGCTCCAAAAGCTTATCAACCTGAGATATTTACGTCAAAACCTTAAATATGAAATTTCAAAAAATTCCGCTCAGTCGTTTAAGCTGTCCACGTGCCCACAGACATACCAGATTACAGAAACAGAAATATTTTGTGTGTTCATGTAGGTACAGACGTTTATTTATTTATTATTAATTAAGTATTATTAATCAAAATTCAAACAGTAAAATTATTATCGGAAATTGAAATTATAAATTAAAGATTTGTGTACCTATCACAAATTTTTGCATATTATTTTTTTTTAATTAAAATTTAAAGTAAAATATAAATTTAATTTAATAATAATTTTTGTGCATTGTTTTTAATACAGCCCTCACTTTAAATTTTATTTTTAAATAAAATATTTACACGCAGTGTGGACACTTTCACCGTGCGGATTCAAATTTTTACAAAAACACAGAACATACTCGTCTAAATTTGTCCAATGTTTTTGATAAACTATAAAATTATTAGTGATTTTGCTTTCAGAATTAAATTAGGTAAAGCTAACTCAATTTCTATGTGTAGATATATTCTGGGTAATTTTCACTATTATAATTGCTGAATTTATAATGCTTCAAATTATTACTACTGAAACTACTTTCACAGCACCTTATCATTTCTAAAGCACTACAAATGATACTTCTTTTACTATTTTGACTTTTATTACGTTCTGAATTACTACATTTCATATTTTCTTCGCTACTACCTCCATATCCTGTATCATTTGTAGAATACACAGGAAATTCATCGAAATCTTTATAAGGTATTGATTTTAAATCATATTGATATTCAGTAAACGGCGGTTTATGAAATACAAAACCTTTACTAGTAACTGTCGCTAATGTTTCAACCAGTGATGCTAATGGAACGTATTCAGTAAGACGATTTCTTGAAGTATTATAATATTTATCTACATTATTGTATACTAAATAATTTTCGTAATTGCTGCCACTACATAATGCATTTAAGTGGTTCTATACAGCCATTACCTCCAATTGTAGTATTAGAACTTTTAATTAGTTGATTACAAATTTCATAATCAGTATCTAATGGCATACGTATACTATTTGTTGGCATACAATTAATAAAATCTTGAGTTTGACGAATTGTGTGTTGATTCCATCGACCACCGCATTGCTCATATTCAAATTTATCTACATAAATCGTTTGACTATTCGATGAAATAGAATCAGAATGTTGTAACGTGTGTTTTACTAAATTTTTCAACTCTTTACAACTATCATTTCTTTGGTTCATTGATCTGTAAAATAAAAACAAAAATTATTTGCACCATAATTTTTTTTATTATTATATTATACCTAATTAAAAAAAACTATTTATTTTATTAAACCAAATATTTGTCTTTAAATAAAATTAAGTACATAATTATGTATTTTATATGAAATTATTTGATTTAAAAAAATTAAGGTAATATAGATATACATACGTACACTTGCCTTTTAAAATAACTAATTAAAAATACTATAACTAATAGTAAAATACAAGCAAAGACTCCCATCAAAGTTAATGCTTGCCCCATTGAGCTAGATAAAATAGTTTCTTCAAATATCTGCAAAAAATTAACAAAAAAAGAAAATATGCATAATATATTTAGTTGAACTTAAATATGAATACATAAATGCATGCATATAAATACACTACATACATGTATACATATATTATGTATAATATATAAGGTATAGTATACCTACGGCTCTTTACTTTCAAAATAAGAAAAAGGTTATCGTATATTTTGATCATTCTCATATAATTTCATGAAATAATAAGACAGTTTCTTTCAGCAACACCTCCATAATACCTCCAAACAAGTCATAATAATTTTTGACAATTAGGTACCTACATTATGAATTTAGGGAGGATGGGAGGATTGGGTAATTTAGGGAGGATGAATTAATGAATGGAGAATTTGTGTTATATTAGATTTTTTTTTTCTTCTAAGTTTATAGATGTTATTAGCATTATATGTATAGGTTTATATGCGAAGATTTTTACCAAAAATAATTTTATTCTTTATTTACTTTATGCTTTTATTTAATTTTAACTTAACTCAAAAATAACTTAACAGAAATATAATTTATACTAATAAAATGTACTTACCGGAATAGTAGCACGCAAATCGTCATCCCAGTTATTTATTTGAATAAAAAGTTCATTATCATTACATTGAACCAAATTTTTGATTAATGGTGGAACAGGTGGTGGTGGTAGTACAAATTTAGGTGGAGGATAAAAATAACTTCTAGAACATTTGTCACAATTATAGTCCATTATTCTTCGTATAATTTAACTATAATTTTGTATTGTAATCTGAAAAAAGAATAGATTTGTGTAAGAATTTATAACTTAACTTAAGCTGAAGTTATAGCGATATGAAAGGTAGGTACACGTTTTTTTGTTTTTAGAAATTCATAAATTGTATTGTACATAATATGTATATTAAATTAGTAAGAATTTTTAGCTTATTATCATATTTTCCAAGCTGAACTTATGGCAAATTGGTAAAATAAAATGCGCACAGAAAATTTTTTTTTTTGTTTTTAATATTTCGTTCGTTGTATGCATTAAAAAAGTTAGTGACATAGATACATATAGAGATTAAATTTAATAATGTTATAATAAATTTAAGTAGGTATGCAATATTTACGAATCATTAATCTTCAGCATTATGAGAATAAAAATTTAATTTTAATTTATTTAATTTATTTTTTATTATTTTTAGAATATACTTAGTGTATGTGTATTCTAACTAATTTGAGAAAAAAATGATTAGTTAAATATTTTTTTTTTTCTTGCCACTTCTATAAGAAGCATACGGCATCCATTAAGTCATTTATTATTCATATTTGACTAAGCTTTAGTTTCTGCTTTAGTTTAGTTTAATCATTAATTTCACTAAGAAAATCAACCGAGTAATCAACGGCTGTAGCTATTGTACAAGACTATGACACATTTTTTTTTTATTTCTACGCCATCTATTATCTTATACAAGAATTATGGTTTATTATTATTTTATTATATTCCTATTACAATATGATATCATAATTTATTAGGACTTTTATACTTTATTTTTAGTTAAATTATATTCTACTAATTATATATTATAAGAAAAGTCCATATTATTTTTTATTATATTAACGCAGCCGGAGTTTGAACCCAAAACCTTTCGTATGAAAGGCCGCTGTCTTAACAACTACACCATTGCCTGGATTAGTTAAATATGGTTCTTTTTTATTTATAAAATATGGTTTTTATTTATTTTATATTCTAAAAATGTAATGTGTTTATTATTTTTAACCATTTTCAATTTTCTATTGATTTAACAATTTGATCGATCTGAGAATTTGTTAGCTTAGTCATAAGCCATATGAAAAGAAATTAGGAGGATAATACTTATTTGATTCCTATATGAATAAGTATTTAAATTTAAAAATCGATAAAAATTGAAAAGTGAAATATATTTAATATGATATAAACATTCTGACATATTATATGTAAACCGTATCGGTTAAGTCTTACTTATAACAGAGACTAATACTTAATTCTTTTAACATTTTGTACTTCTACAATTTGTTCTTCATTTTGTACTATCGTACACAATTTTACTTCCGTTTTTTTAAATTTTACCGTTTATATCATGCTCTCTTATATAATAATACTCTAATATAACTCTGCAAATACTTTTCTTTATAATAGTAATATCTGGTAATATAAATATAAAAATAAACAAAGCAGTATGTAAAACTAAGGGGTTTTGAAAATATTAAGATTGTACTTTGCTTAAAAATTTTTAATTTTTCGTTGAATATTTTATGTGAGAAAAAAATAATAAAAATCAAAAAATATTTAATTTCAATTTTATAAAAAAATATATATGTATAATTAAGAAAAGCCTTTAAGATATGTAAAAATATAATATTGCATATTGCAATGTCGCAGCTTTACTTTGGACAAATTTGCACACATCCAAATTATAGTTGCCTGAAAATAGCGAATTTTCATTTTTGTAACACTACAACCTCTTGAAAAGAACGAAGTATACAACTTTTTCGGTTTATAAGTATAAAACTATAAGACTTTATAAAATTTTGAGGGGCTGTAACTTTGTGATTGATAGAGTTATGTAAAAAGGTCATTCCATAACTTTAATTTTTTTATGAGTTTAGACCAAACAACCACGCAACAGTACAGATATTTTGTAAACATACAGACAAACGAATGGAGAGAGTGAAACTAATAAGCAAACATTTTTTTAAATTTGTTTGGATAACGTGCTAAAAATAAGCACAAAATTATTAAAAAGCTTGAATAAAACATATAATGCATCAAGCATTTTAGATATCGACGGCAAAATAAATTTATTTTCATCCGAAGCCTTGGAATACGATTTTTTAATTAAATTAATTCAATTACAAAATTTTTGTAAACTTTGTTTTAAATGTCTTTTCTTTACAAAAGCAAATCAATTTTAAAGTCAAAAAACTTCAAAAAAATTAACAAATCTATTCTTACAAGGTACACTATAAAAAACTAGATACCTATAGGAATACCTGTACAATTTTGTCAAATTATGTACCTACATGTATTATGTATGTTAAATTATTAACAGTAACTATTTAACCATATTTTTAAACTTATAGTAATAATAGTATCAATATATTTTAATATACATAATAACATAGTTCATTATAAAATTATTAGTTAAATTTTTTTCCACTACTTTTTTTTTATACATACATATATATATATTTATATAGGTATTATTTTTTATTTACTTTTAAATTTCCATTTTAGTTTTGATATTCTTAAATTACTGGTATAATTTTTAAATTTTTGAATTCAAGATAATATGTATTAATCACTTTTGTCATTAAAATTTTTTTAATTTTGAATTTTTTTATAATATCAGCATTTTCATCTTTTTGAATAAAAAATTAATTTTTATTTTAAGAATTTTTGTTTTCTATTTCATACTTTTTACGCGGAAGTAAATATATAAAAAGACTTCAAAGGTAATTTACCGATTTTAGGACGCAAAAATATCTGTACAACTTTATGGTTATGATAACCAAAATAATTAAGTATTTATTGAGCTTATCCAAAAATATTTTAAAAACATTTAAGTTATTTTAATATAAATCATGATTTACAGATTATTTACCAAACCGGTAACCATAAAACAAATGTTAACCCCGCAATTATTTTTAGGAAACTAAACTTAACTCTCATCAGTCATCGTCTCATTGTGATAAACATAAATCTATTACTCATCATAAGTCATAATTTTAGAGTCCTGGAAGTACTGAACAAACTAAATAACAGCTTCTCTCCATTTTCAGTTCAGTTTAGTACAGAAAGAGACAGAGCATTTGCTGTTATTTTTTTAACAGAATCACAATAAAATTAATTTCCTACTGTTAAATTTAATGTAATTTATCATCACTACACAAACTACAGTATGTGGCTTTAATATTTTTGTAGGATAACAAATCGAATAGAAAAAAAGGACAACAAATCTTGTAAACTTAAGGTTTCCATGAATAACATCAACATACATAAGGTTTCCATGAATAACACTATTTAATGCGTCTCAGCAATGATTGCATTATGCTTCGTATAAAAAAAAAATCATTTTAATTTTGTTAACAAAGTATATTAAGATAATTGTGATTTATAGATGAACAAGACAGTAGATATTTAAAACTTATAATTTTTAAAGGCGCACAATTTTCAAACAGATAAAAGAAATACGAATTCTTTTGTATAAAAAATTTATAAGTTTTTTAGAACTTTTATAAATATTTTCTAATTCGACACTGCCACAGTCAACTCAGATGCCACCTTCTGTTCCCCGAGTTGGCTACTGCTTTGGAAAAATTTACTTTAGAAAGCGGGCGGTGATGAAAATCTTGAAAAATCTTGATACAAATAAGTCAGCTGGTCCAGATGGTATAACCACCATGGTGCTTAAAAATACCTACTCCAGTATTTCAAAACCTATGCGCAACCTTTTCTACCTCTCCTTCACTTCGGGTATTCATCCTACCCAATGGAAGGTTGCACATGTTTTTCCAATTCCCAAAAAAGGTAATAAAAGCGATCCCTCTAACTACCACCCTATTGCTATAACTTCGGTCCTCTCCAAAGTAATGGAGAAAATTGTGAACCAAAAGCTTCGGAAATACCTGGATCATAAAGATCTGCTTCATGATCGTCAATACGGGTTCAGAGCCCGTCATTCAACCGGTGATCTCAACACTTACCTTTGTGAGAAGCTAAGCATCAACCTTCATCATTCTGATAAGTCTGATGTTGTGGCTCTTGATATTTCTAAGGCTTTCGATCGAGTTTTGCACGATGCTCTATTGGTAAAATGCAAAGCAATAGGTCTAGGTAGGGTCTTTTTAAAATGGATTGGAGATTTCCTTTCGAATCGTACGATTCGTGTACTGGTCGATGGATATTCATCTGACAAATTCAAAATAAATGCTGGTGTTCCTCAAGGATCAGTTTTATCCCCCCACTCTTTTCTTAATATTTATCAATGACCTACTTTCATTAACCTCCAATCCGATCCATAGTTGAAAGTCAACAGAGTTGATTTCAACACGAAAAAAACACAATGCTGTCTGATCTCGCGAAAAATTGCCTCTACTATTCCCAACGTATTATTTCTGCATCTGATCTTCTCAATATCTATAAAACGTACATTCGGCCGAAAATGGAGTATAATGCATACAGCAGGTTATTCAATTAGATAATATTTGTAGTTCAGAAGAACACATTAGATCTGGTGTCCCACATGGGTCAATTTTGGGCCCTGTTCTGTTCTTGATATATGTGAATAATATTTTTGGCTGCCAACTTAATGGCTCTCTATAAATTTATGCTGATGATGCAGCTATTATTTACGGAGAAGATAATTTTCAAATTTAAAAAGAAAAAATGCTTCAAGACCTTTCAAAATTGAATACCTGGATGTGTGCAAACTGCCTTAGTGTAAATTATAGGAAAACAAATTACATCACCTTTACTCAAAAAAATTTAAACACAACCGGCATTTTCGATTACCTATTATTTGATGAATGCAAAATCAATAGAGTTGATGATTTTAAGTACTTGGATCTGTTTCTAAACAGTAGTTTGAACTTTGTCGATCATATCGACTATGTAAAATCTAACGTTGCTAGATTTGTTGGAGTATTAAGACGAATTTCTAAATACGTAAGCCTGAACACAAAATCAAAACTATACTATTCCTACATAAATTCTCACATTATATATTTAAATCCTTTATAGAGCTCTGCTCCAAAAAATCCTCCAGAACAAAGCGGTCAAAAAAGTGTATAATTTGCCATATCTTACTCCAACAATTTGCTTATATGGTAGAGATATTCTACCCTGACATTATATTTCTGAATACGAATTGTGCTTTTTAATCCATAAAGTAAAGTATAAATTGATTAAGTCCGATTTTGACTTTGTTCAGAGTAGTTCTATACACAGTCACTTAACACGTTTATTTAGTAATATACGAGCCTCTTTTAAAAGAATCAATTTAACAAAAAATAGTATTTTCAGCAGGGGTATAGATACCCATAATGCGATACCACTGAATATAAAAAATGAAATTAATACAAATAAATTTAAATTAAAATTAAAAAATCATTATTGTACAGCATTTATTGAAAATCATATTATTTAAGTAGAGTAAGTAAGAAGAAAAAGTAAAATTGTAAAGAATACAAAAAATTAAATTGCAATGAAATTTTTAAAGAAATAAAATAAAACCTATAAATAAATTAGTAATAAAACTATCAACTTGTTATTAATAAATCAACTTAATATTAAATTATCTTAATTTTCAAACCATATATAGTCTAGCACTCTATGTTTGTAACTTGTAAGGAACATATTGTTTGTTTGTAAATAAATTAATAAAAATTAAAAAAAAAAAATAACAATAAATAAAAATATTTTTTTTTTAATGCATTTCTCTGCCACATAAATGTGGACAGAAAATTACACAGTCTTTCCTGTTCAGCCGGGAATATTGTAAATATTGTAAGGGAGAATAACTCTTACGACGTGTGTGGGTAACGAACCCACACTCTCTCGGTGTTTACAGCGTATTTTATACGCTCTTACCCACTAGGCCTCCGAGGCCCCTAAATAAAAAAATTATTATTATTTTAATTTATTTATTTATATATATATATATAAATATTGCCTGATATTTGTCAGTCCTTTGCCTATTTGGCATTTGGACTACTTACATTTATATTTACATATTACTTATTTCTAGTGTCTAACATAATGAAAAGGAAAAAATTAACATAACAAGAATGAAAAAGAGAAAAACAAAAATAAAAATTATGTTTTACAATTCATTGGTTAAAAATAAAGGAACAAATTCATTTTGTGGTTGCTGGTGGTTTAAGCGCAAGTAATTTTGTTTAGTTTGTATTTGTTTTTGGGTTTATTTTGTTTGCTTGTTTTGCAGTTGGGTGGTGGTGTTTCTGTTTCCATTTATTGTAGTGTGTTGTTGGTTTTTAGAGCTGGTTGAGACGTTACTAGGTTAGCTTGTCGTTGCTGCTAGGGGTGTTGTTTGATTTGTTTCTTTTTTCTTTGCTTTTTTAAATTATTGTATTTGTTGGGTTGGTTTTATTTCATGTTTTTTATATACTTATTTACTTTGTCATTAATCATTTATTTATAATTAATAATCATTTATTTTTAATTTAAGGAACAAACATTTTTTACTGTCCCTCAAATTTTCATATTTTTATTGTTAATTGTTATGTCTCACTTCAAGTCTGTTATCTGTTTGTACTCTGTAAGTCAGTACTTGGTTAGTACTGTGCTGTACCACTCTTTCAATTACAAAATAAGATAAATAAAACGAACAACGTAAATAATAAAACGTACGTTAAAATTTTTATTGTTATTTTTACAAAATACATACCTAATATGTATATGTGCATTCTTACTACGCTACACTATTTTTTTTTAACTTAAAAATTTATATTTATTAATTTGAATGTAAATAAAATATGCATGCATATAAACAAACATAATATACATATAAATTCACATTTATTATAATGTTTCTTCAAATTTATTGTTGTTGGTTCATGAGATTTAAGTTTAAAACCGAAAGCGCATACTTACATAATATGTATGTATATATATTATGAGATGATGTAATCATATGTTACATGGTTACATTCGAAGTAGTAAAGAAGTACAAAAAGTTTTTTTATTCTTATTATACATGCATACATACAGTCATATATATGTAAATCAAAATAGAATTCATTTTTTTGAAAAATTTTATTTTCTGATTTTTTTTTTTTTTTTAAATTATATTGTCAAATTTTATGAATGTGTACCCACTAAGTAAACGTTTTATGTTTAAATAAAATCACATCATACATACTTACATATATGTACATATATATATTTGGTGGTTAAAAAAAATAGACATTGTTTATTTCTATAAAAAAAATTAAATTCGTAAGTCGTAATTTTGATTTAAAACAATCCCCAAAAATTTCATGAGACCTAATTTACAAAATATAAAGCATACCAACATATATGTATGTATTATATAAAGAGCTTCCGAAACTTTTCATTTACATAATTATCAAAAACAAAACATAAAATTCCAATAAAAAAAACAAAAATTGGAATTCATTGCACATTGAATCTATGTATACTTTATATACTATTTACATATGTATATTATGTCTGACAATCAAACTAAATTTAACTATTATAATTTTATTTATTATATAATTAACTATATAATTAAATATTATAATTTTGTTTTACTATTATTAATTTAGTTTATTATAATAACTATGTAATTCAATGAACTTATAATTTTTTTTATCAGTGTACTTAAAAAAAAAACTGCTATCCATTTCATACAAAACTTCCAAACAAAATTTTTAAAAAATTTAAATTATATAATCCACCAATCCAATTTAAAAATTTTTACACCCTCATATTATATTCGTATAATCATACTCATATTCAGCTGTACTTGAGTAAATATATAACACGACTAAATCATAATATATACGAGAGACAAACACATACATTGTTACATTCTGAAGTACAAATAAGTACGTATTTCCATGTAAATCGGCCCAGTAGTTTTCTCCGAAATGGTACCAAAAAAACAATGCTGATGTATTTATATAAAGATGATAATAATAACAATAACAATAACAATAAAAATAACAATAAAAACAGCAATAACAATAACAATAGCAATAACTATTACAATTACAATAACAATTACAATTACAATTACAATTACAATAACAATTACACTAACAATAACTATAATTGATGTATTCATATATTAATATTCATGTATTCATATTTTTGTAGAGTTAAATTTTTGAATTAAATTATTATTTTTAAAAATTTTATAGTACGAATACCTATTTAAAAAAATTAATTTAATTATTTTGTGCCTAATATTGCCTTTTTTAATAATTTCCTTAAATAAAGTGGGTGGAAAATGTTCGGTTGTTGGGTGTAAATCCAATTATAATAATAGCACGATATCTGTTGCTACTTTTAAATTTCCCGATAAAGAGCCTTTGAGAAGATTAAAAGAGCCTTGTACAAAGATCAGACTGGCAACCAACAACCTATAGTTCCATATGTAAATTGCATTTTTCAGAATCGTGTTTTACATTAAATAATTATAAAAGTCCGTATTTAATACCAGATGCAGTTGCAAGTATTTTCACCAATTTCTTGGTAAATTTAATAGAAACGAATGATAAAAATTTACGCGATGATAATATAATTTTAAATTTCTCTAATTTAGTTTTAAATGTTAGTAAAAAAATAAATTTAAAATACTGGAAATTGTATAAAAGCCAAAATAATATTGTTTTATATATTTTAATAGAAAATAATTACTTTAAATGTGATTTTAAATTTAGAATAATAATTAATAACGATCTAAGTTACCTATTTGACAGGTAATATAGAAACAAAACAATTTCAAAATATTGAACGATATTGAAAAAAGCAAAACATTAAATATTATTATTGCCCAAATTAACTTTTTAGATATGAAGGTACCTAAATATAGTTGTGATACCATCATCATGTCATTTTTCATTTTTGCCCACTCAAAATCTATTATTAGTATCCGATCGGAAAATATCGATTTTTTTTTTGTTTTTCACTTTTTTTTATATTGTTTTATTGTAAATTAATTACATTATTTTGTTTTATTAAATTTTATTTTAAATATATCATATTATTCTGTTAAAAAATTATTTATATATTATTTATATGTATTAATATATTTTACCTACCTAAATTTACCCTACCTCAAAGAAAAAGGCGAATAACTTATAATATTAATTTATTTTATTATAGTAATAAAAATTTTAAATAAGTTAACATAAATTAACTTATTGTAAAAATAATTATATAGTTTATTTTTTCCACTTAATTTTATATGCATTCTAAAAAATTTACATTATTTATTGAAGCAAATCGATATTGCAATAAAAATTAGTTTTCAACATTTTTTTTGTTTAGTAATGTACCAAATCAATACTCTTTTAAAAAGTTTTTAAGCTTTTTTTTTGTTGAAAAGTAGTTGAAAGACATTTTTTAAAATGAAAATTTACAATTTTTAAAAATTTCTTTTTACTAAAAAACGTTAAAAAGATGGAACTTTAATGCTCCCTTAGGACGAAATTAAAAAAAATTTGTAGTTTTCGTGTTATTTCCAGATTTCTAGGAGGACTACTATTTTTTTCCATAAGACTACGTGTATTTTTTTTTGAAAAAAAGGACTACTTTCTAGGACTAGTTTTCCTCTCTCAATGTCAAGGCCTTCTAAAAATTAATGTAGCTTATGCCCATAGATATATTACTAATAGATAGGCAGTGCAGAAAATATTTTCAGGCAATTTTGAGAAACAGCTGGGTGAACCGTGCGTATGTATTGCTTTAGTTTCCTCAGAAATAGGTTCCTAAAAGGAGAAATAATTTAATTTCTAATTTTTAAAAAAATGTTATCACGTGTTCGGAACCCCCCAAAATTGGCTAAAATTCGATAAAGTTTTACCGTTGGAATCTAAATTTACAGAAAAAATTAACTTTTTTGCTTTATTTTTTGCTATTATTTATTATTATTTTTTTTTTTTTGCTATTATTTATTAAATTTTTTAAATTTTTTTCATACAAAATCGACATTTTTGTTATGAAAATAATAGTCGACTGACATTTTGACGTTTAACACATTCTTATAATCTTTAGTTTATATAAGGTTTTCCAATTTAAGTAATATAATTTCTAAGTTACCTTTCGGCCATTTGTAGTATGTCATGATCTGCTTTTTTTTTTCATTGCATTCATTAAAAAAACAAAACTGTAAAAAAACAAAACTGTCAATTCTGATGCGAAGAAAATCCACAAATTATTCATGAACAACCATTACATTCACCTAAATTGACAGTTTGGTGTGGTTTTTGGTCTGGTGGAATCATGGGTCCGTACTTCTTTCGAAATGAAGCTGGTAACACCGTTACTGTCAATGGAGAGCAGTATAGATCGATGATAACCAACTTTTTATGGCCGAAATTGGAAGAAGTTGATCTTGACAACATCTGGTTCCAACAAGACGGGGCTACGTGTCACAAAGCACGTGCAACAACCGAATTTTTGCTAGAAAAGTTTGGAAATTCGATTATTTCAAGAAATTGTGACATTGAATGGCCTCCAAGAAATTGTGATTTAACACCCACCCACATCCCACTATTTCTTGTGGGGTTATTTGAAGTCATTGGTTTTTAGCAATAAACCAGACTCTCTTCAAGCTTTAGCAGTCAATATTCATACGACTTGATTTAGTGAAAAAGTGCTCGAAAATGGGGTTCATCGAATTCGTTCCTGCAAAAGAAGTCGTGGAGGCCATTTGAATGACGTTTTATTCAGAACTTAATTGTATCGATTGTACTTCACATTAAATAAAAAACATTTCAATTTCCTTAACAATTAGTGTTTTTTTTTTTTAAAGAAATCATATAACTCAAATTGGAAAACCCTATACATATATGGAAAGAATTGCCATTGTATCAATTTATAAAAAAATCAAAATGGTATTTTTAATTAATAAAAAAGAAAGTGTTGTACAAAAAATATTTAGGTAGTTATAGATAACTCAAATTTACATAAAATAAAAAATTATTGACATCTTTATACATATTAAAAACGTAAAAAAATTATTTTAAAGTTTTTTAAATGATAAAATAAACATATTTTATAATTTATTTCAATGTTCAATTGATTCTAAACGTAACTGCCAACATTTTTAGTAATTTTTATATGTAAATGCAAAATTTTTATTTTATACAAAAAATTACGACAAACATCAATTTATACATTTTTTTGCTTGCATGAAATAAAAAAAAATAACTCTTTTATATAAAAATTAATTTTTTAAAGTCGGGGGCTGCCGCTCCCAAACCCCCACTAACAATTTAAGAAATCCTCTTTTTAAATTCGGCAAATAAATCCATACGGCAAGCATCAATTTATAAATTTTTTTACTTGCATGAAATAAAAAAAATATAACTCTTATATGAAAATTAATTTTTTAAAGTCCGCTAACAATTTAAGAAATCATCTTTTTAAATTCGGCAAGTAAATCCATACGGCAGGAATCAATTTATATATTTTTTTAATTGCATAAATTCAAAATTAAATAAATGTTTTTAATCTGATTCTAAAATAAAAATTTTTAGTATGTCAATTCGGCATACGTATTTCATACAAAAAAAAATTAAAATTTCAATTCTAGTGTATATGTATATAAAAAAAATTATTATGTTAATAATTTTCATAAATTGGTAATTTTATGTAAATTTTTTGTACAACCCTTTTGAATTATCATTGAAAAGAAAATTTTCTAAATTATTTCAAAGAATTGCACTGTGGCAGCACCTTTCAAAAATGCTTTAGTATTGGAAAATCATGCGTCCATTTACATAAATATTATTTTCATATTGGATCGTTTATATGAAAAATTAGAAAAATTCAAAATTAAAAATAAATAAAAAAAGGACATTTGGTAATTGAAAACATTAAAAGGAATCATTTGGGATAAAAAAAAAATTGAAGCCGTGGTTTGCATTTTAATGCTTCAGTTACATGTCGTATACATTGTCCAAAACTGCTTTACATTATTTTAATAAATATAAACAGCTGAGTGAACGAAATGTATACATATTGTAAAATGCATATGTATTTTTTTAACTGAATATCTTAAATAGGAAAACACATAAGAAGAAAAGAAACGACTATACCTAACTTCCTATCGAATCTATTAGTCAATATATTTATGGTCTATGCTAAAACTATTAAATAATTAAATCTTTAAATAACTAAAAATCTTTAATTTTGTTAAGTTTATTTATTGTTTTTAACATTTTTTTATTTTGTTAACTTATTTTATGTTATAAGTTATAAGTTATAAGTCATCCTGAGTTACAACATCCAAGATTTCAACATATACGGAACCAACAATCAACACCTAAAAATAAATCAATTAATATTTCTTTATTATGTTTAAACTTACCAATAATGATCCAAATTTTGCTGGTGATTTTTCACATAACTTTTATTTATGTTTTTTTTTTCTATTTTTAATATTTTGTTATTACATTGTTACTGCTCCATTTAATGTTCACTTCTAATTATCAATAAGGCTATTCACGAGTTGGTGTAAAAGTGCAAATTACAAATATCTGAAATTTTTGGTAAGCATATTAAATTTTTATGTAAACAAAACAAGCACATCAACGATATTTGGCAGTTCAATAAAAATTCATGCTAGGGTTGTTCATGAGTTGGTGCAAATATATGCTACGGTGCAAAAAAAATTTGCACTTATGCACCAACTCGTGAATACCCTTAATAATCGTATGTCCCTTTATGTAATATCGATTATAATTCTTTTAATATATAATAAAATGCAATTCGTTACTGCTAAGGTCAATGAACTATAATACATAAGGGACTATATGATTATAAATGTTAATAGCGTTTTTTTCAGTTAAAATAAAAATTACGATGATAGTTTCTATTTTTTTAAGTTTAATCGTTACCGAAATATCGTCGAGACAAGTTTAATTTTATAAAGTCTCAAATTACAAATCTTTTTTATATAATGAAATTAAAATTTAGTTGTAAATTATAAATATTTTTTACATAGTGAAATTAAAATTTAGTTTATAAAATATTGTATAGTTGATAAAATATTTTTTATATAATGAAATAAAAAATAAAAAACAAGCATCTAAAACAAAGTTTGTGTGTTTATCACCCTCTTTCTCTAAGTCGCTCGAGCGAAGTGCATAAGAACGATATCGCATCATGTCTATAAGTTTATGTACTTTCTGTAAGACGCGCGATGTAACAGTTTGTTATGTTGGTAGTACTTATTTAAAAAAAAAAATTTATTTAATTAGTATGAAATTTGTTTTTTTGACAATTGTTTTAAATTAGAAAAGTGAATAAAGAAAATTTATGTTTACTTTATAAAGTTAATTTTGGGTAGAGTTACTTTTAGGTGGGTCGGTAAAAAAAAAACCACGTGACTCGGACCCCCCAAAATAGGCCGAAAACCGATAGTATTTTACCGTTACAATTAGAATTTCCCGAAAAAATGACCTTTTTTGCATTATTTATCCCGAAAAAAAAATTTTTAAATTTTTTTCATACAAAAATCGACATTTTTATTATGAAAATAATAGACGACTGGCATTTTGACATTTAATACATTCTTATAAGCTTTAGTATATACATATATGGAAAGAATTGCCATTGTACAATTTATTTAAAAATCAAAATGGAAATGATAAAAATGAAAGGGCTGTACAAACAATTTAAATAAAATAAAAAATTATTGACATTTTTATAATGAAAATTTAAATAAATTAATTTTCAATTTTGTAAATGATAAAATAAACATATTTTATAATTTATTTCAATGTTTAATTGTTCTAAAAGTAAATGTCAACATTTTTAGTAATTTTTATGTAAATGAAAAATTTAAAATTTTGACAGTATATTTTAAATGTAAAGTTCATATTTTGACATTTTTATATTGAAAATGTAAAGTAATTAACTCTTTTATATGAATACTAATATTTTTAATAAAATAAAAAATTATTGACATCTTTATAATGAAAATGTAAATAAATTAATTTTAAGTTTTGTAAATGATAAAATAAACATTTTATAATTTATTTCAATGTTTAATTGTTCTAAAAGTAAATGTCAACATTTTTAGTAATTTTTATGTGAATGAAAAATTTTAATTTTATACAAAAATTTAAAATTTTGACAGTATATTCTAATGTAAAGTTTATATTTTGACATTTTTATATTGAAAATGTAAAATAATTAACTCTTTTATATGAAAATTAATTTTTTCAAAATCAAATTTCAAACCCCGGCTAACAATTTAAGAAATCCTCTTTCTAATTCGGCAAGCATCAATTTAAACATTTTTTTGCTTGCATGATATCAAAAATAAAATTATTCTTTTATATTAAAATCAATTTTTTAAAGTCGGGTCTGCCGCCCCCAAACCCCCGCTAACAATTTAAGAAATCCTCTTTTTAATTCGGCAAGCATCAATTTAAACATTTTTTTGCTTGCATGATATCAAAAATAAAATTATTCTTTTATATTAAAATTAATTTTTTTATCTAAAATATAAAAAATTAGCTAAAAAAATTTTGTACAACCTTTTTTATTTTCATTTAAAAACACTTTTCAAAAATTAAAGAATTCCACACCGGCAGCACCTTTCAAAAACGCATGAGTGTTGGAACGTTATACAGCCATTTGATAGATTTAATATTAGAATTTTACATAAAAAGTCGTAAATTTTAAACTTAAAAAACGGCGAAAATAAATCAAAAAATAAAAAAAAAAAGATACCCATCGAACAAGAAAAGGTGAAGGTGAAAATTTAAAAAAAAAAAAATTAAGGATCAGACCATTACAGAGGATTTTACAGGCATTAGAAGTTGACCCACCTAAAAGTAACTCTGTACAATGTATTATCTATTATGTAGTTACATAAAATTTTTCTGACCCTCATAAAAAAGTTTTATTTTATTTTGCTTTTAAGTAGATTCTTTTTTTCAATTCTAAAATTTCTGGTGTAAAAAAAGATGTAATTTTAAAACTACAAAACCACAAAATTAGTTTTTTGGAAAGAAGGGTGAAAGGTAATTAAAAAGTAAATTCGATAATACCAATGTAAACAAACGGGTTAAATAGTAAATACAGAAATGCTAACAAGGCGAAAGAGGGCCTACAACAAACAACAAAAACAAGTCGTCAATTGCCTGTTTTTGTATTCATATATTTTCTACTTATGAATACATATTGAATAATTATTAGTTTGGGCTTGGGTAAGAATTAGGAAAGGATAGAATTAGTTTCACCATGTTTCACTTATTTTCATTTTAAACATTTTATCCTGTTTTTCTAATCTAACGAAGATGGAATAAAAAGATACATTCGGAATATTCCATTATGAAAAAGAATAAAAAAAAGACACATTCTGAATGAACTAACGAATAAATAAAAGTTATAAACATTTAGTTTTGTATTATCTTCATTACTGACTCGCGTTCAGTAATCAGTAGCATCTAGCGCTATAAAAAAAAGTTGCAGCGCTCAATAAAATTTTCTTTTTCCAAAATTAAATTTTGCAACAAGAAAATTTTACGCTAGGTAAATTATCTTTAAATTATATAGCGACTTTTTATACACGTTACATCATGCTTATATATTAATGTCAAAAATTTTTGTTTACAAAATTTTGTGACAATTTTTGGATGTCAAGCATTTTTTTAAAAATTGATAACTTGAGAGATAAAAAGCATAAGATTTAAAAAAAAATACGATTTAAATAAAATAAAAATATACGAAATGCTGCCAAATCGTTGAGTACAACCATGCAGCGCTAAATGTTACAACGCTGTAATTTAGTATAGCGATAGATTCTCCTGAACGCGACCAATGTATTACATTTTTATATTGTCATTATAATTTTAGCATTCTTAAACGGTAATAATTTGAAACGGTAAAAATGGCGATTTGTTTGCTGCTAGAAAAAATGTAGTTTATTTCAACCCTGAATTCAGAAAATATAATTGCAGTGTTGGTTGTATTGTACTTATTACTTAATTTGTAAATCCATATCGTCGTATTCTATTCGTATCGTACAGAAATCTACGAAATATTTGAGTTAAAAAAATTTTTTTATTGGAAAAATAATCATGTCTTCAGAATCTTTAGGGCGTAAAATAAATGAATTACGAGCTTGTGATTTAAAAGACGAATTAATGAAACGTAAATTAAATTCTTCGGGATTAAAAAATGAACTAATTGAAAGATTGCAAAACGTATGTATTAAATTATAGATAGGAAGCCATTTTATAATTATAATATGTATGTATATGGTATATACATACATATATGTGTACATTTATAGATATAATATAATTTTAATTATTGATAAATTGCATTTGCAGGCTTTAAAAGAAGAAGGAAAAGACCCAGAAAAATTTTTATTTCCGCTATTGGATAAGAGAGGAACTAAAAGTATTAAGAAAATTGATGAAAATGAGTCTCAATCTGGTACAACAATGGAAGAAAATGTGGCATCAAGTGAAAATGAAATAAAGAAAGAAAGCCTAGTAGTTGATGAGGTTGGTAGTGTTGATGGTGATGAACAGGATTTTCAGGAGCAAGTGGATGCTTCAATTGAAAATACTAATGACAATGAAGAGTCTATCAATTTAACTATAGGGGAAGAAGAACAAAAACTTTTGCATGAAGATGAGGTAATTAATTACATATGTATCTATGTATAACGCATTTAAAATTAATATTTACTATATAAAAATCATATATTGGGTGAAAATAAATATCAAAAATATAATTAAATTTTATCTTATTTCATTTATTTCATTATCTAATTGACTGAATGGTAATAACTAATTCATATTATATTTTTAGGACCAAGACGATAAAGAGAAAATCAAAGGTAAATTATATTGTTGTATTTTTAATATGTGTTATATATTTTATTAAAAAAGATATACTAGAAACTGAACATAAAGTTGATAAATTAAATGAAGAAGAAGCAGAGAAAGAAGTTAAAGTACAAAATGAAGAAAACAATAAGGAAATATTAGATGATGGAAAAGATGAACAAGTAGTCGAAAAAATTGCAGAAAAAAAAGTTGAAAAGTAAGCTTTCAAATATAGATTAACAAAAGTGTTGTTAAATATTAATTGATGTAAAATTTCAGTGATGCCAAGATATCCAAAAATAAAGAAGAAAAAGGTAAATAAAACTGTAAATACATAAGTACGAACGTAAAAATTTGTAAGTAAGAAAAATCGGTTAAATTAAACAACTTATTTTTATTTTTAATCATTTATAAAGTTTGTTCATCATGCTATGATTTTGGAATCTGCAAAAATATATAAAATCTCACAAAGTATATAAAAAATACGTCTAACTAATTTGTTAGAAAAGAGTATATTATAGTAGTCTTAATTCAATTTATTGTTAACTTAAAAATTTTAATTTATTACGAGTATAAATTTACTTGCCAAACTTGTATTCAATTTAAATACAAGTGAATTCTATTATTCTTTCTAATGTAATTTAAACTGCATATGATTGGTAAAAATTTTACAAACTTCATTTTTAATAATTTTACTTATAACAAAAATTATTTTCGGAATATTTTTTATTTTAAGCTTGAACTAACAATATTTCGATCAAAAAAAAAATCAAATGTAAATACCAGCAAAACAAAGATGTTATTTAAAACTAAATTATATGCATATAAATTTTTTTTATAAATTAAAATATAAATTATGTAATATTAACAGTTGTATGACTGTATCAATTTATCAACACAAAAAAGCAAAGTTTTATAACTCATCATAGTTTTAAAAAAAACGCTTATAGAAAAACAAATAAGGTTTACTCGTTTTTTCAACTCAATACACGACACGGACAAAAGCAGCCTGATGGTAAAAATAAAGGAATCAACGCATTCACGTTACTCTGTATAAGGAAATTAAGGTTTTTTTTTCTGAACATATTTACTATCTAATATGTAACTATCTAACATGACGCAGCTTATTGAACATTATTCTTTTATTTTGTTGAATTATTCATCATAGCTGATATCCGATTGATGTTTAACAAATGCAGAAATACATATGGAACTACAGCATCCGATCTTTACAACAGTATAAGTACTTCAAGAATAGAACAACATTAATTTCTTAATCGTATTTAGAAAATGGATGAGTAAAATAAGAAACTAATGTATCGATATTAGCCAGTTTTTAATCTGGAAATTATTTTTAAATCAAAGTGAAATCAAATTAAACAAGAGATATAGGTAAATACACATCTATCTAAATTCTAAAATCATCGATTCATAAATCTAAATACAAAATTTTTTAACTAATTTTTTGGTCGAAATATTGTCATAGTTTTAAAAGCTAGATTTGTATAATTCACTTATTACAGATTCCAAAATTCAAGCGTTTCGTTTCACACGGAGGGGTAGCAAAACAAAACATCGAAATAATATAAATGCCGTTTGGCACGTGTAAATTTTAATAACTAGAAACGCTTTTTATCAAAAAAAAAAAAAAAAAATAAAATTCTAAAATAAAAAATTAAAATTCTTTCCGCCCGCTTTTGTAAAAAATTGCAGAGAAAATAGCAGAAACGAAAACCACAGAAAATAAGACAGGTTCATCTTCATCTTCAGCATCAAAATCACACCGTAATCTGTGGGTGTCTGGTTTGACATCAATCACAAGAGCCAGCGATTTAAAATCAATTTTCTCTAAATATGGTAAAGTCATTGGAGCCAAAGTAGTTACTAACACACGAACACCTGGTAGTCGATGCTATGGTTATGTTACTATGGGATCGTCTTCTGAAGCAAGTCGCTGTATTGAACATTTACATGGTACTGAACTTCACGGTCGTATTATATCAGTTGAACGAACAAAGAATGAGATTGGTGGCGGTAAAGCCTCTCATCAACGTAAAGAAGATGATAAGCAAAGACGCCCATCTAGAGATTCCAAGCGTAAAATTTCCGAAAATGGATCAACTTTAAAAAGTTCTGATGATAAAGAAATAAAAAATAAAAAAATAGAAAGAGAAACTATTGGAAAAGAAGAAAATAAAGAACCATCAAAAGATATAAAAACTGAAAAGAAAACATTAATAAACGAAAACAATGGTGTAAAGAAAATTGAAGATAAAGATAACAAACGTTCTGATAAAAGTAGTACTCGGACTTCATTAGAACGTAAAAGATCTCATGATCGCCGAATTGCTGAAGAACGTGAACGTGAACGACGTGCGAAAGAAAGAAGAGAACGTGAAATTTTGTCATTTAAGAAAATTCGTGAAGAACGTGAGCGACAAAGATTACGGGAAAAAGAACGAGAATTGAGAGAAGAAGAAAGACGCCGTCGTGAAATTCGCCGCAGGCAACGTGAAGAAGAAGATCGTCTAGCAAGAGAAAGGGAAAAGTTGGCAATGGAACGAGAAAGGTTAGAACGTGAAAAAGCTGAATTGCTGCGTTTAGAAAGAGAACGACAGAAGTTGGAGCGTGAAAAAATTGAATTGGAACGTCTAGAATTAAAAAGGCAGCAAATGAAGTATGAGCAACTAAAAACAAATAAATTTTTTTATTTTTATTTTATATGTAAAAATAAAATTTTCCAAATTGTATATACATACATATTTATATAGATATATTTTTTTTATATATGTATTGTATATTTATATATATATATATATATATTGTGTATTTATTTATATAGTATATTTATAAATATAATATATATATATATATATATATATATATATATAAGTATATTTATATATTAAATATATAAATATAGAAACATATGTTTATGTATATGTATATACTCATCTTTATACAAATGTATAAATTTATATATATTTATACATTTTTATATATGTGCGTATGTACTTAATTGTAAAACATATAGATATATGAATATCAAATTACATATTTGTATGAAAAACAATCTATTTTTATATAAATGGAAGAAAAAATCTACTATATAATTTTACCTCACCAATGATTGGTTTTTAACCTATCATGTAATTTTTTTTATATTTAATTAATTGACAACTTAATGTAAAAAACGTAAAACTGGGATTAGTTATTAAAAGCAACTTTTTTAAACTAGAATAATGGAGCAGAATTCTCGTATTGAGGATAAAAGATCTGTAAAACGAAATGCTGATGATCGTTATGGTGAAGTGGACAGAAAACGTTCGGCGAATGACAGGCGTTTTGAAGCACCACCTCCGCCAAGATTTGATTCATCCTTAGCTTCAAATAGGTAAACATTTTGATATAAATAAATATAATATAGAATTGTTTATTATACTTTCAAAGTTAATTATAATTTATAATTATTACTTTATAGCTATGATCGTTCAGACAAAAAAAGAGATGATTATGTGAGTAGCAGCAAACGTGAAGACTACTCTAAACGTGATGACTACATGAATTCGAAGCGTGACGAATACTCAAAACGTGATGATTATGCGTCAAAACGATCGTCCGATATTGTGGTTCCACCACCGCCTCCCAGACATTCTTCGGGATACCATTCAACTCATGGAAATCGTGAAGGTGCCAGTCATAAAACGTCGAGGTATATCGAATCTGAAGTTCGGCCAATAAGCTATAGAGCTGGCCGTTCACCGGATAGAAGTGATCCAAGGTAATAAAAAAAAAAAAATATATGCAAAAGATTTGCAATTGGCGTATTATTTTATTTTCATTTTCAGGGCTGCAAGTGGTAAACGATATGAAGTTTCATCGTCTTATTCAGAACGTACAAATACTTCTGTTAATGCAATTTCAAGCACTGCTCCTTGGCATGCTGGAAATAATCAAACTATTAAATCTTTCGCAAGTAGCTCAATGCCTAGCAGTAGCGGTGTGTCAGTTTGGCAAACTAAATCAAACGAAGATCATTGGAATAGACCCATTGAGCCTCAGGATCGGTATGATAGAACTTACAATGAACGTGGTGGTTATGGCGTTGAAAGTCCAAGAAGTACAGCTATCTTTGGTGGTAGACCTGATGGAAGATACAGTGGACAGATATCATCAAGATATGAAAATGGAAAATATTAATTTTTTAATAAAAGATATATAAACACTTAAAAATGTTTTTTTTAACCGCTTTGTATTCTAATTTCTTGTTTTAAAAATGTGTGTAATAAAAAAATTATTCATTATTGGCAAGATCTAAATAAGTTTTTTTTAAATTTAGAGTTAAATAAGAGTTATGACGTTAATTTTAATTTTCGTTTATTTATTAATACGTATCAAACGGTGAAATCAAAAATTAAACACTGCGACAGTTGCTGGCAATGTTGCTGGTCTTGTAAACAAAAATTAATCATGCAACAAACAATGTAATTAACAGTTATTTAATTAACACTGGCTAGGTAACATTTATCGAATGTGGGCAACATAAAATTGTATGTTGCTACAAGTAGGTGCATGTATTCAGTTTTAACTTTTGTTTTACAATTGAAATTTCAAATTTAAATTTTATTTTTTTCCCTTTGTCTTCATTCCATTTTAAAATGGAAAGGTTATTAAATAAAATATTAAATTATTAAGATATTTTATTTTATAACACTTGGCAAAGACTATACATATATAAAAATTCCCAGTAGAAGACATTTTTTAGTATAGAAAATAAAAATAAGGCGTGCCTCAAATAGTCGCGACATCTATGAATATGAAATTTATTCATCTTTTATTTTATAGTAAATTCGTTTTTTTTTTTCATTTTAAATATAAACGTTTTTCATTCTTTTCTTTTCTTTGATATACATAGGTATAATTAATTTAACCTTGGGGAAAAAAAAAGTTTTTCTAAATAAAATAAATTGGTACAGTACATTGTAATTCGTATTGCTATACTAGGATATATAATAATTTGAATACTCGTAATTTAAAGTAGGTAGGTTTTTGTAATTTAGATTAGATTGTTAGTTTTAAATAAATTTTATACATTCTAGCATAAAGTAACTACATATGTATGTATGTATGTATGTATATAGTCACTTTATGATTCTAGTTATATAATATTACAATTCATTAACATAAAATTTAAAAATGTATTACAATAAAACAATTTTTAAAATACAAAGAAAAGATTAGTTATCTGTATGCTGTGCTGAATGTGTTATAAACGAAATAAACGAGAATGGATTTAAATATAATGTTAAATTTATAATATGCTACGTTGTCAGATTTAATTGTCAGTATGGTTCAATTCAAAATATAAATTGAACAAATGACATACATATAAGAAAAAATGTAGATGAGATTTGAGTTGTGACAGACAATTTGTGTATGGGGCCTCGGTGGCCTAGTGGGTAAGAGCATATTTATGTATATAAAATGTGTAGCGGTGTTTCAGTTTGGCAAACTAAATCAAATGAAGATCATTGGAATAGACCCATTGAGCCTCAGGATCGGTATGATAGAACTTACAATGAACGTGGTGGTTATTGCGTTGCAAGTTCAAGAAGTACAGCTATCTTTGGTGGTAGACCTGATGGAAGATACAGTGGACAGATATCATCAAGACATGAAAATGGAAAATATTAATTTTTTAATAAAAGATATATAAACAATTAAAAATGTTTTTTTTAACCGCTTTGTATTCTAATTTCTTGTTTTAAAAATGTGTGTAATAAAAAAATTATTCATTATTGGCAAGATCTAAATAAGTTTTTTTTAAATTTAGAGTTAAATAAGAGTTATGATGTTAATTTTAATTTTCGTTTATTTATTAATACAACGGTGAAATCAAAAATTAAACACTGCGACAGTGTTGTAATAATGTTGCTGGTCTTGTAAACAAAAATTAATCATGCAACAAACAATGTAATTAACAGTTATTTAATTAACACTGGCTAGGTAACATTTATCGAATGTGGGCAACATAAAATTGTATGTTGCTACAAGTAGGTGCATGTATTCAGTTTTAACTTTTGTTTTACAATTGAAATTTCAAATTTAAATTTTATTTTTTTCCCTTTGTCTTCATTCCATTTTAAAATGGAAAGGTTATTAAATAAAATATTAAATTATTAAGATATTTTATTTTATAACACTTGGCAAAGACTATACATATATAAAAAATTCCCAGTAGAAGACATTTTTTAGTATAGAAAATAAAAATAAGGCGTGCCTCAAATAGTCGCGACATCTATGAATATGAAATTTATTCATCTTTTATTTTATACTAAATTCGTTTTTTTTTTCATTTTAAATATAAACGTTTTTCATTCTTTTCTTTTCTTTGATATACATAGGTATAATTAATTTAACCTTGGGAAAAAAAAAGTTTTTCTAAATAAAATAAATTGGTACAGTACATTGTAATTCGTATTGCTATACTAGGATATATAATAATTTGAATACTCGTAATTTAAAGTAGGTAGGTTTTTGTAATTTAGATTAGATTGTTAGTTTTAAATAAATTTTATACATTCTAGCATAAAGTAACTACATATGTATGTATGTATGTATGTATATAGTCACTTTATGATTCTAGTTATATAATATTACAATTCATTAACATAAATTTAATAAAACAATTTTTAAAATACAAAGAAAAGATTAGTTATCTGTATGCTGTGCTGAATGTGTTATAAACGAAATAAACGAGAATGGATTTAAATATAATGTTAAATTTATAATATGCTACGTTGTCAGATTTAATTGTCAGTATGGTTCAATTCAAAATATAAATTGAACAAATGACATACATATAAGAAAAAATGTAGATGAGATTTGAGTTGTGACAGACAATTTGTGTATGGGGCCTCGGTGGCCTAGTGGGTAAGAGCATATTTATGTATATAAAATGTGTGGCGGTGTTTCAGTTTGGGAAACTAAATCAAATGAAGATCATTGGAATAGACCCATTGACCCTCAGGATCGGTATGATAGAACTTACAATGAACGTGGTGGTTATTGCGTTGAAAGTTCAAGAAGTACAGCTATCTTTGGTGGTAGACCTGATGGAAGATACAGTGGACAGATATCTTCAAGATATGAAAATGGAAAATATTAATTTTTTAATAAAAGATATATAAACAATTAAAAATGTTTTTTTTAACCGCTTTGTATTCTAATTTCTTGTTTTAAAAATGTGTGTAATAAAAAAATTATTCATTATTGGCAAGATCTAAATAAGTTTTTTTTAAATTTAGAATTAAATAAGAGTTACTCTAATCCTTTTATCTAATATATAAAGCAGAAATTCTGTTTGTTTGTTTGTACAGGAGCTTACTGAGCTGATTTGGTTACGATCCATTAACCCGTTTCGCACCAGGGCTCAATGAAATTTTTTAATTTCCTTGCTGTGGCGCTTAAACGGTTTTACAAATTGAGTTGAAAATTTACAAAAGTGTAGGTCTTTATAACAAAAGCTTTCTGAGTTGATTTGGTTACGATACATTAACCCATCAAGCTTCAGGCCATGAAGTGTTTCATTTTTTATTGTTGTGCTTAAACGATTTGACCAATTAAAAAATTCGCACAAGTATTGCACTTTGGCAGACAAACTCATTCAATAAATTTTGTTGTGATACATTAACACATTTCGACACGATAGACTGTCAAAAACAAAATTTTGTTTCTAATTTCTGTCTAATTTGGCAGAATGAATTTATGGTTCTAAATTAAGCCTGTGACAAAATGTTTATTAACATTTGTTAACCCATTTCCACACGAGCACCTATTAAAAGTATTCTGCCTAATTTTTTGTATTATTATTATTATTAAAAACATATTTCCAACACTCTTTACTTTTATCTATACTGTTTTTAATATTCCATAAAAACCTTTCAATGCAAATTTCTAATATAGAACAGTAATTAAAGTAACCTTATTAAGTATCTTAAGAATAAGTTTAAGTCTTAACAACATAACATTTTCGGCCGTTGTTAAAAAACAGAAACAATCTCCTATATTAGACAATCAACATGTCATCATTCAGAAATGCATTACTTACATGTGGTCTACCTATATAAGATGCATGTGTATAACATATTTCCATAAAATATCATTGAAATATGTACATATAGTATGTATAATATATCCGTATACTTAAAAATACTATAAACATAATCAATTAAATTAGAAAACATATTCACATTTCTGTACAGCAATTAATCAAAAATGTGTACATCATAATATTTAATCTGTAAATGACACACATTTAAAACCCTTTTACTCAATAATTTACCAACCAACTTTCATGTTTTTCTTTTCAAATGATAAATATTCAGTACAGCCATCTTACAAAATTAATATTTTTCCAAAATTTTCTGATTTTCATTAATAATTTTCCATTTTTATAAAAATCCCATATAAAGTATATACATATGTATCATATAATATGTATAATCTATACCTATAATATACATATTGACAAAAGACGCTCCTTGATTCCGTTAATTTTTTGTTTTTTTTCTCTTTTCAATTAAAAATTTGAAAAATTGGTTGTATGGTAGGAGTAGGAATTTCACAATATAACTGAATATAAACCTTGAATGTATAGTATAGTTTAGTGTTTAGTGCAGCGGTAGAGTGTGTGCTTTTTAATAATTGTTTTTTAATTTTGAAAGTTCGATTCAGTTCTGTTTTTTTTTTTTATAATAAATTCTTATAAAAATTTTTTAAATAAATAAATAGAAAATAAATAAAAAAATAATTTTTGCGAATTTAGCATTAAAAATAATTTTTTTTATGCTGTTTTTATAGGTACATATATAAATAATATAGTAGGTTCTTCATGCAACAACATATATATAGGTAAAATTGAAAAAAACTAATTTTTATGTATCATTTTCATATTATTAAAAAAAAAAAATATAAATCTATATTATTCGCAATATGATAAATAAATTTAGTACTTTTGCTTATTCCTTATTTTTTTTAGTTTGTAATTTTTTTTTATTCCAGTTACCTAGAACTTTAGAAGTTTTGGCTCTGTTTGGATAAAGAAAAAAAAAAGAATTATTTTTAATTTTCAAGGTTATTGCTTTTTGTTGTTATTTTTCTTAACTATGTATTTCTTATTAAAATTTGTTTTTATATTAAAAATCGGCTTTTAATTTTTATGTTAAATGTTATGTTAAATTTTTATGTTTTATGTTATGTTATGTTATGTTTTTAAGTTATGTCATGTAAGTTATGACATTTGTAAATGACGTATAGAGAAAGACAAAAATAAAAATGAACTTTTGTTTTAATAAATTTAAAAAAATGTAATATAGGTATATACATATATATCTAATATTAATATATAAGAATTTAATCGTTTGCAATGAATAGGTAGTTCGTTATTTCAATTGACTCAAATTTTTTATTAGAATAAACATGAAATGTAACATGTAAATTTTAATAACATTTCCAATATTTTTTTTAAATACATATGTAATTCTGTTTTATTATTTATTTTTAATAAGTTTTTTATATTACGATGAAATCGAAATTCTTTCTAAAGTATATGTAGGTATTTATGTACATATTAAATTTGATATTCTTATATGAACATACATGTGTAGGTACGATAAGATAATTTCAATTTTATAAAACAAACGTTTATAAATATTTTTATTTTTTTACTATTATTTTGTTCATAAAGATAAAAAGAACGAATAATATTAAAAGAAATTTAACCGTCATCCGTATTAATGTCATACTTGAGAAGCGTGGTGCGCAGTTATTTAATTAAATACAATCGTAAAAAATTTTGTTTGTGTAAACCCTTTTGTTTTTAATCGTTTTAATTTGGTTAAAAATAAAATTCTTTTGAAACTCCTAATATATTAAAACACTTTCTATTATTAGCACTCTGATCGCAAATTACTGCCTTAATATGTCTAAATTAAAGCTGTACCTAAATTGATATTTAAAATTTTTTTAAGATCTTCGCCACTACTTACATACTTAAGTAGTGGCCACTACTTATATACTTACATATGTAAGTATATACTTTTTTTTAAAATGATGAATAGCTATAACAATATCGATATAATATTTGACTGATCAGGTGATTTATTTTCTATGAACTTGATACGAACCAACAAACCCATAAAAATGTACCCATAAAAATTTGATGGAAGATACAGTGGACAGATATCTTCAAGATATGAAAATGGAAAATATTAATTTTTTAATAAAAGATATATAAACACTTAAAAATGTTTTTTTTAACCGCTTTGTATTTTAATTTCTTGTTTTAAAATAGTGTGTAATAAAAAAATTATTCATTATTGGCAAGATCTAAATAAGTTTTTTTTAAATTTAGAATTAAATAAGAGTTATGACGTTAATTTTAATTTTCGTTTATTTATTAATACATATCAAACGGTGAAATCAAAAATTAAACACTGCGACAGTGTTGTAATAATGTTGCTGGTCTTGTAAACAAAAATTAATCATGCAACAAACAATGTAATTAACAGTTATTTAATTAACACTGGCTAGGTAACATTTATCGAATGTGGGCAACATAAAATTGTATGTTGCTACAAGTAGGTGCATGTATTCAATTTTAACTTTTGTTTTACAATTGAAATTTCAAATTTAAATTTTATTTTTTTCCCTTTGTGTTCATTCCATTTTAAAATGGAAAGGTTATTAAATAAAATATTAAATTATTAAGATATTTTATTTTATAACACTTGGCAAAGACTATACATATATAAGACATTCCCAGTAGAAGACATTTTTTAGTATAGAAAATAAAAATAAGGCGTGCCTCAAATAGTCGCGACATCTATGAATATGAAATTTATTCATCTTTTATTTTATACTAAATTCGTTTTTTTTTTTTAATTTTAAATATAAACGTTTTTCATTCTTTTCTTTTCTTTGATATACATAGGTATAATCAATTTAACCTTGGGAAAAAAAAAGTTTTTCTAAATAAAATAAATTGGTACAGTACATTGTAATTCGTATTGCTATACTAGGATATATAATAATTTGAATACTCGTAATTTAAAATAGGTAGGTTTTTGTAATTTAGATTAGATTGTTAGTTTTAAATAAATTTTATACATTCTAGCATAAAGTAACTACATATGTATGTATGTATGTATGTATGTATATAGTCACTTTATGATTCTAGTTATATAATATTACAATTCATTAACATAAAATTTAAAAATGTATTACAATAAAACAATTTTTAAAATACAAAGAAAAGATTAGTTATCTGTATGCTGTGCTGAATGTGTTATAAACGAAATAAACGAGAATGGATTTAAATATAATGTTAAATTTATAATATGCTACGTTGTCAGATTTAATTGTCAGTATGGTTCAATTCAAAATATAAATTGAACAAATGACATACATATAAGAAAAAATGTAGATGAGATTTGAGTTGTGACAGACAATTTTTGTATGGGGCCTCGGTGGCCTAGTGGGTAAGAGCATATTTATGTATATAAAATGTGTAGCGGTGTTTCAGTTTGGGAAACTAAATCAAATGAAGATCATTGGAATAGACCCATTGAGCCTCAGGATCGGTATGATAGAACTTACAATGAACGTGGTGGTTATTGCGTTGAAAGTTCAAGAAGTACAGCTATCTTTGGTGGTAGACCTGATGGAAGATACAGTGGACAGATATCTTCAAGATATGAAAATGGAAAATATTAATTTTTTAATAAAAGATATATAAACAATTAAAAATGTTTTTTTAAACCGCTTTGTATTCTAATTTCTTGTTTTAAAAATGTGTGTAATAAAAAAATTATTCATTATTGGCAAGATCTAAATAAGTTTTTTTTAAATTTAGAATTAAATAAGAGTTACTCTAATCCTTTTATCTAATATATAAAGCAGAAATTCTGTTTGTTTGTTTGTACAGGAGCTTACTGAGCTGATTTGGTTACGATCCATTAACCCGTTTCGCACCAGGGCTCAATGAAATTTTTTAATTTCCTTGCTGTGGCGCTTAAACGGTTTTACAAATTGAGTTGAAAATTTACAAAAGTGTAGGTCTTTATAACAAAAGCTTTCTGAGTTGATTTGGTTACGATACATTAACCCATCAAGTTTCAGGCCATGAAGTGTTTCATTTTTTATTGTTGTGCTTAAACGATTTGACCAATTAAAAAAATTTCACAACTATTGCACTTTGGCAGACAAACTCATTCAATAAATTTTGTTGTGATACATTAACACATTTTGACACGATAGACTGTCAAAAACAAAATTTTGTTTCTAATTTCTGTCTAATTTGGCAGAATGAATTTATGGTTCTAAATTAAGCCTGTGACAAAATGTTTATTAACATTTGTTAACCCATTTCCACAAGAGCACCTATTAAAAGTATTTTGCCTAATTTTTTGTATTATTATTATTATTAAAAACATATTTCCAACACTCTTTACTTTTATCTATACTGTTTTTAATATTCCATAAAAACCTTTCAATGCAAATTTCTAATATAGAACAGTAATTAAAGTAACCTTATTAAGTATCTTAAGAATAAGTTTAAGTCTTAACAACATAACATTTTCGGCCGTTGTTAAAAAGCAGAAACAATCTCCTATATTAGACAATCAACATGTCATCATTCAGAAATGCATTACTTACATGTGGTCTACCTATATAAGATGCATGTGTATAACATATTTCCATAAAATATCATTGAAATATGTACATATAGTATGTATAATATATCCGTATACTTAAAAATACTATAAAAATAATATAATCAATTAAATTAGAAAACATATTCACATTTCTGTACAGCAATTAATCAAAAATGTGTACATCATAATATTTAATCTGTAAATGACACACATTTAAAGCCCTTTTACTCAATAATTTACCAACCAACTTTCATGTTTTTCTTTTCAAATGATAAATATTCAGTACAGCCATCTTACAAAATTAATATTTTTCCAAAATTTTCTGATTTTCATTAATAATTTTCCATTTTTATAAAAATCCCATATAAAGTATATACATATGTATCATATAATATGTATAATCTATACCTATAATATACATATTGACAAAAGACGCTCTTTGATTCCGTTAATTTTTTGTTTTTCTTCTCTTTTCAATTAAAAATTTGAAAAATTGGTTGTATGGTAGGAGTAGGAATTTCACAATATAACTGAATATAAACCTTGAATGTATAGTATAGTTTAGTGTTTAGTGCAGCGGTAGAGTGTGTGCTTTTTAATAATTATTTTTTAATTGTGAAAGTTCGATTCAGTTCTGTTTTTTTTTTTTTATAATAAATTCTTATAAAAATTTTTTAAATAAATAAATAGAAAATAAATAAAAAAATAATTTTTGCGAATTTAGCATTAAAAATAATTTTTTTTATACTGTTTTTATAGGTACATATATAAATCATATAGTAGGTTCTTCATGCAACAACATATATATAGGTAAAATTGAAAAAAACTAATTTTTATGTATCATTTTCATATTATTAAAAAAAAAAAATATAAATCTATATTATTCGCAATATGATAAATAAATTTAGTACTTTTGCTTATTCCTTATTTTTTTTAGTTTGTAATTTTTTTTTATTCCAGTTACCTAGAACTTTAGAAGTTTTGGCTCTGTTTGGATAAAGAAAAACAAAAAGAATTATTTTTAATTTTCAAGGTTATTGCTTTTTGTTGTTATTTTTCTTAACTATGTATTTCTTATTAAAATTTGTTTTTATATTAAAAATCGGCTTTTAATTTTTATGTGAAGAATAAAATTTTGCTATACACCCTGTCATGTAAGTTATGACATTTGTGAATGACGTATAGAGAAAGACAAAAATAAAAATGAACTTTTGTTTTAATAAATTTAAAAAAATGTAATATAGGTATATACATATATATCTAATATTAATATATAAGAATTTAATCGTTTGCAATGAATAGTTCGTTATTTCAATTGACTCAAGAATTTTGTTTGTGTAAACCCTTTTGTTTTTAATCGTTTTAATTTGGTTAAAAATAAAATTCTTTTGAAACTCCTAATATATTAAAACACTTTCTATTATTAACACTCTGATCGCAAATTACTGCCTTAATATGTCTAAATTAAAGCTGTACCTAAATTGATATTTAAAATTTTTTTAAGATCTTCGCCACTACTTACATACTTAAGTAGTGGCCACTACTTATATACTTACATATGTAAGTATATACTTTTTTTTAAAATGATGAATAGCTATAACAATATCGATATAATATTTGACTGATCAGGTGATATATTTTCTATGAACTTGATACGAACCAACAAACCCATAAAAATGTACCCATAAAAATTTGATGGAAGATACAGTGGACAGATATCTTCAAGATATGAAAATGGAAAATATTAATTTTTTAATAAAAGATATATAAACACTTAAAAATGTTTTTTTTAACCGCTTTGTATTTTAATTTCTTGTTTTAAAATAGTGTGTAATAAAAAAATTATTCATTATTGACAAGATCTAAATAAGTTTTTTTTAAATTTAGAATTAAATAAGAGTTATGACGTTAATTTTAATTTTCGTTTATTTATTAATACATATCAAACGGTGAAATCAAAAATTAAACACTGCGACAGTGTTGTAATAATGTTGCTGGTCTTGTAAACAAAAATTAATCATGCAACAAACAATGTAATTAACAGTTATTTAATTAACACTGGCTAGGTAACATTTATCGAATGTGGGCAACATAAAATTGTATGTTGCTACAAGTAGGTGCATGTATTCAATTTTAACTTTTGTTTTACAATTGAAATTTCAAATTTAAATTTTATTTTTTTCCCTTTGTCTTCATTCCATTTTAAAATGGAAAGGTTATTAAATAAAATATTAAATTATTAATATATTTTATTTTATAGCACTTGGGGCACACGCGTGCCTCAAATAGTCGCGACATCTATGAATATGAAATTTATTCATCTTTTATTTTATACTAAATTCGTTTTTTTTTTAATTTTAAATATAAACGTTTTTCATTCTTTTCTTTTCTTTGATATACATAGGTATAATTAATTTAACCTTGGGAAAAAAAAAGTTTTTCTAAATAAAATAAATTGGTACAGTACATTGTAATTCGTATTGCTATACTAGGATATATAATAATTTGAATACTCGTAATTTAAAATAGGTAGGTTTTTGTAATTTAGATTAGATTGTTAGTTTTAAATAAATTTTATACATTCTAGCATAAAGTAACTACATACGTATGTATGTAGGATTGGATTAATTTAAATTTTAAATATAAATAAAAAAAATCAAATTGTATTTCATATAATTTAAATTCATTCTTATTATTAGTTTTGCTTTTGTAAAAAAATTATTATTATAAGTTAAGATTAAGTTCAATTTCAACAATTATATTTGATATTTTAATTGTTTTACTTTCAATAAAAATAAAAATTATTATACTGAATAAAAATTATTTCTGATTCAAATTACATTTCAAAAGTATTATTTCTTTGAATTAAAAAAATTTAAGAAACTAATATTACTCTTCCACGTCCACGTATATCTGTCCTGATTATCCTTTTTTCTTCCTATTTTATACCTTTGGGCATAACTGCTATTCTAAAAAAAAAACCAAAAGGTTAATGACTCTTTGAACTTGAAATTTTAAATTAATCAATCTCCACTAATTGATTGATTTATTATTTATGTGATTTCGACTATCGATAGCTAGCTCCACTAGCGGCTAACTTCATCATATGTTAATTAATTTGTTACGATGACAACTGTCAAATAACAAGTATTTTAATATTTTTGTAAACAACATGTTTACAAAAATTATTAAAACAATAATTCTAATTCTAATTAGAATTATTAAGAAGAAAGAAGACTGGATATCTCTGAGCTATTAGAGATAAGAAAATTAAAGATAAGTATCCCCTTTTTTTTAAAATATATTATGTTATATTAAACAATTTCTTTTTTAGGTGCTGTGATGTAAAAATAATGTTGGATGTAATTTCGCTTTCTGGTGAGTTGTTTATTTTTTTTTTATTTGTTATTATTTGTAATCGGGGAAAAATATCCACCCCACATTCGGCCGTCCTGCATTTCAATCCGTCTCGGATTGATCCAGATCACTATCACTTTCATAGTGCATCCATAATTTCATTTTGTCAGCACTACATTCGGTGTTTATTGGACCTTCGTGTTCCCCTTCTTTTTGTACTGTGTACCTATCAAATCCTTTACTTGCTACGATTCGATATGGTCCTAAAAATTTTGGTTTTATTTTTAAACCTACTCCAAATTGTGTTCTTTCGATTGCCACTAACTCTCCAATTTTGTATTTGGTAGCTGCTTTTCGCTTTCTATTGTATGTTTTTTTATTTTCCGCCTGCATTCTAGCAATGTCTCTTTTTGCTTGTTCTCTTAATTCGTTTCGATCATCTTGAAATTGTTGCATCCATTCTTCTTCAATAGTTTTGATTATGTTGATATCACCTTTCGCTTTCATTTTTATTCCGAACATTACTTCGAAGGGAGTCATCTGGATGGCACGATGAAATGTAGAATTAAAAATTCTTTGTAAATCTGCGACGTGGGTGTACCATTTATCAGGCTTGTTCAATGACATTTTCGTGAGTACTGCGATGGTGGTTGTGTGTAATCGCTCCACTTGACCATTGCCTCTTGGTAACCCTGTCGAAATAAAATAAAGCTTAACATCATGTGTTTTGCAATACTCACGAAAATTATTTGAAATAAAAGCTCCGCCTCTATCTGCTATAATTCTTGCCGGGTACCCAAAAGTGTTTGATATGATCTCGCATTTTTGAACGACTTCTTCGGCATTTACTGTCTTGGTAGGAAACAACCAGCAGAATTTAGTGAATCCGTCTATAATCGCTAGGATATATCGATAACCCTTTTTTGTGGTACTTAGTGGCCCTAGATGATCTATATGGAAAGTGTCTAATGGTTTCTCTCCTTTTGGTATCGGATTTAAAAGGCATTCTTGTTTTCCACTTTTTCTTTCTGCCAAAATACATTTAATATAATTTCCGATGCAAGAAACTATCCTTTTCTTCATATCCGGCATATAGAATTCTTCTTCAATTTTCTTTTTCATCTTGGTAAAATGGAAATGACCATTTTCATGTATTGATCTTACCAATGAATTTTTCATCCCTTCGGGGACAACATATAAAATTTTTCCATTAATCTCCTTGCATAAAATGTTATGGCGGATGACAAAGTCTTTGTACTGGCCCTGTTTCAATATTTCCATTATGGCAGTTAATTTTTCGTCTTTCGCTTGTAGTTCCTGTAATTGACTTATAAAATCTTTTTTTATTTGTATGCAATACGTTACCGGATTTCTACTCAAAGCATCCACATGGCGGATGCTCGTGCCTTCTCTGTGTTCGACCTCGTAGCTGAACTCTTCTAGTAATAACGACCAACGTGCCACTCTGGTTACCAGATTCTTTTTGTTTAACGTCATGGTGAATGCTTTACAATCGGTTATTAATTTAAAATGCGTTCCTAATAAATAAGTCCTAAATTTCTTAATAGCCTCCACAACGGCCAAGACTTCCAGCTCGTAGCTGCTCCACTTTTGTTGTGCATCGGTTGTCTTCTTGCTTGCGTAATGAACAGGATGTAATGCTCCATCTTCTGGATTTCGTTGCAGTAAGACAGCTGCTATTCCAAATTTACAGGCATCTGTATGTAATTCCGTATAGTCCTCATAGCTGAAAATTTTTAAAAGTGGTGATGTAGTTAGCATTATTTTTAATGCTTCAAAGGAGTTTCTTTCTTTTGTTTCGAACTTAAACTTGGCATCCTTCTTCATCAAATCACTTAATGGTTTTGCGATTATAGAATATTGCGGAATAAACTTTCTAAAATAACTCGTTAAACCTACAAGGCTATGTAATTGTTTCACCGTTTTGGGTTCTGGAAAATTTTTTACTGCTTTGGTTTTAGCCTCAGAAGGTGAAACTGTACCATTCTTTATTATGTAGCCCAAATACTCAACTTCCCGTTGTAAAAATTGACATTTTTGCCATTTGATTTTTAGTCCATTCTGAGCAGCAACATATAATACCTCTTGCAATTTTGTTAATGCTTCATCTTTGGATTTTGCTGGAATAATTAAATCGTCAATATAAGTTATTACCAATTCTTTCTTTATTAAATTTCTAAATGTAAAATTCACAAACCTTTGAAATACGCTGGGTGAGTTACACAACCCAAACGGAACCCGTAAAAATTCATATTGTCCTCTCTGGGTGACAAAGGCTGTATACTTTCGACTATTCTCCTCTATGGTCACGTGAAAAAAACCATTTTCCAAATCAAGTGTGGTGAAAATCGTTGCTCCTTGTAACTTATCAATTTGATCCTCTATTACTGGCAATGGGAAATGGTCCCTATGAATTTTCTTGTTAACAGCCCTGAAATCTATACAAAGTCTATTTGAACCATCTTTCTTTTTTACCAATACCACTGGACTAGCATAATCTGACGAACTTTCAATAACAACACCATCTTTTAGCCATTCTTCTACTTGATCGTTAATTATTTTCTGCTCCACAGGAGGAAACCTTCTTGGACTTTGGAATACCGGTTTATCATCTAACGGAAGAATCTTCATTTGGATGGGTGACGTTTTCATCATTACCGGTGAGTAATTCTCCATCATGTTGACAAGCTTACTAACATTTTCTTCTTTTAGGTTACTTAATCCTGGCAGATCAGCGTAAGTAGATTCCTTATCCAGTTTTATTTCAGCCAAAAAACAATCATTTTCTTCTCTTTTAGTGTTTACGGTTGAACAACTACCTTTCTTCACGGAAATTACACCACCATTTATGCTGACCACCGAGTGTCTTAGTAAACTCATTCCTATAATTAGAGGGAACTTCATGAAGTTGTTTTTAATAATGTGAACCTCAACATTTTGGTAAGAATCTCCATTAATTTCCATTTCAACATTACAGCAACCTTTGCTGAACACACTAGCACCTACGCCTGATATCACTATTGTATTGTTCCTAAAGATAGATAAAGGATTAATACATTTTAAATATGATTCTTTTATTAAACATATATCGCTGCCCGTATCAACCAAACCTTCCATTATCGTGTTATTTATTTTTACCAAAACGCAATTGTTGTTTGTATTTACCGGATGTGCTCTCATCGTTACTGGCTTTTTGTTTGGACAATTAGGCCTTTTATGTCCAAACTGGTTACATTCGAAACATTTTGGTCCTCGTTCCTTTTCCGGACATTGATGAAACTCGTGAGATGACGAACCGCAATTAAAACAATATTTATTTGGCCGCGACATATTATTATTATTATTTATTCGTTTTATTTCGTTATATTTTTTAGGTATGTCCATATTTCTCACGTCGACACTTTTCACGTTAATTCGATTTGTATCGGTTTTGATTTTTTCACAAATGCTTAATTTTTCTTTTAAATCACTATAATTTTTTGAACCGTAAAGCATTGCTTTATTTCCGGGCGTATCATTTATTCCGTTTATAACATATGAAATAACCGAAATTTCGTCTACTTCAGTTTGTGAGGCAATATCGATCATTTTATATAAATATTCCCGATACGATTCGTTCACTGTCTTTTTACGTGTTTGTAATAATTTATGTACCTCGGCACTATTTATTTTCGGCGCGAATTCACGGATTAGCGATTGTTTTAATTCTCCATAAGTGAGCGGTTTTGCTTCACATTCAACAAAAAGCTTTGCATCACCTATCAATGAACGTTGACAAAATATGTATTTTTGTAACTCCGAAAAACCGAACGTATTAGCGTATTGTTCAAATTCGTTGCCATTTTTCGGCACTCATTGTTTCATTCCCGGAATATTTTCTGATTACCGATTCAAAGTCGTTGAAGTTAAATTTTATTGATGACTCATTTTCTATACTGTAATTTCCGTGCAAGTGCTCGTTCACTACAGGTAAATCGCTGTTTTGCCGGCTAAATCTTCGCCTGGAACTCATTTTAAAAGTTTATATAAAAAAATAAAAAACACAAAATAAATTTATTTTTTTTTTTTTTTATATAGAAAATATTTTTTCTTTTTTTATATATTCTACGGTTAATTATATATTTTTTAAAAATTTTTATTTTTACTTTAGTTTTTTCCTTAAAATAATAACACGCTTGTTTATAGTTCTACTAGTTCCACGATAAAAACTGTTTTTTTTTTTTTTAAATTCTTATTCTAACTTCAACATTATTTTTATAAACTTTTTTTTTTTTTAAATTAAAATTCTTATTTTCTAAATTAAACTGTTTTTTTTTTTTTAAATTCTTATTCTAAATTCAATATTTTTTTTTTTTAAACTGTTTTTTTTTATTAATTAAAATTCTTATTTTCTAAATTAAACTGTTTTTTTTTTTTTTAGATGACTTCCTCCAACACTCTTCAATATATGAAACCAATCCTAGTTCAATGTTTTGGATTATCCCGGTTGAGCCCCCAAATGTAGGATTGGATTAATTTAAATTTTAAATATAAATAAAAAAAATCAAATTGTATTTCATATAATTTAAATTCATTTATTGTTCTTATTATTAGTTTTGCTTTTTTAAAAAAATTATTATTATAAGTTAAGATTAAGTTCAATTTCAACTATTTCAAGAAAGAATTACACTTCACTATTACAAATTATATTTGATATTTTAATTGTTTTACTTTCAATAAAAATAAAAATTATTATACTGAATAAAAATTATTTCTGATTCAAATTACATTTCAAAAGTATTATTTCTTTGAATTAAAAAAATTTAAGAAACTAATATTACTCTTCCTATTTTATACCTTTGGGCATAACTGCTATTCTAAAAAAAAAACCAAAAGGTTAATGACTCTTTGAACTTGAAATTTTAAATTAATCAATCTCCACTAATTGATTGATTTATTATTTATGTGATTTCGACTATCGATAGCTAGCTCCACTAGCGGCTAACTTCATCATATGTTAATTAATTTGTTACGATGACAACTGTCAAATAACAAGTATTTTAATATTTTTGTAAACAACATGTTTACAAAAATTATTAACAACAATAATTCTAATTCTAATTAGAATTATTAAGAAGAAAGAAGACTGGATATCTCTGAGCTATTAGAGATAAGGAAATTAAAGATAAGTATCCCCTTTTTTTTAAAATATATTATGTTATATTAAACAATTTCTTTTTTAGGTGCTGTGATGTAAAAATAATGTTGGATGTAATTTCGCTTTCTGGTGAGTTGTTTATTTTTTTTTTATTTGTTATTATTTGTAATCGGGGAAAAATATCCACCCCACATGTATGTATGTATATAGTCACTTTATGATTCTAGTTATATAATATTACAATTCATTAACATAAAATTTAAAAATGTATTACGTATTACAATAAAACAATTTTTAAAATACAAAGAAAAGATTAGTTATCTGTATGCTGTGCTGAATGTGTTATAAACGAAATAAACGAGAATGGATTTAAATATAATGTTAAATTTATAATATGCTACGTTGTCAGATTTAATTGTCAGTATGGTTCAATTCAAAATATAAATTGAACAAATGACATACATATAAGAAAAAATGTAGATGAGATTTGAGTTGTGACAGACAATTTGTGTATGGGGCCTCGGTGGCCTAGTGGGTAAGAGCATATTTATGTATATAAAATGTGTAGCGGTGTTTCAGTTTGGGAAACTAAATCAAATGAAGATCATTGGAATAGACCCATTGAGCCTCAGGATCGGTATGATAGAACTTACAATGAACGTGGTGGTTATTGCGTTGAAAGTTCAAGAAGTACAGCTATCTTTGGTGGTAGACCTGATGGAAGATACAGTGGACAGATATCTTCAAGATATGAAAATGGAAAATATTAATTTTTTAATAAAAGATATATAAACAATTAAAAATGTTTTTTTTTAACCGCTTTGTATTCTAATTTCTTGTTTTAAAAATGTGTGTAATAAAAAAATTATTCATTATTGGCAAGATCTAAATAAGTTTTTTTTAAATTTAGAATTAAATAAGAGTTACTCTAATCCTTTTATCTAATATATAAAGCAGAAATTCTGTTTGTTTGTTTGTACAGGAGCTTACTGAGCTCATTTGGTTACGATCCATTAACCCGTTTCGCACCAGGGCTCAATGAAATTTTTTAATTTCCTTGCTGTGGCGCTTAAACGGTTTTACAAATTGAGTTGAAAATTTACAAAAGTGTAGGTCTTTATAACAAAAGCTTTCTGAGTTGATTTGGTTACGATACATTAACCCATCAAGCTTCAGACCATGAAGTGTTTCATTTTTTATTGTTGTGCTTAAACGATTTGACCAATTAAAAAATTTGCACAAGTATTGCACTTTGGCAGACAAACTCATTCAATAAATTTTGTTGTGATACATTAACACATTTCGACACGATAGACTGTCAAAAACAAAATTTTGTTTCTAATTTCTGTCTAATTTGGCAGAATGAATTTATGGTTCTAAATTAAGCCTGTGACAAAATGTTTATTAACATTTGTTAACCCATTTCCACACGAGCACCTATTAAAAGTATTTTGCCTAATTTTTTGTATTATTATAATTATTAAAAACATATTTCCAACACTCTTTACTTTTATCTATACTGTTTTTAATATTCCATAAAAACCTTTCAATGCAAATTTCTAATATAGAACAGTAATTAAAGTAACCTTATTAAGTATCTTAAGAATAAGTTTAAGTCTTAACAACATAACATTTTCGGCCGTTGTTAAAAAACAGAAACAATCTCCTATATTAGACAATCAACATGTCATCATTCAGAAATGCATTACTTACATGTGGTCTACCTATATAAGATGCATGTGTATAACATATTTCTATAAAATATCATTGAAATATGTACATATAGTATGTATAATATATCCGTATACTTAAAAATACTATAAACATAATCAATTAAATTAGAAAACATATTCACATTTCTGTACAGCAATTAATCAAAAATGTGTACATCATCATAATATTTAATCTGTAAATGACACACATTTAAAACCCTTTTACTCAATAATTTACCAACCAACTTTCATGTTTTTCTTTTCAAATCATAAATATTCAGTATAGCCATCTTACAAAATTAATATTTTTCCAAAATTTTCTGATTTTCATTAATAATTTTCCATTTTTATAAAAATCCCATATAAAGTATATACATATGTATCATATAATATGTATAATCTATACCTATAATATACATATTGACAAAAGACGCTCTTTGATTCCGTTAATTTTTTGTTTTTTTTCTCTTTTCAATTAAAAATTTTAAAAATTGGTTGTATGGTAGGAGTAGGAATTTCACAATATAACTGAATATAAACCTTGAATGTATAGTATAGTTTAGTGTTTAGTGCAGCGGTAGAGTGTGTGCTTTTTAATAATTATTTTTTAATTTTGAAAGTTCGATCCCGTTTTTTTTTTTTTTTGTTTTTTTTTTTATAATAAATTCTTATAAAAATTTTTTAAATAAATAAATAGAAAATAAATAAAAAAATAATTTTTGCGAATTTAGCATTAAAAATAATTTTTTTTATGCTGTTTTTATAGGTACATATATAAATCATATAGTAGGTTCTTCATGCAACAACATATATATAGGTAAAATTGAAAAAAACTAATTTTTATGTATCATTTTCATATTATTCAAAAAAAAAAAATATAAATCTATATTATTCGATATGATAATATGATAAATAAATTTAGTACTTTTGCTTATTCCTTATTTTTTGCAGTTTGTAATTTTTTTTTATTCCAGTTACCTAGAACTTTAGAAGTTTTGGCTCTGTTTGGATAAAGAAAAAAAAAAAGAATTATTTTTAATTTTCAAGGTTATTGCTTTTTGTTGTTATTTTTCTTAACTATGTATTTCTTATTAAAATTTGTTTTTATATTAAAAATCGGCTTTTAATGTGAAGAATAAAATTTTGCTATGCACCCTGCCATGTAAGTTATGACATTTGTGAATGACGTATAGAGAAAGATAAAAATAAAAATGAACTTTTGTTTTAATAAATTTAAAAAAAATGTAATATAGGTATATACATATATATCTAATATTAATATATAAGAATTTAATCGTTTTCAATGAATAGTTCGTTATTTCAATTGACTCAAATTTTTTATTAGAATAAACATGAAATGTAACATGTAAATTTTAATAAAATTTCCAATATTTTTTTTAAATACATATGTAATTCTGTTTTATTATTTATTTTTAATAAGCTTTTTATATTACGATGAAATGGAAATTCTTTCTAAAGTATATGTAGGTATTTATGTACATATTAAATTTGATATTCTTATATGAACATACATGTGTAGGTATGATAAGATAATTTCAATTTTATAAAACAAACGTTTATAAATATTTTTATTTTTTTACTATTATTTTGTTCATAAAGATAAAAAGAACGAATAATATTAAAAGAAATTTAACCGTCATCCGTATTAATGTCATACTTGAGAAGCGTGGTGCGCAGTTATTTAATTAAATACAATCGTAAAGAATGTTGTTTGTGTAAACCCTTTTGTTTTTAATCGTTTTAATTTGGTTAAAAATAAAATTCTTTTGAAACTCCTAATATATTAAAACACTTTCTATTATTAGCACTCTGATCGCAAATTACTGCCTTAATATGTCTAAATTAAAGCTGTACCTAAATTGATATTTAAAATTTTTTTAAGATCTTCGCCACTACTTACATACTTAAGTAGTGGCCACTACTTATATACTTACATATGTAGGTATATACTTTTTTTTAAAATGATGAATAGCTATAACAATATCGATATAATATTTGACTGATCAGGTGATTTATTTTCTATGAATTTGATACGAACCAACAAACCCATAAAAATTTGTTCTTTATTAAATTTTATGGGTTTGTTTATATATATACATATAAATTTTTATATAAATACATACATACATACATATTTTTATATAGTATGAAGAATGCTATATGATTTATATAACATATAACTATGTACATATTATGTATATGACAATAATGTATATTCATATTATTCTGTAACAAATTTTGTTCTACGTGAATACTCTATGAATATTGTACATATGATTTCTTTATGATAATACGCTCATTTTTATATTGTTGTCGATATTCGTCTTGAAAGAAATATCAAATACTCGATACATATTAAGGAGAGCGAAATATCGATTTATCGATAAAGCGATATTTATCCAACATCTTACATCACTAATGCTAAATAATTTTTATTATACGTATCTAGAAGAAAACAAAGTGTAGTGTACATAGTACGCTTTGTAAAAAATTATATTTATATAATTGGTTTTGATTTTTGTGTTCAATTTTGGAAGTTAGTTTTTAAAATTAATTATTTATTATATTTTTGTGCGTGTAAATTATAAACTACACATTTTTATTATAAGAACATAATTTTTTTAAGTTATTTTGTATACAATATTGGTAAGTCAATTTTTATTTTGATTTCATTTTTTATAAATAAGAATACAATTTTTATCGCGTACTTTTTTTTAATAATATTGTAATATTTTTTAATAAAACTAAAAATGCCCAATCGTAAACATTTAACATCACAAATCGGACGAAAACGTAATCGGCTATATAATAATTATTACAAAAATCTTCGAAGTTTTTGGAATGCTCAAAATGTAGAAGCAAATACTTCTAATGTGAATAGTACCTCTACTTCTAATTTAAATGTAGAAGCAAATACTTCTAATGTGAATACTGCCTCTACTTCTAATTCAAATGGTGTCTTAAATGACTCTTTTAAACCTACTTTGAATGAAAATCCTAAAAATGTTGAACAGCTACACCTAGGTCAATTAATAAGTTTTTATAAGTTAATACAATTTAAGTATTAATAAGTAAGTATTAATAAGTTAATACAATTTTTATCGCGTACTTTTTTTTAATAATATTGTAATATTTTTTAATAAAACTAAAAATGCCCAATCGTAAACATTTAACATCACAAATCGGACGAAAACGTAGTCGGCTATATAACAATTATTAGAAAAATCTTCGAAGTTTTTGGAATGCTCAAAATGTAGAAGCAAATACTTCCAATGTGAATAGTACCTCTACTTCTAATTTAAATGTAGAAGCAAATACTTCTGATGTGAATACTGCCTCTACTTCTAATTCAAATGGTGTCTTAAATGACTCTTTTAAATCTGCTTTGAATGAAAATCCTAAAAATGTTGAACAGCTACACCTAGGTCAATTATCATTGCGTTGCTCATTTTGTTCTGCTTTTCATTTTTCTTCAGAAATTACTTCAAATAATAGAACTGCATTTACTTTATGTTGTCAAAAAGGTAAAGTAAATTTACAACCTTTAACTTCTTCTTCCGCTTTACAATCTCTAATTGAGGGTAGAAATTCAAACAATATAAATGACAAAAAAAAATCTAAAAATTTTCTTGAAAACATTCGCTCATATAATTCTGCATTTGCCATGGTCAGTTCAGAAGCCAAAATAGTTGAATCTGTTTTGAATGGTATTTATCATTTTAAAATACATGATGCTTTTTATCATCGTATTTGTGGATTAGTTTCAAATTATGATACTAACCCAAGGTATGCACAGTTATACTTCTACGACGTAGATGCTGCTCTGCAATTTAGAATGCGTGAAAGTGCAAACCGTCAGTGTGATTTAAATATAATGCGTGAATTAGCCAATCATTTACAATTAGTTAATCCATTTATTAAATCATTTAAAACAATGTCCAAATTAACCAAAATAATCAAAACAATACCAGTACCGATATTCAAATGTATATTACATTTAACCAAGAAAACGATCGAAGGCGTTACAACGATGCAGTTCAAACTGATGTTGCAACGATTTTTAGATCTGAAGATAATACTCCACCAGGCGACCGTAATTTAATTACTTTTTCTCGAAATTGTAGTGAAATACGACATGTTTCTATTCTCAATTCTTCCCTTGATCCATTAGCTTATCCAATTCTTTTTCCAAATGGTGATCCTGGTTGGCATATTAATATTCCCCAAACAAATAACAGCAATCGAAAAGTAACAATGCTACAATATATATGCTATCGCCTTGCAATTCGCTGTACTTTTTCTTTTCTTCACCGTTGCCAAAAATTATTTTTGCAATGGATTGTTGACATGTACGTTCGTATAGAAGGTACACGATTACAATTTTTGCGTCATAATCAGACGTCTCTTCGTGTCAATCTTTATAATAATTTGACTGATTATCTTTATAATAGAAATAATGATAATAATATTCATAGAATAGGACGTCAAATTATTTTACCACCTTCTTTTATTGGATCACCAAGAAATATACACCAAAATTATTTAGATGCTATGGCCATTGTCCAAAAGTATGGAAAACCCTCACTATTCATTACAATGACATGTAATCCAAATTGGCCCGAAGTTATTAGTAATTTAGCACCCGGTGAATCTGCTAATTTTCGCCCAGATATTATTGTTCGAATTTTCCACTCAAAATTAAAAAGTCTTATAAATTCTTTAATCAAAAAACAAATCTTTGAGAAAATACAAGCTCTGATTTATACTATTGAGTTTCAAAAACGGGGTTTACCACATGCACATATTTTATTGACATTGCACGGTAAAGATAGAATCAACGGAGTAAATATAATAGATAAAATTGTTTCTGCACAAATTCCAAACGTTAATGATAATCCGGTTTTACACAACTTAGTTAAACGACATATGATGCATGGTCCTTGCGGTGCACTTTACCCCAGTTCCATTTGCATGAACCAGGGTAAATGCAAAAAAAAATTTCCCAAAGAGTTTTGTGAAACAACCCATGATAATGTATATGGTTACCCAATGTATAAACGACCTGATAATGGCACTACTGTTCATATACGGGGTAGTGATCTTGACAACCGGTACGTAGTACCATATAATCCGTATTTGTTGGCTAAGTTTGGTTGTCATTTGAATGTTGAAGTATGTACGACTGTAAAAAGTATTAAATATGTGTCTAAGTATATTTATAAGGGTTATGACTGTGCAACTGTACGATTTGTTAGAGTTAGAGTACGAATGAAAATAATGGAATGAATGAAGAGGTTGTTAATTATGATGAAATTGCATCTTTTTTGAATGGTCGATATGTTGGCTCTACTGAAGCTGCCTGGCGAATCTTCGAGTATGAAATGCACTATCAAACCCACACTACTGTTCGACTTGATTGCCATTTGCCTAATGCCCAAAACGTGTACTTTAGAGAAGGAAGTGAAGAACAAGTCGGGTTAAACCCACATCAAACTAAACTGCTAGCATTTTTCGAATTAAATGTTAATGATCCTTTTGATAATAATTTATAATATATAGAAATTCCTTATCATTATGTATGGAATGAACAGCGTAAGCTTTGGGTAAGAAGAAAAAATAAGACCGATAAAATAATTTCTAGGTTATATTCTGTTTCCTTAAAAGATGTAGAAAAATTTCATTTACGCCTCCTTTTATTACATGTTCGTAGTTCAAAATCATTTGAAGATATTCGTACTTATAACGGTACAATATATAATACTTTCGTTGAGGCAGCATATGCTCGACAAATAGTTTCAAATGATAATGAATGGCGTGAATGTTTGAATGAAGCCAAAGATGTTCAAAATCCACTTCAATTACGCCAACTGTTTGGTTTCATTTGCGGGTTGAATGTTCCTCCTAATGCATTAGAATTGTGGAATGAATTTAAACATTTTCTTTGTGAAGATTTTTTAACCACCCTTAATGAAAAAAATTCACACAATAGAGCACTTTTGGAAATTAAAGATATACTATTAGCTCATAATTTATCTTGCAAAGAACTTGGTTTACCAATTACACAATATGATTCAAATTTTGGACTTCAACCTTCCCTCCAAATAAACCCTGAGGTTGATTCTTTATTATTCGATCAAATTTATGAGTCTGCTAAAAATGAACAACGTATTATAATTAATAAGGTAATTCAAGAAATTTTGCAACATAATACAGGCAGTAATGTTTTTTGTTTGACAGCTTATGCAGGTTGTGGTAAAACTTTTGTACAAAATGCAATAATCCGCAAACTAAATTCACTAAATCTTAAATGTATATCATGTGCATATAGTGGTATAGCATCCACTTTATTACCGGGAGGGAAAACATTGCATAATGTTTTCAAAATTCCAATCCCAGTATTAGAAACATCTGTTTCCAGTATTAAAGCTAACAGTTCATATGCACAACGAATTAATGCTTCGTCATTAATTATTATCGACGAAGTTTCAATGTGCCCACTTATTGTTTTAAAAGTAATTAATAAGTTATTATGCGATATTGCATCTAATGAAAGTAGAAATAAACTTTTCGGAGGAAAAACCATTTTATTATGTGGTGATTTTCGGCAAACTTTGCCAGTTATTCCTCATTTAGCATGACGTGCAACTCTTATTGAAAGTTGTATAATATCTTGGTCAGAGTATTCTTTATTTCATAAATATACTTTATCACAAAATATGAGAGCTTTACCCGGCGAAATTGAGTTCGTTGAATTTCTTAAAAAAATTGGTGATGGTAATATGCCAATTTTTCCTCAATTTAGTCCAGATACTATTGAAATTCCAAACCATTTAATCGGAACAGATTCTATCATTAATGATATTTATGGTAACGTTGTAGATACAGTTCAATCTTCAGAAATTTTAAGACGTGTTATTTTAGCTCCAAAAAATGAAGATTGCACATTAATAAATTCACAAATTCTTGAAAATTTACTCGGACAACAGCACGTTTATACGAGTTACGATTCAATTGTAACAGATGATGAAGGAGAACGCAATCAGTTTCCGATTGAGTTCTTAAATTCTTTATCATTAAGTGGTTTGCCTCCACATAAATTAATATTAAAAGAAAATGCAATTGTTTTACTTATTCGCAATTTAAATACAGGTAATGCATTAGTTAATGGGACACGAATGCGTGTTAAAAGAATGCATCGAAATACTATAGATTGCGAAGTTTTAACTGGACGTTCATGTGGGCAACGTATTTTAATACCCAGAATTCATTTGACCTATTCTGGCACATTATTACCATTTTCCATAAGACGAACTCAATTTCTAATAATTTTAGCATTTGCTATGACTATTAATAAATCTCAAGGGCAAACTTTTGATAAAGTTGGAATTCTTTTACCGCAACCTGTATTTGGTCATGGCCAATTGTATGTAGCTGCCAGTAGAGTATGAACATTTAACGGTATTCGTTTTTATATTAAAGAGCAAATAAATCAGGGACATCTTATAAGAGATAATAATAACCGTGTTTTTTCAAAAAATATCGTTTACAAAGAAATTTTAAATTTATGAAAGCATTAACTTTTCAAAATTGTATTTTTACGTTTTAAATAAAATCAAAAAAAAATGCTTATTTCGTTTTTTAACTGAAAATTGGCATATGAATTAAAATCAAATATAAATTTAAATAAACCAAATACTTATTAGTTAGAGTAAATTAAAAAAATTATAAATATTGGTTTCGGATAATTCTGGTTATTTATCACACAATCTCAAATTTCGAGTTCAACGTATAAATAAACAAAAAACAACAGTAATGCAAAAGTCCTTTTGAGGACTACTATAATATTGAATGAGTAAATTTAAAAAATCCCGAATATCTGTTATTGCGTGAATTGCAATTACTTATTAAAACGCCTCGAATTTCGAGGCGGTGGCGAATACTAGTACATATTTAAAGAACTGAAAACCTTACATTCTTATCCATACACAATTTTTACACATATTTTTAGCCAATCAATTTGAAAACATAATTAGAAAAAGTAAACGTAAAAAAATTCTGGTTGATTTATAAAGGTAAAACACAATCATGTAGTTTTTATATTAAAAAAAATATGTTAAATAGAACCTGAGATGTATGCATTTAAAAAGAAGTTTTTTCAAAATTTGAAGAACTGTCGGTGCTGTAGAATCTCTAACGTTGAAAAAGTTGTTCTACAACATTACACTTTTAAGAGACCTATACATAGTTAATATTTCATTGCTCTTTATTAAACAGTATATAAGTTTTGTAAAGACAGAGCGAACTTAATAGTAAATTTTCAAAATGAGCTTAAAAGGATAATTCACAAAAACATGAAGTGACATTACTTACGAAAAAAATTAATTACATTATGGTCTTATATAATTGAAATGCAATTTTATATTTCGGTATTAATGAATATATTGTGAAAATTCACTTCGCCGTAATTGTGTACTCAATAGATTATTGATTCCTTTAAAGATTTTTTGTAGACGAATTGTCCTTAATTTTTTGCTCTATTTATTCAATTTAACTAAATGTAATAAAAATAGAATATTAACTACCAGCATCTGAAAATGCATAGTAATACGTGAACTATATTAATTAAATTATATTAACGGAAAAGCAAAAGTTAATCATTTTTATTTCATAAAGCCGATAAAATACTCCGAGCAAAGCCGGTAACTCTGCTAGCATTATAATAAAATAATAATAATAATACATATAATGTTAAATTTTTCAAATTTCCAAAGGTGAGTAAATTCAATTCAATTTCAACCGTTCAATCCAATATTTTATTCAAACATTATCTTTATATTATATTATGTATTATTATTATTATTATTACTATTGTTCTTGCTATTATTACTATTACTATTGTTATTATTATTACTATTATTATCGTTATTACTATTATTACTATTACTACTATTAATTATATGATATACATTATTACGATATAAAAGTACTAAATTATAAAATTAAAGAAAACAGTCTTTCTCATCATAAAATATCAATAACTAAAATAGAAACTATCGATATTAAAAAGAAAGCAATGAAAACTCAAATTATAAATAAAACCGATTATCAAAAATTTTATAACTTAGTACAAATCCAAGAACAAAATAATAACTTAACAAATATTGATACATTGATTAAAATAATCCAGGATGCGAAAGAGGCCAGTACGAAGAAAATTTTATTAAGAACTAGAAACAATAATTGGATAACGTCTAATATACTCAAAAAGATAAAAACAAGGCGCTCCTTATATGATGCTCATAAAAAAGACCCAAATAATAATGCAAAAAAAGACAGGTACGTGAAATGTAAAAAGGAAATGACTAAAATAATAAAAGAAGCCAAGCAAAATCACATTAATAGCAGTATTGAAAAGGCTGGAAACGATTCGAGCAAATTATGGAAAATCATCCACAATACAATTAAAAACAGTGAAGATACTATAAATGAAAATATTTGTAATATAATCCAAGAAAATGGGAAAAATACAGAAACTGATAGAGAAAATGCTAATGCTATGAATAAATTTTTTGGAGAAATAGGAACACATATAGCGAATGGAATTAATAAGTCGAACAAATCGGATGATGGATGTGAAAATAGTATCAACCCAAAAAACATTTATTTAAGTCCAGTGGATGAAAATGAGACTTTCAATATTATCAAAAACTTAAACTGCAATGCTGCTGCGGGTTTAGATAATATAACAGTTAAAGATTTACAGATACTAGCGGAATTTCTAAAACAACCCATCAAGCATATGATTAATAAATCCTTTGAAGAGAGAAAAATTCCTACACGCTTAAAGAAAGCGTTTATTATTATTCCTATCCATAAAAATGGCTCAAAATTTTTATGTGACAATTATAGACCAATTTCTATTTTGAACTCAATTTCGAAAATATATGAAAAAGTTATAAATAGAAGAATCAGAGAGTTTATAAAAGATTCGATCGGATTTGATCCCAATCAATATGGATTTTTAGAAAATAGTGGTACTGAATCAGCAATTTCGGCAACATTAGAACAAATATCCGATGCAATAGATGAAAGAATGTATGTAGGTGCTACATTTGTAGACTTAACTAAAGCATTTGATGTTGTTAGTCACGAAAAGCTTCTCCACATTTTGAATAACTTAGGAATAAGAGGTTTATGTAACTCTTTAATAAAAGATTACCTAATTAATAGAACACATTGTGTTAAAATTAATAATACAATTACTGAAGAGCGAATATTACAGCGAGGGGTTCCACAAGGATCACTACTTGGGCCTTTATTATATCTTTTATACATAATGGATATTCCAAAAAGTAAATTGACCTCACAATATAATATTTATGCGGACGACACAAATCTTATAGCCAAAGCAAGAACCTTAAGTGAGCTTCAAAACATAATAAATAATGATATGAGGATTTTTTCTGACTGGTTGGATGGGAAAGAACTTTGCCTGAATGCTAAGAGAATAAATTATATAGTATTTAAAACTCCAAAAAAAAGCTACCATGAAATTGATATCCAAGTAAAAAACAGCATAGTAACAAACAGCAAAGAGTTAGTAATATAAAGTATTTGGGAATCATCATCGATGAAAAACTTAAATGGGACGATCACATAAACCATATAAAAAAATGTATTGTTCCAATTTCTATTGCAATAAATAGGGCTGGTGATTTGCGGGAAAAAGCAGCAAAACTTGTCTACAATGGTCATATATTATCCAAAATTAGATATAATATTTGTAGCTGGAGTCACTGCTGAAAATTTCATATCAAGCAAATTGAAATAGTTATGAATAAAACACTGAAGTCGCTCTTCAAACTTATCTAGAAGATTAAAACTTCTGAACTCTATGAAAAAACTAATCGAATGGATATAAATCAATTGATTTACTTTGAGAAGTGCAAATACATTTACAAAATTGAAAACAATAAACTAAAATCAAATTTGAGAATAATGAGACAGGGTGAGATATATACCAAACGAGAAACAGGAGAAATATCGTAGTACCAAAATCAAACACAACCATAAAACTTAAAAGTCTAAAATGCAGTGCAATAAAATTATACAATTCTCTGCCAAATGAAATTAAAAGTAGCCAAAATATAAACATTTTTAAAAATAAACTCAAAAAATTTTTAAAGGAACTTTGAACAACTTAGAAATAATAAATAATTATTATTATATTTTTTTTTTAAATTATTATAAATAGGTATATTAACTTATTTCATTTTTAAATTTCAATAGTAACTTTTATATGTATATTGTAATATATTTAGCAATGTGATATAATTTTAATTTCTTATGCATACATAATTTATATTGTAAATTATCTGAAATTAAATAAAAACTATTAAAAAATATATATATATATATATGTGTACTTAGTTAAACTAAATAACATTAATCCAATAATAATATGTTAATTAATAATTTTATACATTTAAATTTATAAAGTAAAAAATTTTAATCATTCTTCATACATACATATATACATACATAGTCACTCAATATAGTTTACTTCAATTGAAACGACGAATTATTGTTAAATTAATCATTCTAAACAAGACCTAAGTAAACTAAGTAAAATTGATGTGAGTCTCGATTCTAAATAACACACTTTTTTATATACTCTAGCTTATTTTGCAAAAAACTTTTCTTAAATACACAAATTGTCTATCACAATTCAAGAAATCTCATGTATATTATTGTATATGTTTTTCTTATACCAAGAAAAAAATTCATTTTGTTCAAAAAATAAAAACCATACAATAAATCTGACAACGTAGCATATTGTAAATTTAACATTATAGGTTTGTTTATTAGTTTTCAGAACAGATCAGAGCGATCAGGTTAGAACAGAATAGGATAACAAACAAAAAAAAAAACAAGTAAAATTTAAGGACTGGCGAAATATTTTCTAGTATGGTTTGAACTTTATCACATATTTTAATGAATACATAAATATACCTCTTACTGAGAGGTTATTTTCGAATACTTCTATTTTCAGCAATTAGATTTCCAATTCTTAACAAATTTTTTAAAATATTTGATTTGAATGAAAAAAGTGCAATATTATTGAATTTGTGATGCATAAATAATATTCATACATACATATGTATCATAATATTAATTTTGATGCAAACTTCAATAAATAATTTTGTGTATTGCAAGAAAATTATTTTGTACATTTATTATAAATTTTAAGAATCTACCTTTAAATTTTATTCTTAAAAAATTTCAAAAATACATACATACATATACAGTTTGTGAAAAAATGTGCTTATTAGTTTCACTCTGTCCGTCCGTTCGTCCGTCTGTTTACAAAACTTCTACACCGTTAAAGATAGAGAAAAAAAATTTTAACCATGGGTAGGTCTCATAAAAAAAATAATTTTGTGGAACAACTTTTTCATGTACCCCCATCAAACTTTGAAAAAGCCCTATTTTTAAATGCATATATCTTATGTTCTGCTTAAGATTTTTTCAATCTAAAAACGTCATTCGACAGGTATTTTTTTTACTTTGTAAATTAATATTAAAATTATACAATTTTAAATTTAAATTTAATTTTAAATTTAATATATAAATTTACCGTTATGTGAAAACCTAATTTTGCATGAGTTTTCTACTTTCATAACTCCGGCACGCTTTTAGATAGAGGCTTGAAATTTTGAGGCAAGAAAGAACTTTTAGAATTAGTATAAGTTTGCTCAGAATTTTTTTTTGGACCACCCCCTGTTTATGAGCTATTAGGGCTCAAAAATTGAAAATTTGCTATATACCTGTAACTTAGGACCCTGTACACATTTTACTTCTGCAAGATATGAAAATTAAACCTACAGTAATATATTTTTACGTGTGTTAAAGGTTTATTTTAGTTGTAAAGCGTTCCAAAGTTGCAGCTCTTCAAAATTGCGAAAAATCCCCATTTTCAGAATTATATATCTCAGGCTCTGCGTAGTTTTGCAATCTAAAACCGCGAGAAGATCGAAAATTTTATTATCTATATAAAATTATGTAATAATTTGTAATTTACTATTTAAATTTACCGTTATGTGAAAGCCACATTTTGCATGAAATTTTTTTTTTCATAACTCCGGCACGCCTTTAGATAGAAACCTGAAATTGAGACAAGAAAGAACTTTTAGAATTAGTATAAGTTTCCTCAGAAAATTTTTTGGTAACACTCCTTCTTTAAGAGTTATTACGCCTCAAAAATTGAAATTTTGCTATTTTTAGATACCTGTAACTTAGGCACCTGTAAAAATTTTTCTTCGGCAAGACATGAAAATTAAAGGTTCAATAATATAGTTTTACGTGTGTTAACCGTTTTTCTTAGTTATATAGGATTCCGGACTTACGGCCCCTTAAAATTTTAAAAATGTCCTATTTTCACGTTTTTTCTTATTACATGAAATTTTCAAATTTTTGGGCAAGTTACAATTCTAAACAGTTTGTATTGAATTTTGGAAATGTGCGCTTTTAAGAACCGTTGGTTCTACCTTGTTTAAAATAAAAATATAAATCATTTTTCATATTATACTACATACCTCAATTGAAGCGACGAATTTTTATTAGAATAATTACGAATACTCATTCTGATACAATGCACACATTTTTTAGCTTTTATTTTTACAAAATGTACTTTCATACACAATTTGTCTGTAACCATAACCTACATTAATTTTTAGAAGGCTTGGACATCGAAATACTTAAATGTGTTTGTGCAAATTGTAAATGTATTGTGAGAAAAAGCTTCGAAAAATGACATTCCATAAAGATTTTTTTGTTCTTTTCTGTTTTTGTTTCAGAAAAATTCCCATTTTTAACAATTTTCTTTTCGAGTTTTCGATATGAAATATTCACCCAAACATGCCAAATTGTATATTAAAATAGAAATTTTTCTTTAACATACCAAAATTTCAGCTTTCAACTAGAAATTTTCAACATATTTTCAACAAATATGTTTTTTTCAATAAAAAATCAGTTTTTTTCTAACATTTCATATCGTCGTCATTTAATACTCTCAAAAAATTATGAGAGTGCACAGAACCTACATTATTGCAGGTTATGGAGTACACAATTATAATAAATTAGTGAACATAACCTAATAATATAAAAGCTTTCTAATAGATTGTACTGCAAATTTGGTAAATATATTTTAGTTCAAACTAAGTTTTTATATTTTTAATTATATTAAAAAATTATAAAATTTGTATAAAAATAAAGTTTGATGTTTTTTCTTAATGTCAATAAAAAAATTAACTTTCAAATCATATTTTTCAGCAATATTTTGAAGAAAAGAAAAAAAGAAGTACCAGATTCTGGTTAAGCAATTTTCGTTTTTTTCTATACAGTCTATAAAAAAAAAATTATTGTAAATAGAATATTCATGTACTCACATGAAATAGAATAATCTTTTTATGAATAAAATTTTAAATTGCAACACTATTTTAAAAGTATTAGAAAAAAATTAATATTTTATTTTAAATAACTCTAAATTTTAGTAATATTTTATTTTATATACTCATAGTTTTGTAGAGTTAAATTTTTGAATTAAATTATTATTTTTAAAAGATTTTATAGTATGAATACCTATTTAAAAAAATTAATTCAATTATTTTTTTTTTTTAATGTATTTCTCTGCCACATAAATGTGGACAGGAAATTATACAGCCTTTCCTGTTCAGGCGTGGCTGTACATGTCGTAAGGGGGAATAACTCTTACGACGTGTTTGGGATTTGAAGAGTTATCTCCCCTTACGACATGTACAGCCACGCCTGAACAGGAAAGGCTGTGTAATTTTCTGTCCACATTTATGTAGCAGAAAAATACATTAAAAAAGAAAAAAAAATTAATAACGATCTAAGTTACCTATTTGACAGGTAATACAGAAACAAAACAATTTCAAAATATTGAACGATATTGAAAAACGCAAAAAATTAAATATTATTGTTGACCAAATTAACTTTTTAGATATGAAGGTACCTAAATATAGTTGTGATACCATCGTCATGTCATTTTTCATTTTTGCCCAGTCAAGATCTGTTATTACTATTCGGTCGGAAAATATCGATTTTTGTGATATTTTTTTTATTTTTTTTTAATATTGTTTTGTTGTAAATTAATTACTTTATTTTGTTTTATTAAATTTTATTTTAAATATATCATATTATTTTGTTAAAAAATTATTTATATATTATTTGTATGTATTAATATATTTTTTTTATTATTTTAGTTTAAGGTCTTCAGGCGATACCACTTTAAAAATAATCGCCATATCCCCTACCTCAAAGGAAAAGGCGAATAACTTATAATATTAATTTATTTTATTATATTAATAAAATTTTTAAATAAGTTAACATAAATTAACTTATTGTAAAAATAATTAAATAGTTTATTTTTTGCACTTAATTTTATATGCATTCTAAAAAATTTACATTATTTATTAAAGCAAATCGATATTGCAAATAAAAATTAGTTTTCAACATTTTTTTGCTCAGTAATGTACCAAATCAATACTCTTTTAAAAAGTTTTTAAAAATTTTTTTTGTGTTGAAAAGTAGTAGGAAGACATTTTTTAAAATGCATATTTACGTTTATGAAAGAAAATTTAAAATTTTTAAAAATTTCGTTTTATTAAAAAACGTAAAAAAGATGGAACTTTAATGCTCCCTTAGGACGAAATTAAAAAAAATCTGTAGTTTTTGTGTTATTTCCAGATTTCTAGGAGGGCTACTATTTTTTTCCATAAGACTACGTGTATTTTTTTTTGAAAAAAAGGACTACTATTTAGGTTTCCTTTCTCAATGTCCAGGTCTTCTAAAAATTAATGTAGGTTATGCATATAACTCAAAAAACCTAATACAATTTTGAATGTACAATATCATATACCTAATACTTACATATTATAGTCACATTCATTCTTTACACAAAACAGAAAAAAACAAAAAATATGTAGATAAATACTTAACATTACATAGCATACATATATACATATTAAACTACATATTGTATAGCAATTAATAGCGTACATTGTATAGAAACATAAAAAAGAAAATAAAACAAAAAATATAGCCATATACTATATTTACCTAACACTGTAGCTATATAAATACATTTGTATATCATTCATTATTTGGTTTATATAACACATTCAGCACAGCATATAGATAACTAATCTTTTCTTTGTATTAAAAATTGTTTTATTGTAATATATTTTTAAATTTTATGTTAATGAATTGTATTGTAATATTATATAACTAGAATGAATAAAATTTATTTAAAACTAACAATCTAATATAAATTACTTACAAAAACCTACATTACATTACCAGTATTCAAATTATTATCTATCCTAGTATAGCAATACGAGTTACAATGTACTGTACCAATTTATTTTATTTAGAAAACTTTTTTGTTTTCAAGGTTAAATTGTATATCAAAGAAAAGAATGAAAAACGTTTATATGTATTTAAAATTAAAAAAAAAACGAATTTAGTATAAAATAAAAGATGAATAAATTTCATATTCATAGATGTCGGGACTATTTGGGGCACGCCTTATTTTTCGTGGATTTCTAATTTTCATTAAACCAATATATCGGTATTAGGTCTGTTCGCGTACAAATAATTTAGAAAAATTTTCGAAAATGTATGTAAATTTTAGCAAAAAAAGCGTGCGCGTACTGAGAGAATTTGAATTTATTTAAAAAAAAACTCAAAAAAAAAAAAGAAAATTAAGTAATAACGAGACGGCTCTCTTTTTAAAATGTTTACAAATATAATTTTTATTTGCGAAAATTTGTAAAAATTTACTGACGTTTATTTTTTGTTGTTGTTGCTTTTTTTACTGTCATTTGTCAAAAAAATAAGCAAAGAAAAGTAAACAAAGGTAATTGAAATAAAAAAATTAAACGAAGAAAGATAGCATTATTAAATCATTACATTAAACATTAAACATTGCAACATTAAATTTTCGTACCATTGTAGGTATTTAATACTATTTCTTACATTTTTGAATTAAAGAGTTTTGCTAATTTCTTTTGTTTAACCTGCTTTTGTAGTAGGTAAACATAACGCAAAGACAATTTATGACATTCTTAAAAATTTTGTAAATTTTTGCAAAAAAAGCGTTCGCGTACTGTTTTTTTAAATGAGAGCATTTGTTCGAAATGAGTAAATTTTTTCGATTATTCTCTGCAATTTTAAATAATAAAATCCATTATATTAATATCCATTTAAAAATGGATTTTAATACAATGGAAGTAAAATACTTGAATTAAATTTTGAATTTCTGTAGTTTTATTATTTTAGAGGTTGATTCGCAGTTTCCCGGCATGGTAGTGGAAGAGATCGTATTTCCGGATTTGGCTCCCCAGCGAAATCATTGCTGGAAGTTCATCGAAAAGTTGTAGAATCGACAATGACAATGGTAAGTAATATTGAATGTATATTAATACATATAAAATACGTATTCCTATGTACATGTTTTTTTAGAATTGTTAATAGAAGCAGTTACGGCCAGGCCGGAGTTGTGGGATTGTCTCCATAAAAACTATAGAAACAGAACAATGAAATCTCGGATTTGGGAACAAATTGTGCTCGAGCTTAGTAAGTTTAATTTAATATTTTATTTTAATTTTTTAACAAAAATAAATTTTAGATTCAACCGAAAGTGTAAAAACATTAAAGCTAAGGTGGGATAATTTAAAAACAGCATACATGAAATCAAACAAGCCCGCAGCAAGTGAGGGGGGTTATAAATATTCCAGGGTTATGTCGTTTTTGGACGATAGAAATACACCACGAAGGTAAAAAAAATTTGTTCCAATTATTTATTTTAATTCACTATAGAAATTAAAATTAAAAATTTTAATTATACACCTTACCTGAATTTTAGATCGCATCTATTGGCGAACTTTGAGGACAAATCCACAGCTGTAACATAAGGATTGTCAAGTTCGTCTCCAACACCAGGACCTTAAAAAAAAAGGAAGAGCGATAGTGAAGCTGAGAGGAATAATTATATGGAACGATGCTTCTCAGCCGTTGAGCAAATGACTATTTCCTTCATGAGCAACTGGAAATGGAACAAAGAAATCTGAAGAAAATATGCCTTGAAAAACTCAATGAGCAGAAAATAAAAAAAAGTTCAACTACGTTATTTATGGAGAGCTTGGCAATGGATATAGAAAAATATCCATTTAAAGCTCAAATGAAAATAAAAAAGCAAATTTTAAATATAATGGAGAAGGCCGCTAATGAATATGGCATTGAATAACTATATTATCATATACTGTCATAACGATAAGTATTATTATTACTATATGTTTTTTTTATCTTTTCAGATCGTAATCGTAAAAATTGTTGACATTGGTAGGTTCCAATTTATTATCTTTTTTAATCACTTTTTCTACTCATATCTAATTTATTTCTCTAATTCTTTTTTTAGTCTCATTTTCTACGTTATCAAATTTTTTAATTTTGTAGATATTTTATTTAGTCTGTATTTCGTCTTTTATATTAATTGTTTTATTTTATTTCTAATAATTTATTTTATTGTTTTGTTTTTCATATTTGAATTGTTTTATTTTTACATATTCTTCAATTTTTTGGCAGTATTCAGGCATTTTACATTATATGCCGGCAAGCGTTCAAAAATATTTTTCTCGGCTCTCCAAGAACCCGACAGAATATCTCTAATCTGCTCAATGTCAACCAGGTCCTGATTAAAATAACTTCGGCATTTTTTTTGTCTCAGTCAATTGTGTAAACATACGCACCACATTATTATGTTTTCTACCTAAATATTTTTTTTTCAATTTTATTAAAAATGTTATATGTAATACAAATTTTACCGTGTCCAAATTTGAAATAATTGATGTTCGAAAAATCCTCCACTTGCTGGACAAAATCCCAAAAGAGTTTTCAACTATAAGACGAGGTCGACTCAATCTATAATTGAAAACTCTTTGACTTACCTACTGTTAAAGATCCAATGAATGGTTTCATCATCTTGGTCGTCAAAGAAAACGCGTTATCTGCTACAAATACGTATGGTACTTCTCTAAATTCCTGGCATACATCGGATGGTGGCGGAATTCGAAAAAAATATTTTATTTAACTAATTTTGATCACAAATGGCTAGCAGTACCAGCGAGTGACTTTTTTATAATTAAATAAATCGGATCCTGAATTTGGTGGTGCCTAAAATGTTTTTGTAAAAATATATTCGAAATATTTAACTAAATTAACTTATTTGAATTGTGACGTGTTTTCCATCAATTGCTGCTATACAATGAGGAAAATTCCACTGTGCCTCAAAATCCTCAGCAATTGCTTTAAAAGTGCCCTCATTAATTTTGGGAAACACTTTATTTTTTAAAGCAGTAACAATTGCTATTGTTGTCTCCTTAACAATGTTATGGACTGCTGTGGGTGAACACTTATATGACAAGGAGAGACTTTTTTGAGATTCTCCAGTAGCTAAAAATCTACAAAAAAATTGGTAGTTAGAAAAAAATTTTAAATTTTTAAAAAATTATAAACTTACCTCAATGTAATAACAATGTTTATACTAATTGGAGCCCTTACAACTTCTTGCTTTTTAATAGCAAATAAAAATAGCAAGACTTTATTTTTAAAATTCTTATCTGTTTTTTTATTTAATATTATTAAATATTATAAATTAATATAAAAATATTTTAAATATTAATTATAAAAATTAATTTTGTAATATTTATTAACATAAAACTGTTTTTTAATTCACGAAACAAATTAACTTCATAAAAATTAACTTGAAATTTGTTAAAATGTAAACATTAATCAAATGTCAAGAAATTTTTAACTGTCATTATCTCGCTATAAAATTATTTTGCCATAAACGATTCAATAGTTTACTCTTTCTAAATATCCGATATCGGATGAAATTTTTTTCAAGGGGCCTCGGTGGCCTAGTGGGTAAGAGCGTATAAAATACGCTGTAAACAACGAGGGAGTGTGGGTTCGAATCCCAGACACGTCGTAAGAGTTATTTCCCCTTACGACATGTACAGCCACGTCTGAACAGGAAAGGCTGTGTAATTTCCTGTCCACATTTATGTGGCAGAGAAATACATTAAAAAAAAAAAAATTTTTTTTCAATGAAAATTATCCTTAATATGTCCTGCAATCCTTTTCCTACTCATTAGTTCAGCTTTAACAATTTCCGATTTGCAATCCAAAAGGTATAGATTTGTGTTAGAAATTAATTTGTCTTTGATTTTTATTTTAGGCTGAAGTTCGATAACCGAGTTGATGTCCTGCACTTGGATATTTTAGATGTGTTTGCTTGCGTTAAAAACTAATGCCCTTGTAAGGGCATTGCATGATTTTGTAAAGCAATAATAAATAAATAGATAAATAAATATGTACATCTTTTGGATTGCTTAAGTTAGAAGGTAAGCCAAAGCCTGCTATTATTACATATATTGTTTTTATTTGCTGTTTGCTGCTTTTCATCTAGTAATTCTTCTAGATAATTCAGCCGTTTATTCATTGAATTAGCCTTACTTTCAGCATCATTTAGTTTTCTTTTTATCTTGATATTTTCCTCGCGTATTCTAACGTTTTTTTTGTATTAGGTCGCAAATAGGATTATTGAAAAAATCAAATGAACGATGGAAATCGTTAACCACTGATACTAACTGATTTACAACAGAGGCCAGAGTGTTTACTAAGCATTCTCCTGGAGTTATATGGTGGAAATTGGCGATTTCATGTGAATTGGATTCTTTTGTATTCAGTGATGAGGCAGCCACGGAGTCATCATCACCGATAATTACAAATGATTCATTTGAACTATTTGGACAATATAGCCACTTCTATGTTGCAGATCCAGCTTCCATTGCTAAAACAACATCCTCTGTTATAGAGGCACATCTCACATCGAAGAAGCTACAACATAAGCTGCATTGTACACCTTTTGCTTTGCCGGAAAAATCTCTTTTACATTTCAAGCATTGTTTGGCCATTTTAATGTTTTGTGAGTATTTCTACTATTTTATTTCGATTATTGAAAATGTATTAATGACGTATTATTTTACTTTTACGTATTATACTAAGTATTGAATTATTGAATACTATGTTGAAATGCGGAATAAGTATTATAATTTTAAATTTTTTTATTTTTTATTTTACACCTAGTTTTATATTACTTCAATTTATTTTATAATATTATGTTACTAATTTACAATTAGTATAGATTTAAGAATTTTTTTAGTTATATCAATTATATCAATTATATTTATTTCATTTTTTTTTATATTTTGTAAGAGCTTAAAATTTTGTTATCTGCTTTCTATAAACCTCAAAACCTCAGTCAGTGGTTTATTTCTAACTCAACTATTCTTAACTTTGGCTGCTTCATTCTTACTGAAAAATGGTTAAGTCCTTCCATTAATAATTTAGAATTATTTCATAATACTTACAGAAAAGATAGATACTCTTCAATATCAACTATTGATGGCAATCAAATCACTCTAAAAGGTGGAGGTATTTTTATTGCGGTTAAAAGTAACTTGAATTCAAATTCAGTTTCTAGTGCAGACTGTGATCAGCTTGAAATTTTATGTGTTAAAGTTGAATTCAAAAAAAATTTTTTAATTGTTAGCTGTTATATTCCTCCAAATTGCAACATTGAAATTTATAACCAATATAATAATGCTATTAACTTTATAAATGAAAAATTAAGTTATTCAGACAAAATTATATTTTTTGATGATTTTAATCTCTCAAATTTAAGATAGGATAAACATGACGAGGAGTAATTTATGATTCCTAAAAGTATTTCTAGTGAATTAGAAAGCTGATTTATTGATAATATCAATATACATAATTTACAACAAATTTCTTCTATACCTAATTTTCAAGGTAAACAACTAGACCTAATTTTCACTTCAGATTTGAACAACCTATTAAATATTAACTATCCTTTTTCTCTTGTAAATATAGATATTTTTCATCCTCCCTTAAGCTATTCTTTTTATGTTAACGCACCACATTATGCTTTAGGGGAAAATGTGTACCAATTTAATTTTAAAAAAGCCAATTATGATGCTATAAATGAGTTTCTTAATTCTTACGATTTTTCCACTATATTTAATAATATAGATTTCAATGTTATGACAAATAAGTAGTTTTAGACAATTTATTCCTATGATCCGACAGAGATCTTTGAATTCTTCTCCTCCTTGGTACGCTCATGTATTAAAAAAACTAAGAAATAAAAAGAATAAAAGTTGGCGGAAATACCTTAAACCTAAAAATGGTATTAATTAGAACAATTTCTTAGTATTATTTAATGAATTCAAAAATTTATCTGATGAGCTTTGTCAAATATATGTACGTAATATGTCTTTAAAGCTTAAATCAAAACCAAAAGAATTTTGGAAGTTTGTTAATGTGAAACGTAAATGTGATGAATATCCAACCTACATGAATTACAATGGAAGCACAAGCAACGATACTGCCGTGATCAATTTTTTTCATTACCCTACTCTAACTCCAGTTTTTGTGCGAACATAAACAATTTTGATCATACAAATAACTATTCCGAAATTTCTTTAAATTTGCAGATAATAAGCAATCAAATAATTCAATATTTAGATAAGCTTAATATGAACTATTCTTCTGGATCTGATGGTATTCCAGGGAGTATTTTAAAACGAGGAAGAATACAGTTGCCTTTGTCAACTCTTAGATACTCGTACGACCCGTTAGTATGTTCATAGCCTGTCACTCTGCTTATAATATTATTTTTTAAAATTTTTAGTATTTTAAAATAATTTGGGTGAATTTTATAATTTCTAGAACTATGGGTTGTACATATGTATATTCAAACTATATGTTTATACATTCTTCAAAAGCAGATTCTAACCTTCCACATAACGATTATCAATCCAAAACTTTTTCAAATATTCTATAGTACCATTTAATACTAAGCGGTAAATGTATATTAAATTACAAAATAGTAAATATAATTTTAAATATTATATTATATTAATGCGCACATAGTATATTTATATTGTTATAAGTATATCGCCACACATTGCAATATTTCTTTAAAAATATTTCCATTCATAGAATAATTTCTTATAAGTACAATAAAACACATATATGTATGAAAATACGGCGCTACATATATAATATACATCTATACTCTTATCATTCATTCATCAGTGACATATACGATATGTAAATAAACATGATATTATTATATAAGTATGTATGTATATCAATATCATATAAATACAAATTCTTCAAGCAACCGTTATGTTGTTTATTTATTTACATTTTTTTGTACTACGCATTATATCCTCAACAATTTCAAATTATCGAGTAAAACAAAATGCAAAAAAATCGTTAAAGAAATTTGTTAGAAAATTTGAAAAAATCAATTAACACTTTCGTCAATTATAAAGTAACCCTATGTTATTAAAAAAAGTTGTTAAGAGAAATAAGAGTATAATGTTGGAGCTTTAATTTTTATGTATTACTTCAAAAAAATATTAACAGGCGTTCAAGTTACAGGTGTTTTAAAATAGGAAATTTTCAGTTTTTGACCCCTTACAGCTCCTAAACGGGGGATGATACAAAACAAATTTCTAAAATGACTCATACTTATTTTCAAAGATCTAACTTCTGCCAAAATTTCAACTTTCCAACTTAAACCGTTTAGAAGATAGAAGGGTTAAAGGATTTTTCAATAATTCAGTTTCGCATAACGGTAAATTAAGACATCGTATAGCACAAGTATATATATATTATATACATCTTTGAAAAGCTCATAATAGCACCTATCGTTTGGAATTTTCAGATTGAAGATATATATACCTTATAGACCTTGTGTTATAACAATTTAAATATAGAGATTTTTCGAACTACAGAGAAATTCATATTAACATAAAATAATTATTTTTATGATATCTATCAGCAGTTAAAATTTCATGGCTCTATTTCAAAAAAATTTGTGGAGATCTTAAAGTTAGTTGTTCGAGAGCTACCTGAAGTTTTGGTCGGAACTCAACCAAAAAAAATAGGGAACCTACAAATTGCTCCCAGAATATTTTGTGTAAATTTCAAGATTCTAGCTTTCATAGTTTTTGAGTTAGCGTGCGGACGGACATGGCTTAAAAGACTCAGAATTTGATTCTGATCCGATCCATACCTTTGAAGGTATATCTAGCTCGCTTATTTCGAGGTGTTACAAACGGAGGAGTAATTTTATTATACCCGATACTTATCGTACGGATATAAAAATGTTCAAATTCTTTTGAATTACCATTATCTATTCTTTTTTAAACTTCCTTAAGTGTAGGTATTTGTCCAGATATTTGAAAGAAAACATTTATTACTTTAGCAAAGCCTTTGATATTTTACCCCATAGTGTCATTCTTCTAAAATTAAGGAAATATGGTTTTCCAGACAGCTTTATTAAATGAATTGGTTCTTATCTCAAAGATAGAAACTACAGCGTAGTGTTTAGGTCTTCGGTTTCCAAAGCTTTTACGGCAAATTCAAGTGTTCCTCAAGGTAGCTATTTAGGTTCGCTCCTTTTTATTTTAAACACTAATGAAGTCCCTTCCTTTATTCATAGTGATATTAAATTCTATACTGATGATATGAACATTTTTAAGAAAATTACTTGTATGGAAGATGCTAACTTACTGCAAACTGATCTGAATTTTTTTTTGATGCACCATGAATAATCTTCTTCTGAATGTTACTAAATGTGCACACGTGACTTTTTCTCGTCGTTTCAATAATTTAAATTTCACTTATTCTTTTAACAATAGTAACTTGATTAGAACAGATTCCATAAAAGATCTCGGAATTCTCTTTGATAGTAAACCAAACTTTAAAGCACATTACGAAACTATTATTCATAAATCAAACTCAATGCTTGGCTTTGTTTAGGACTCGCAATACCGGACCATTTTTCAAAACCGATATTTCGCTATTTTCAAAACGCTAATACCGGTGATACCGGTATTGTTAAGGGCTAAAATTTTGGAAAAATATATGGTTTTTGGGCAGCTTTTTAATAGGACTATCAAAAAAAGAAATAAAAGAATAACTCTTTTTTTTAAATAAAATAAATAACATTCCATTTTTATTAAAATAAATAAAAGAAAATTAACTCAATTTACAATTAATTTTTTATTTTTACATTATTTTTTTTATGTATCACAAAATATTAGTCTTCTTTTTCAGTCTTTTCATCGATGAAGTAAGCTCTCAAAAATGCTATAGCATCTAATGTTTCATCATTCATTGACGAACGTATTTTCGTGTAAATCACTCCAGCTGCAGAAAAAGCACGTTCGCTGTCAGCACTTGTTGGAGGAATGGTCAACAAATAATTATACAATAACTCTAAATATTTTCCTCGAACCCCTTCTTCTTCAAAATAGCTGATTTCTTTTCTTACTAATTTCTGGTAATCTGTTTTTTTTCACATAATTGCTTCGTATTTTCTTTCGATTCACTCTAGTGTTGATTTGATTGATAAAGTGTTGATTGATAAAAATATAAATCGACGTTGTCACAAGTATTAATGAAAACACATGTACCCACAAGACGTAATATGTTTTTGTATTTATTTTTGAATGTAAATGTGTACTTATAATTTCATATAATTTTTTTTTAGAAAAACTTTAAAAAAATGTTTAAAATATATTGAAAATTAATAATATTAATTTTTATTTTTCAATACTGAAATACCGGTATTTCGGTATTGAATTTTAGAGAGCAAATACCGGTATCCCGGTTTCTGTAATACCGGTATTGCGAGCCCTAGCTTTGTTAAACAGTGGGCTAAAGAATTTAAGAATTCGTATTCACTAAAATCACTTTGTACCAGTCTCGTTAGGCCTAACTTAGAATACGCTAGTCAGGTATGGTCCGCTTTCTATCAAATCCGTTTGACGTTTCGGACGTTTGACGTTTTAACATCTTGTACACAAAATTTTAAGTCTCTTAGAAAAATATTTTAAATAATTTGTTTTATTTGCGAAATAATTCTTAACACATATTGCTTAAAACTTAATAAACTATTTTTTTCAATTTAAATAATATTTTTTAACTTATCACGTAAATTATTTCATTATATTATAAAAAGAGATCTTGCTTTTACGAAATTGTTTTTCGGCGCACTTAAATACAATAAAAAAAAAAAGTGTAAAAGAAAAAATAAAAAGATAAGATAAAGGAAAAATAATAATAATGCTCAATTAAGCCTAGAATTAATGAATTAGAATCTTTCAATTGTACTAATTATACCCCAGAAGAATTAGCACAATTTTTAAAAAATCTAGGTATGGTGTTTTGCTCGAAATTCACAAAAATCAAAAACATTTAGCACTCCAGTTTGAGGAAGTTTTAATCAAAAATGCAGAATTATTGAAAGAAAATTCTAAATTACATGATCGTGTGAATAGTTCTGAAAATCACATCAGCATTTTGGAAAACAGAGTTAACAGTTTGGAGTAGTTACATGATAAAACGCAGCAGAATTTGTTAAAAAATAATCGTGTACTAGCCGGTCTACCTTCGAATCTCATAAACCCAACAGAAACTGTTTTGGCGATCGGAAAAAAAATTAATGCTAATATTGATAAAAATGATATATCAGATGTTACAACAATTAATCAAAAAAAAATTAATGAAGCTGGTCCCCAGAAAAAATTATATATTAAGTTTAATTCTGATATCCTAAAAAAAGAATTATTGGAAAAAACTTTTTTTATACATTTTATTTCTTTATATTTTACAAATAATTTTTTACTTTACAATTTTATTTCTTTTTTTACAATTTTACTTATTTATATTTTTTACAAATCGATTATTACATTTTTATTTCTTATCAAAAAAAAAGCAGGAACACAGCTTTTAGTTAATAATCACTTAAGAGAGACTGATATATCCATAGATAGCACTATGAAAGTTTGCGATAATAGAAAAATAATTCTGACATCCATCTCTTTCTATTGCATTGATAATAATTTTATTGTTAAATCACAAATTTCTTTTTCTGATAGCACTATGAAATTTTACCATATTAGAAAAAGAATTCTCACTTCTATCTCTTTCTATCGTATTAATAATCTAATTTTGTTAAATTACAAATCATTTTTTTTCTTTTATATTTTGACCAACATTAATTAATGGAGGAGACAGGGATAGATAATTATCAAAATATTTTTGATTTAAACAATGACATTAAAGTGCAATATTATACAGACGAGGGCAGATTATTAAACGATTCTTACAGTAAAAATTTTAATATTATATACTTAAACATACAAAGTCTTAGAAATAAATTATATGATCTAGAAGCGATAAAAATTCTTATAGTATAAAAATAGATGTGATTGTACTGTCGGAAGTTTGGTTGCATGAGAGTGAAAACATATTCTATAATTTACCACGTTATGTTCCGTATTTAAGTAACAGGAAAAGCAAATATGGGGGTGTTGCAATATATATTACTAATAAAATTAGTAGTAATTGTATATATAATGAAGAATTTCAAAATTCTAATATTTTAGGTGTTAAGTTAATCAAACATAATATAAATACATTTGCAATTTATAAGTCCCACAGAACGAATTTTGATATATTCGTAGAAAAAATAGAAGATTTACTAAAACACAGGAGATCTATCTTTGTAGGTGATATAAATTTTAATTTATTAAATAAAGATACAAATACCAAAGACTACATTAATATGCTACATAGTAATGGATTTATAATTCTCAACAAGATCTCAATTGAATACGCAACTAGAATAGGTAATACCACTAGGACAATTATAGATCATTTAATTTCTGATCTCATTGACTTGAAATACAATGTTCATGTGTTAGACACAATTTTATCTGATCACCAAATGCTTTTTGTCAGTATTGACTTCAAACCCATAAAAGAAAAAATTTCATTCCAAATGCTTGTCATAATCTAACTTTGATAAAAATGAATTTTGGAACAATATGAATAACATAAATTTTTTTGATGATATGGTTTGCAAACTTACCGAATTGATTGAAGCAAATACAAAAACAATTCAATCAAAATTTAATAACAATAAAAGCATTTGGATGACAGCTGAAATTCGAGAAAATATGAAAATCCGCGACTCTTTCTTAAAATTCAAAAAAAAATATCCGAATGATACTCATGTCAATAACTTGTATTTACATTATAAGTCAAGTCAAGTTTTTAAGCTAATTGTGAATGCAAAAAAGAACTATTGCTCAAATTTCATTTCACAAGATCCTAGTAATGGTAAAAAACTGTGGAGTCTGTATAAGCAAATAATGTTCAACAACGATCAAACTTATATTAACCAAACCATTAAAACCATTAAGTATAATAATAATATATATTCTAATGAAGAGGAAATTGCTAACACTATGAATGACTTTTTTATCAACGTTACTAAAGATTTAAACATTTCAGATGAACCTGTTGACTTCGAACATTTCGATTTCTTTCAATATAATGTAAACTCAACAACTTTTAGTCTTGATCTTACAGCATATGAGGAAGTTAGTGAAGCTATCAAAAATCTTAAAGCCTCAGCAGCTACTGGATTTGATAAGATATCGAGTAAATTTGTAAAAAAATTCGCAAAAGGATTGACTCCAATATTAGATAAATTTATTAATTTATCTTTTAGTTCAAAAATATTTCCAGACATTTTAAAAACTGCAATAGTAACACCTATTTTCAAAAGCGGCGATGCTACAAATCGATCTAATTACAGACCAATTTCAATTCTTAGTACGTTTTCCAAAATTTTTGAAATAATCATTAGAAATCGTTTAAACACTTTTATGACAGTTAACTGTTTACTAAGTGTAAATCAGTTAGGTTTTGAAAGAAACTCGAATACAGCAGCAGCCTGTCTTAACCTAACCGATTTCATTAGTAAAAATATTGATTCTAAGAAATATGTAGGTTGTATCTTTCTTGATTTAAAAAAAGCTTTCGACTGTGTTGACTATGAGATACTTCTTCACAAATTTTTTCAACTAGGTTTCGCTGCAGAATACATTAGCTTTTTTAAATCGTACTTGTTAAATCGAAAGCAGAAAGTTCGATTAAATAATTGTTTTAGCAATCTAAAATCTGTAATTAAAGGAGTACCACAAGGTTCAATTTTAGGTCCCGACCTCTTTAAGCTTTATATAAATGATATTTTTAAACTAAGTTTGATAGGATCTTTGCAATTGTATGCTGATGACGCTGTATTAAAATATGGTTTAGGAAATAAAAATGAATTAAAACGAGCTATAGAGCTTTAAAAAATCAATATTTGGCTAAGAAAGCACAAACTTTCTTTAAATATAAGTAAAACTAAAATATTATTATTCCATAACAAAAAGTTTTAAAGCACCAATTTCACATTTAGTTATTCGACAATCGAAGTTGTCAATAAGTTTAACTATCTAGGTTTAATATTGGATAAAAGTCTAAAATGGAATGAGCATATTGACTACATATCTAGAAAACTTTCACCTTACGTTTTTATCCTAAAAAGGTTACGAAATTTTCTATTAGATAAAATTTTATTTGTCATATACTCTTCTTATATTTTATCTAATTTAACATATCTTAATCCAATTTGGAGTGGTTCTTCTTAATATCTTCTAAGGATGTTAGATATTTTGAATAAGAAGGCTATCAAAACAATACACGGATTGCCAACAAGTTTTCCTTCAGCATCTCTTTACAATTGCAGATATCTCAGTTTTGTTAATATATGTAAAAAAGAATTGTTTCTCACAGTTTTTAAAATAATTAACAATAAAATAAAACACCACTTCATTCTTAATTGTATGATCGATATTTATAATCACAATACGAGAAATAAAACTAACTTCTATTTATCAATTTTTAAAACTGAACAACAAAAGAAAAATTGTCTTTATAATTGTTTAAAAGCTTTCAATGAGTTGCCTTTAGCAATAAAATCTATCAGTGAAATATGTGTGTTTAAAAAAGAAATAGTGCAATATATTATAGCAAATAATTAGTTGTAGTTTCATTACTTTTTTTTTTTGTTTTTACGCATTTAGTTAAGATAATTTATAATTTATAATTTTAGTCTATTTGTTTATTTTTTTTTAATTTTAATTTTATACTACGTCTTCTACGTTTTTGTTCTCATCTATTTTAAACTTTTGGAAAAATTATTAATTGTAAATTATGTAAAGAAATGATAGTCAAAAGTTTTCTGATTATTAATTAATTAATCGAAATCAAGATATTGTAGAAATATGAAATGAAATTGTGATATAAATTAGAAATAATGTCAAACAATATTTATAACTAAATAATAAGACCAGACAGCTAATACGCTACGGTCGTATACCATTATACATTATTTATATACAAATTAAATATTTTGTTTTTTAAATTACTAACTTAGAATTAAAGTAAAACTAAAATTGTATATAAACTTTAAAATTGTTTATTAAAATAAAGAAAAACAAAAATCCATGTGAATAGAATTGAATCAATTCAAAAAAAAATCTACGCTTTGCCTTAAGAAACTTACGTTTGCGACCCCGTAATTTTAATGAAATAATTCAATATTTAGAGAAGCTTAATATTAACTATTCTTCTCGATCTGATGGTACTCCAGGGAGTATTTTAAGAAAATGTTCAAATTCTTTTGAATTACCATTATTTATTCTTTTTAAAACTTCCTTAAGTGTAGGTATTTTTCCAGACATTTGAAAGAAAACATTTATTACTTTAGCAAAGCCTTTGATATTTTACCCCATAGTGTCATTCTTCTAAAATTAAGGAAATATGCTTTTCCAGACAGCTTTATTAAATGGATTGGTTCTAATCTCAAAGATAGAAACTACAGCGTAGTGTTTAGGTCTTGGGTTTTCAAAGGTTTTACGGTAAATTCAAGTGTTCCTCAAGGTAACCATTTAGGTCCGCTTCTTTTTATTTTATCCACTAATGATGTCACTTTCTTTATTAATCATAGTGATATTAAAGTCTATGCTGATGATGCAATGAGGAAATTCCACTGTGCCTCAAAATCCTCAGCAATTGCTTTAAAACTGCCCTCATTAATTTTGGGAAACACTTTATTTTTTCAATCATTAAATTTTATCATTTATCATCCGAGCAGATAAGAACGGTGACAAATATGTTATGCTTAAAGACAAAAGAATTCTTAAAGTTCACTATTTTTTTAAAGATGAGAATGGAAAACCAAATTACATGATAGGTCAAAAATTAGTTAACGTTAAAGTCTTGAACGGTGATAACTGCATGTTAAATTTTAATTTATTAAGAGGCAATTTTGCAACCCAAACTACGATACACTTTACAAACCAAAGCAAGCTTAAAATGTGTTGTTTACCTTATAATGTAAACAGAGCAAAATACTTTCTTTGCCCTGATATTCATACCTGTTGTTATACTACATTTGACTTAATGTTAATTAAAATGAAGAAAATAAAAAAAACAATATTATTTTTAATTTATATAATAATTTAAGCTTAAATAATTAAAATATTTTTAATGATTAATAATATAGGTATAGGGAAAAGAGACATATATATACATATGTATTTAATAATATATATAAATTAGATTATGTTTGTGATTGCAACAGTTTTTTGTTCTAGAATTCTTAGTCACTGTTAAATTTTTGGTGTTGTTATTTTTGTAATTTGAATAAATGTTAAGTTTTAATAATAGTAGCTTGAAAATGAACAAATGAGCTCGAAAGGCGTCGCTCAGTAAAATTTAAAATTAATAATAAAAAGATTAATGAAACGAAGACTATAAGGTTGTTTGATTTAAAAATATATAAATTAAAAATAATATTGCATTAGTCTCATTCGTTCTCAGAAAAAACCCTTATTTTAATAAATAAAACAATGCTTTTTCATAATAATATTTTTATTTTTAATTTTTGTTTTTGTTTTTACATAAATAATAGTTACAGAAACATACAATTAAAAAAGTTAGATTAAATTATACCTGAATAAAAAAAAGTTGCAAAGGTTTAAAAATTGAAAATTACAAATTGAAATTAACTTAAAGTAAATTAGATTCTTTTTAATTGCTTTTGTTTTTATGCTGGTTTGAAATTTTACGATCTACAGATCTCTTTCTGTCGTAAAAATGCTGTAACTGATATTTTAATTCAGCTTCCGCCTTTTCAAGTTTTTCCGTTTCATCATGAATTAGTTGAAGTTCTGGAACTGATTCGCATATTGTTCTTGTAAAGAAATGTTATATAATATAATAGAACAGGTCAAATTCGCAATAAAATTAAGTTCTTACGTAATATCAATTCTGTTGACAAAAGGTCAATATAGTTTATTAGACCTTTTAAATTTAAGGAATAAACTTTGTTCACACTAATTCGAACAAAGCTTCTTCAATTCTTGGATGTAATTTGATTTGATAAATAATTTTGCTGCAAATAATAAAATATATCATAATATTTAATCGGCTTATTTTTTCCCATACAAACATAACCATCCCTCTATAGACAAAAATACTAGACCAATTTTAATGAAACCAACAGCCAAAAGAAAGATCTTTTTTGCTTTCATCTTTTATTTTTAATTATGCGTATGCCATATTTCAGGTGAAAAACAGGTATATAATATAATTATATACAGGTATATAAGAATAACAGGTATATAATCAGCATAAAATAGCCACGCCGTTTAGCTTTGTAAAATATTTTGAGTCGACTTTCTGTAGAAATGTAATTCATTTTCGGTTGTTATTCGTGGCTCAATTAATTTATTATTATGCGCCGACTTATTTTTTTCTTTTTATGAATTTTTAACTAAGTTGTTGAAATGAACAAGGAGATTAAAATCTTTTTAAATGTATTTTTTCTTATTTTGTTTTTACTGTACCCAAACAGAACGTGTTGATTCTATTCTATTATGCAAATTTATGTGTCAAATCAATAATTACTAATTAGATATAGAACAAAATAAATATATAGCTACATAAATATAATCTAAATAAAACGAGAAAAATACAGTTGCCTTTGTCAACTCTTAGATATCCGTACGAACCGTTAGTATATTCACAGCCTGTCACTCTTAAAATATTATTTTTTAATATTTTAGTATTATAAAATAATTTCGGTGAATTTTATAATTTGTAGAACTATGGGTTGTCCATATATTCAAACTATATGTTTATACATTCTTCAAAAGCAGATTCTAACCTTCCACATAACGATTATCAATCCAAAACTTTTTCAATATTCTATAGTACCATTTAATACTAAGCGGTAAATGTATATTAAATTTACTTAGTACAAAATAGTAAATATAATTTTAAATATTATATTATATTAATGCGCACATAATATATTTATATTGTTATAAGTATATCGCCATACATTGCAATATTTCTTTAAAAATATTTCTATTCATAGAATAATTTCTTATAAGTACAATAAAATACATATATGTATGTAAATACGGCGCTATATAATATCCATCTATACTCTTATAATTCATTCATCAGTGACATATACGATATGTAAATAAACATGATATTATTATATAAGTATGTATGTATATCAATATCATATAAATAAAAATTCTTCAAGCAACCGTTATGTTGTTTATTTATTTATATTTTTTTGTACTACGCATTGTGTCCTCAACAATTTCAAATTATCGAGTAAAACAAAATGCAAAAAATTCGTTAAAGAAATTTGTTAGAAAATTTGAAAAAATCAATTAACTCTTTTGTCAATTATAAAGTAACCCTACATTATTAAAAAAAGCTGTTAAGAGAAATAAGAGTATAATATTGAAGCTTTAACTTTTGTGTATTACTTCAAAAAAATTTTAACAGGTGTTAAAGTTATAGGTGTTTAAAAATAGCAAATTTTCAGTTTTTGACCCCTTACAGCTCCTAAATGGGGCGTAATACAAAAAAAAATTCTCAAATGACTCATACTTATTTTCAAAGATCTAACTTCTGTCAAAATTTAAGTTTCCAACTTAAACCGTTTAGAAGATAAAAGGGTTAAAGGATTTTGCAAAATTTGAGTTTCGCATAACGGTAAATTAAGACACCGTATGCCACAAGTATATATTTATGGTATATATACTTTTAAAGCTAATAAAAGCATTAGTCGTTTGGCGTTTTCAAAATGAAGATATACCTTATACTTGTGCTATAACAATTTAAATACAGAGCTTTTTTTTTTTGAACCTTTGGGGAGCTGTAGCTCCGTAATGGGTGGGGCTACAAAAAAAAGTTATTAATAATAAAATTAATATTTTTATAAGATTTAAGCAGTTAAAATTTAATAGCTCTATTTCAAAAAATTGCGGGGATCTAAAAGTTTGGTGTTCGAGAGCTACCCGAAGTTTTGGTCGGAACTCAACCAAAAAAAATAGGGAAGCTACAAATTGCTCCCAGAAGATTTGTGTAAATTTCAAGATTCTAGCTTTCTTAGTTTTTGAGTTAACGTGCTGACGGAAGGACGGACATGGCTCAATCGACTTAGAATTATAGCGACTTAGAATCTTTGAAGGTATATCTTCGCTTCGCTTATTTCGAGGTGTTACAAATGGAGGAGTAATTTTATTATACCCGATCCTATTACCAATGAATCGGTGTTTTATTAGTTTTATTACACCGATTCATTGGTGTAATTTAAATATGAATAATGAAAATGGAATTCAAGGTCCTGCACCTGTTTCTTTTTTACCCCAAGCTCAAGTTCAAATCACTTGTAATGATATATATAATCAATTAAGAATCCCTGACGCTATTAAATATTTGCCAAAATTTGACGGCAATCCACGGCTTTTGCATGACTTCTTAGGAAATATTGACGAAATTTTAGACTTAATTTCTTGTACTAGTGGCACTAGCTATGGACAACTACTTTTAAGGGCTATTCGCAATAAAATCGTGGGCCCTGCCAATGAGGTACTCAACATGTATGGTACGCCGTTGAATTGGGACAGAAAACTTAATCCTTCATTACTCAGATGAAATGAAACGTCACTAATTCGGGACTTACACAAAATGAAACAAAATAATATAACTGTTGAAAAATTTTATAGTGACATAATAGAAATTCTCTCTAGCATAACAAATCATATTAATATCAATGAAAATGATAATAGTGTTATTCAAGCAAAAAGAAAATTATATGAAGAAATGAGCCTTAATGCATTTCTCACCGGTTTAAGAGAACCCCTAGGTTCAACAATTCGTGCCATGAAACCAAGTTCCTTAGCAGAAGCACTCTCCTTCTGTATTAAAGAACAAAATATTTTTTATATTAAATCCGACTGTCAAAACAATTCAATAAATAAATCTAATAATTCATATAAACCACCAGTAAGAACTAACAATATTCATTTAAATAGGTCAAATAATTTTCAGTCAAAACCTTTCTTCTCTCAATCAAACAATTTTCAGTCAAAACCTTTCTTCTCTCAATCAAATAATTTTCAGTCAAAACCTTTCTTTTCTCAATCAAATAATCGACCATTTTCATCTCAATTTAAACCACCTTTTCAACAGCAACAAAGATTCGGAAACTTCCATAACCAACAACCAAATGGGACTCAACGTCCTGAACCAATGGACATACCACCATCGACACGTTATTTAAGAAATTTCGAACGACCTCAAGACAAACCAAATTTTACTAGCAAGGAACTTTTCCATATAACAGAAGAAGATGGACCATTAGCACCTAATATTGAAGTAAATAATTCCACTTATCAAGATTTAGATCAATTTTATGAATATCAACCTACCTTTGAAGATAATTCCAAAAATTTTTCCCAACCAGCCTCTATGATCCAATCGGATACATAGATTTAAACAAACATGGTGATTCGTTACCATATATTATGATATCTTCGCCATTTGGTCGCTCCTTGAAATTTTTAATTGACACAGGCGCTTCTACTTCTTTTATAAACCCTGAATTTACTACTCACTTCAATACAATAGAAACAAAACCTGTAATTATCTCAACTGTATTTAATCAACACAAATTAGATAAACAAGTTTTAATTCAAACATTTCACGAATTTAACCAAAAAGGATTTATTCGTTTTCTAATATTTCGGTTTCATAAATATTTTGACGGTTTACTTGGATTAGATGTATTACAATCTTTAAATTGTAAAATTGACCTAGAGAATCATGTTCTCGCAATAGAAAATGCCATGTTATCTTTATATTTTAAACCTAATCTCGTATCTGAAAAATTTAGTATTCCAGCAAAATCAAAAGTTATTTGTAAATTACCTGTAGATATTAAAAATGGTGAAGTCTTCATACAAAAAATTCAATTAAAACCAAATCTTATTATTTCTGAAGGAATATATAATTGTAAAAATTGGTATAGCAATATTGAAATTGTAAATTTAGATAATTATGAACAAGATCTTTATTTAGAACAACCAATAAAGGTTGAAAACTATTTGTCACAAAATTTTATTGAAATAACTAATTTTAATATCCAACCTGTTGAGTTTGAAAATGTTAAAAATTCTAAAAACTTATCAGATCGTATTAGAACTGACCATTTAAATGAGCAAGAAAAAAAAGGAATAATTAAAGTATGTAAAGAATTTGACGAAATATTCTTTAGAGAGGGTACAAACTTAAGTTTTGGAAAACAGTGGTCAGTGGAAAGTCAGTGGAAAACAAAAATGGCGTTTGGTAATAGACTACAGAAAGTTAAATGAAAAGACAATAAGCGACAAATATCCGATCTCAAATATTACTAATATACTGGACAAATTAGGAAAATGTATGTATTTTAGTACGATCGATTTGGCTAGTGGATTCCACCAAATCGAGATGAAATCTGAAGATATTCAAAAAACTGCTTTTACGGTAGAAGGCGGACATTTCGAGTACGTTCGCATGCCTTTTGGACTCAAAAATGCAAGTACATTTCAACTTGTAATGGACAACGTTCTTAAAGAACTTTAAGGTACTATCTGTCTCGTTTATTTAGACGATATAATAATTTACTCAACTTCACTGCAGGAACATCTAGAAAGTATTAGAAAAGTATTCCAAGCACTTCAAAAAGCTAACCTTAAAGTGCAATTAGATAAAAGTGAATTTTTACGTAAAGAAATTGAATTTCTTGGGCATGTTGTGACCACTGAAGGAATAAAACCTAATCCTTCTAAAATACGAGCTATTAAACAATTCCCAATTCCAAAAACTCTAAAAGATATAAAAGCATTTCTTGGACTCCTTGGTTATTACAAAAAGTTCATTAAAGATTTTTCTAAACTGACAAAACCTCTGACTTCATGTCTAAAAAAGGGTAAAACTATAGAACATAATGAAAATTTTATTAAAACTTTTCAACTATGTAAGGATTTATTGAGTAATGATCCGTTATTACAATACCCAGATTTCAATAAACCGTTTGTGTTAACTATACTGATGCGAGTAACTACGCTATAGGCGCAGTTCTATCCCAAGGGCCAATAGGTAGTGACAGACCTATCTGTTACGCTGGTGGAACATTGACAGACTCAGAAATTAATTATTCTACAATAGAAAAAGAGCTACTAGCGATAGTCTGGGCAAAAAAATATTTTAGGTCCTATCTTTTCGGAAGAAAATTTAAAATCGTTACAGACCATAAACCGCTAACTTGGATAATGACTATTAGTTATAATACGACTACGAAGTTATAATACGACTACGAGTATTAATACGACTACGAAGTTATTTACAAAAAAGGAAGCCTAAATAAAAATGCGGATGCGCTAAGTAGAATAAGAATTGAAAATATTATACCAAAACCTGAGGAAATTAATACAAATGAATGCGAAATTAACACCTATGCTGCTACGATACTTCAGCACAAGAAGACATGAGCGACGGCATCTATATTTCAGAGAGGCCTATTAATGAATTTGCCTTACAAATAATTTTTGAGGAAACAAACGAAACTCCTTCTAACGAATTAAAAATGCTCTTTAAAAATAAACAAAGGAGAACTATTAAAATTACTAACTTCTCAGAAGATAACATGATACAATTATTTAAAAAATTTATAGTTCCAAATCGTTTAAACGCAATTTTGACAAAAAATAATGATATATTTAAATTAATACAAGATATTTATTCTAAATATTTTTCTCAATCAAAACTATTTAAATTAATTAGATGTACTCACATATTAGAAGACATAACAGAAACAGACAAACAAGACGAACTTATTAACGAATATCATACTAATAACAATCATCGTGGTATTAATGAAACACTTCAGCATTTAAAACGAAAATTCTATTTTCCCTTTATGAAAACCAAAATTACTAAAATAATTAACAACTGCGAAACTTGTCAGACAATGAAATATGACAGACAACCACAAATAATTAAACATATGATTCCGGAAATCCCTAATAAACCTTTAGATATAATCCACATAGATGTTTATAGCATAAATAATCAACAAATTCTAACAGTTATTGATAAATTTTCTAAATTTGCTTCCGCTTATACCTTAATCTCCAGAAGTAGCCTTACAGTTATTAAATTTCTTATACATTTTATGAGCCTTCACGGCATACCTAAAAAATTAGTTGCAGACTCCGCTACTGAATTCACTTCTATAATATTTAAAGATTTTTGTAAACAAACAACAGCAATTGAACGTTCTTTAAACATAACGAATCTTAAATTCGACGAATTAAAATTGAAATATAATTTACTAATACCTAGTTTTAGAATAAAACGTGGACTGATCAATGGACTTGGTACATTAATAAAAAGAATAACAGGCAATTTAGACGACGAAGACGCTATTAAACTAAATAAACAAATAGATGAACTAATAATTAACGACAATAATATTAAAAATGAAATTAACCAACAAGCTATTTTAAATAACCAAATGATAGAACGATTTGAGAATGTAACCGAGCATATAAATAAACAACAAGAAGTATTTTTTCAAAATTTAAAATATCATCAAGATTCAATAGACAATAGCATTAGACAATCTGAAAATAATTTTATAAGTTTCCAATATCTAAATGAAATAAATTATCATATAGATTTACTTAACAATCACTTAAATAATATAGCCGAAACTGTAATTTTAGCCAAATTAAATTTAATTTCAAAACAAATTTTAAATCCATCAGAACTTTCAGAGACATTCGAAACTTTTAAAAATCAAAATTTTAACATTAAATCTATAGAACATATATATGAATTACTTAAATTACAAGCTTACTATAATAATACAAATATTATTTTTAATGTTCAAATTCCTAATATTTCTAAATTATCCTATTCCTTATTTCATATCACAACCTTATCTATTAATGATACTAAATCCATAATACTAAAACAACCTTATGTTCTAATGGGTAATAATAGTACGTTTTGTATAAATGAAAAGTGCCCCAAAATAGAAAGCATTTACCTTTGCTCTGAACCAGTTCATCAAGAACCTAATCTATGCATTGAAAATTTAATAAAAAATAATCCTCCTAAATCTGAATTACAAGAATTGGAGGAATCAATAGAAATTTACACACCCGAACCTGACTACATCATCTTAGTAAATATTCCAGAAACAAAAATACAAACAAGCTGTAATCCAAATAACAACAATTTAAAGGGAAACAAACTTATTCACTATGACAATTTCCAAATTCAAATTAACGGTATTATTTACTCTTCATTAGAAAATTATCATTGGGATGAAATTAATATCCATCCTACAACTTTCAACGGATTAAATATCACTTTCACTCATAATAGCACAAAATTAACAACACTCAAAAACTATCAATTTATCAAAAGGAAAATTACAGATATTCGACAAACTCACGCAAATCACGACAACTTTCAAATTATAATAATTGCAATATTCATATTCTTTATACTTATAGCATTCCAAATATATAATTACAAAATGTTCGCTAAAAGCAGAACCTATCATACAACAACAGCTTCAGTCATTCCTATTGCAACTACTTCAGTCGTTCCAACCATAACAAACCCAGATGTTCCACCCAAACAAAAATTTATTTGGCCGTAACATCCATCTAAGAGGAGAGAAGTTATGTGACCAGCACACAACCACATCAACATTATATTTTTTATATAAACTTTGTATCAATAAATATTAAAATCAATAAACCTAAATGAACTTTGTAAATTTCGAAATATTAAAATATTTGTTAAATTAAATTTAAACTTAAAATTGCAAATCTTGCATTTATATTAGTATGTTCTTATTATTAATTAATTAACGTTCAAATTGCGAATTAAGCATTTCTTTTTAATTGTTTTTATAATGTAATTCATTTTTATTAATATGTCGAAATAGATTAAATTGTAAACCTTGCATATTTTATATAATATAAATACCTGTAAAATTAAATAAAGAATCAATCAAGTTTTGACAATAAATTGTTCATTATCAAAATAAAAATTGTTTTTTTTTATAACATTTTTTAAAGGATAACATAATTCGAGCATATTTATTACAAGTACAGGTAGGTACATTATAAGGAATTTAGAAAATTTTTAAAATTTTCAAAATTGAACATAATAATCTGAAAATTATAAATCAGCAGCAAGATCTGTATTAAATTGATTTACCTAAATTAATAAAATTGAAAGACGATGAATTTACAACTTTAGACTGAACTGAAACCTTATTAAAAAATAAATGTAAATAATATTTGTTTAGTAATATTTTATCGGAAATAAATTATCCTATGTAAAAAGTTTTGCATATATAACTAAAAATTTAATTGTTTTGTTTTCATTTTTGTAAATTAATACAATAGGTACATACATATATTATATGTTTTGAAAATTTAAACTCAAAATGCCCACAAAAATGTACAATTTTTTCTTTAAACCCACTGTCGTTTAAAAGAAGTTCAATTTTTTTAGTACAATTTTTAATATTGTAATTCATTATATTAAAAAAAAACTAAATACCATCCCTGCTTTTTTTGATTTAGAACAAATATTTTTGGTTTGCAATTTTATAAAGTTGCATAGGTTCATTATTATCTATGAGAAAAATATTTGCAAAATATTCAAATTTAAATAATTAAATTATTAATATTATTAATAAATAAAATATTTTGTTTGTTTTGTATTAGAATAGTTCTAAAAAATAAGCTTTTATATATTTTTATTTTGTTTTGCATTAAATAATTGTTGTAAAGTGAATTTCATTTCTGTGATTTTTTTTTGTTTAGTAAGATAATTTGTTTTCAAAACAATTTAAATTTGTATTAAAATAACTATAGTTGTATTAAAATAAGTAGTTGTAAATAAATAAGTATTAAAATAAGTGATGCCTTACGCACGTATATTATCGAGTCAAGGTTATCGTCAAAGAAATCTCAGAAGAAGAAGGAATTCTGGCAATTATAATGTGGAAAGGAATCATGTAAGTGAAAATATTGTTCTTAATTCTTTTTTTAAATGCGCGTTAATTGCTGTTCCCAGTAATTTTGAAAGTTTTAATCTCGGTGATATGATATTACGTTGTTCTTTATGTCTCAATGCTCTTCATTTTTTAAATGAAATTACTTCGAATGACAGAACAAAATTTAGTTTATGTTGCCATAAAGGTAAGGTAATTTTACCGTCTTTAACTTATTCTCACTTTTTTCAAACTTTGGTATCAAACGAAGGTATCTCATCGCAAAATAGTACAATTAAAAATCGATCCAAAAATTTTTTAAATAATATTCGATCTTATAATTCTGCGTTTGCTATGACAAGTTCATCACAAGCACAATTTGATCAATCAGTTTTCAATGCTATTTTCCACTTTAAAATTCATAATGTGTTCTATCATCGTGTCGGTGGATTGGTACTAGCTTATGGTTCAAAAACGTTTTTATAATTGAGAAGACCATAAATTTAATTTTTTTTATATCCTGATTAAAAAAAAAAATTATTAATTACAAGTTTCAAAATATAAATTACGCCAAACAAATTCGTTATGTAAAATACAAGAAAAAATTACTAGTTATAATAAATTTATTACAACAACAAAAATTTTACTTAAAAATTACAAAATCTGTAATTAAAGTTTCATTTCCAGAAATTTCTATTTCGAATAGATTTAACCCTTCTATGTCTTTTAGTGGAAATTTTTCAGAACATCTGGTTTTAGACAACTTAATCTTCTTACAATTGTGAAAGTGCTTTCTGGTACTAAGACATAATCTGGCGGCACATTATTATTATTTTCATTTTCTATTGTATATGGAAATAAAATTATTGGGCTATTTCGGTACTAATTACATTATTTATAGCAGTTTCTTCGATTATTGGTGAACTGATATTGGGATTATTTGAAACATTTTCAAAAGTTGTGACAAAAAAGTTTGAATTGTTTTCTGATACTTTCTGTTTTGTGCAGGTTTTACAAATGGATTTTCGCAGCTGTGTTTATCCTCAGATGTTAAAGGTGATGCAGCCGTGTTGACATTTTTTTCGTTGTCTGAGACTACATCATCCGTTTCAATATCTGTTTTATTTAGATTAATTATTTTCGACAATGTTTTTTCAGCTTTTTGGTAAGAATCCATATATAAAATAAAAATTAAAAATAATATAAGCAAATAAACACCTGTTTTTAATTTTTACCGAAAATTTTTCTTGTAATTAATTTAATTTTGAAAGACTTCCACTTGTTTTTTGGAAAATATCCCTTTATCACGAAAGACGGAGAAAGTTTATTGTTCCATTTGACCTATGTATGTCCGAAAAATAAATAGTTAAATTTAAATAATAAATTTTTATTGTAGCTCGCATATTATATATTATTCAAATTACTAACCTCATCGTTGTTAATCCAGTTTACAGCAGCTACAGTTACAGTTTTACTTGCAATAAATTCAATTAAATTAAAACAAATTTTTCGGTCAGCCATTTCTGCCGAGTTTCGTATTTCGCAATAGTTGAAAACAAACTAACAAATCAACAACAACATAAATACAAAAAAAAATGTTTAGCAAAAAACAAGTTAACTTTATGTTACGTTACGCAGCTTTATGTTGCGTTATATTTGTTATATTAAAATAATATATCGCTCAATTCTTAGAGTGGCTAAGAACTAAATAATTTCTTTATGTATATAACTTAAAATAACATCTCATTCTTTCTATTTTTATACCCGTATGAACTATGTTCAAGGGTATAATAAATTTGCCATTACGTTTGTGACACCTTAAAGGAGTCGAGCTAGATATAGTGTCAAAGGTATGGATCGGCTCAGAATCGAATTCTGAGTCGATTAAGCCATGTATGTCCGTCCGTCCGCACGATAACTCAAACAACTTTTGTAAAATTTGGTTGTGGTGGTGCGGCGGGTTCGGATAGCTGCCATACAACTTCTCCGTTTAAATGAGAATAACTCGGTGTTTATTGAAGGTAGGAATCTGAAATTTAGTAAAGAGGTGCCGAGTTACATGCCAACAACTTTTGTAAAATTTGGTTGGTCTAGAGCAGCCGGTTCAGGCTTCTTGCACCTCTTGGAACCTAATGAAGCTAGGCGTCTGAAATCTTGCAAATGATGATCAAGTTTTATGGCAACAACTTCTGCAAAATTTGGTTGTGGTGGTGTGACGGGTTCGGATAGCTGCCATACAACTTCTTTTTTTAAATGAAAATAACTCAGTGTCCGTCCGCACGATAACTCATAAAATAGAGGAGCTAGGAGACTGAAATTTTTTTTACGTCACTTTTGCAAAATTGTTAGTTTTGCTATTTAAATCCAACATTTTCGGTCGGCCGGTTCGAGTAGCTGCCATACAACGTCTATCTTTATATAGAAATAACTCAGTATCTATTCAATCTAGGTATCTGAAATTTTGCAAATGATGATCGAGTTTTATGGCAACAACTTCTGTAAAATTTGGTTGTGATGATATGACAGGTTCGGATAGTTGCCATACAACTTCTCTTTTTAAATGAAAATAACTCAGTGTCTATTGAAGTTAGCTATCTGAAATTTAGTGAAAAAGTGTCGAGTTGCATGCCAAAAACTTTTGTAAAATTTGATTGGTCTAAAGCAGCCGGTTCAGGCTTTTTGCATTTCTTGGAACTTAATGAAGCTAGGCGCAATAGATTCGGGTGGCTATCTTACAACTCCACAATTTACATAAATATATCTATGTAGTTCGGTACTAAAACATCTGAATGTTTTTAAAAGATGATCAAGTTTTATAGAAACAGGATATATTACGTTCATACGGGTATCCCAGAGTTGACACAGTCTACTCTACTGCACTCTTCCTCGTTTATTTTATTTTCTGTTTTGTTTTTTGTTAATTACAAGATTAAAATATAATATCTAGATTTAAGCCTATTTTAATGTTATTATTGCACTGATTTGATTTTAAGTGAATTTGATTTAATGATTAGAAGATAAAAAAAAAAAAAATGTATACATTCTGTATGAGCTTCACAGAGCTCTTTTTGATTAATGAATAAATAAATAAAAATAAATAAAATAAATTCTGGTGCATTCATTTAATATTTGTTTAAATGTATTTAAACATTTGTTTCATTTTCTTTTTTACATCATCATTTATGTGCCAATTAATATTAAAATCTCCAAAAATTATAACCTTTTCATTAAAATCGCTTAATTCTTCAATAAATTGATTAAAATTAGTAAATAAATTATAATTGAAATTTAAAATTTTTGGCGATCTGTATAACTGTATTTAAAATTTTTGGCGATCTGGCTAAATGAGACTAATTATTTATATTACAATTTATTTCTAAATGTATCCACCATAATTCTTAAGCTAATTTTACTAATTATTTTATAACTAAAGTTATTTCTAATGTAAAATAAAACACCACCAGTATGTCTAGTATGGCTATTAATTCTTGCACAGTTGTAACCATTAATTTGTATTAAATTGTCATCATCTTCTTCTGTTAAGTGCGTTTCTGTTAGACAAATAACATCAACATTACATTCTAGTATTAATTCTTCTAGTTCTGTAAAATTATTTATTACCCCCTGTATTTTTAAGTATAAATACTCAATTTTTTTAAATTGCTAATATGAAATTCTTTCTGTTTCAATTTTAAGTTCTTTTTGTAGTGTTTTACATTCATTACTATTATGAGTATTGTGGTGAGTATTATACTAGGTGAGTATTACTCAATTCTTCATCTTTCAGACTCATACTCTCTTTAACTTTTTTGCAGTTTATGTATACATCACTATAATACATCACTATTATGCCCAGTATCTGCACACTTATAACATATTTCATGTTCTGATGTACATTTTGAAGCCGTGTGATGAAATCCTAAACATTTATAACACCTAAGAACATTTATTTTTTCAAAAACCGTGCAACTATTATAACCAATCGATAATTTTCCTTTTTTAATAATTTCTTTAAAAACTTCACTATCAGTTTCAAGGATTGCATTGAAGTTACAATTTTTAAATGATTTATAAACTTTTAAGCAAGATATATTTTTACAGTTTATATTATTTTGAATTTTAACAGCATTAAAAATTTTATCATTTTCTAATTGTTCAACAAGGCCACAAACTAAAATTTTTGGATTTCTCATTTTTGGTAAAAATACCTGATAGTTCTCACTTAACTTATTTTTTAATTCATTCTCCATCTTTTTAGCTGATTCTTTATCACTACAACAAATTGATATATTACCGTTTTTCCTCTCAAAAATATTATTAATTTTTATAGGCATTTGAAAAACATCAACATTACTTTTCACTTCATTGACTGTTATTTGACTTTTTTAGATTGCTTTTGGTTTAACTAATACACGTTGTTTTACAGTCTCAGCATAAGAATTTAAATGAGCGTTAGTTTTTTTTAAATTACGTTTGCTGTTTCATCTAATTAGAAAGTTTTTTTGTAGTCTCACCAACACTTTGTAATATAGAAGTTTTGCCGCTCTAATATCTTCAATTGCTTCATTTATTTTTTCTTCTATAATTTCAATAATTTCAACTTTACTAGATTTTAGCATTTCAGTGAGAACTCCTATATTATTTTTTGATGTTTCAAAATTATTTAGACAATCTTTACATGTATATCCTAAACATTCATTATTTTGAAATAGTTTAATATCATAGTTTGATAAATTCAAACAAATTTCTTTACCGGAACACTTTTTGGTATGAAAAAATCTTTTACAAAAACCTATTATATTTTATTAAATTCAATTATAAGGTATTATATTAAATTCACTCCTAAGGCTTTGATTACAATTTCCACAGTTTAAGTTCATTTTAAAAAATTTTTTAAATAAAAAACAAGAAATTTAAATCCAATAAATAATCCTTTTTCTTCTTTCTCAATAAATAAAAATACAAAAAATTAATTGAAGGAGATATTAAAAAACACGTCTGTATACTGTGAATACTACTGTATAGTTGGCATGGCATGTATATTTAGCATGTAAGAACTTTATAGGTTGGTGATCTGTATAAATATTAAATTTCTTTCCATAAAGATATGGTTGAGATAATTAACAGATAATTAAAAATTCTTTATCCATTGCCCAAAAATTTTTCTGATGGTTGTTAAGAGTTCGATATGCGAAGCATACAGGATGATCTTCTTACCAAAATTAGGATATCTTAAAACAGGATTCGAAATTATAAGGTTCTTGAGCTTTTCAAAAGCAGCTATATAATTAGAATCTTTGACATTGATTTTAGTATTCTTTTTTAGATATTTCGAAATTAGCTGAGCTACTTTAGCATAATCTCTAACAAACTTACGATAATATCCGCTCAATCCTAAAAAACTTTTGATCTGTTTTTCTGTTCTAGGTAACTCTAGATTTTTTATTACATCAATTTTATTGGGATTTGGTTTAAGACCGTTTTCAAAAGGCATTCTTTTAAATTCGTACAGGCCATGCGGTCTTCCAAATGCGTACTTTTTTTGGCTTCTTCTTTAATTTCTATTTGGTGGTACCCTTTCACCAAGCCTATAGTTGTGAAATATTGGGCTCTATCTAATTTATCTAATATTGAATCAATATTAGGCCGGGGAAATTTATCATCGACTGTAACTTCATTTAGACTGCTGTAGTCAATAACAATTCTAAATTTCTTTTTACCTGAATTATCCGATTTTTTTGGGAACTACAATTAATGGGTTAGATTATGTTGAGTTACTTTTCCTTATAATTTCCTGTTCCTCCATTTCCCTAATTTCATTTCTAACTTCTTCTTTATGTTTTGGTGCGTACCTATACAATTTTGAACTTATAGGCTGATCTGTTGTGGTGACTATTTTATGTTTGATTTCAGCTGTTTTAGTTAATTTGTCACTTAAAAAATAAATGACTAAACCTATTAATAATTTTTTTCACTTTTGTCAACTCTTCTTAATTTAAATGATTTAATTTTAATAAATTTATTTTAGAATCTACAGTTTCTAAAGTATAAATTTCGTTAAACGAGTAAGGTATATTTGTAAAATTTATGTTTTTCCATGTAAGTTAATAATTCCTCTTTCAAAATCTATTATACTCTCAATATTTCTTAGTAAATCTGAACCTATTATGAATTGATATTTTTTGTTTGGAAATTCTTTGACTTTTAAGGTTTGACAGAAGTATGTACTTCTTTATTGATAGTGTCTGTGCCATTTATTGTTGAGAACTGTAATGGTTTTATTTTTACTCTTTTGAAACCTGTAGTCACTTTATTATCTATTTATTATACTAAATGTAGCTCCTGTATCAACTAGGGCTAAAAAATTTCTATTACCTATAGTTATTTTTATCATTGGTAAATCATCCGAGACTAGTTCATAAAAAACTCGGAATTGTTAACTTCATTAATATTATTAGAATTTACGTTTTGTTTTGTGGATACTCAACTTCCATAGGTTGACCTTGTCTTTGCTTAAAAGAACTCTGTTGAGAGCGATATTGGCCTGAGTTATTTCTAGGGTTTCCTGACCTTTGGTTAGACCTACTTTGTACTGATCTTTGGTAGAAATTCTGGTTTGACTGATTTTGATTAAAATTGTTACTATAATTACTATTATAGTTGCGATTATAGTCATTATTATCGCACCTATTTGAACTATAATTGTAGAAGAAACTATAAAGCCGAAGAAACTTAAACTATTTTGGTTATTATATATAATTCCTATTATAATTGGAATTATTATTATTATGACTATTTTTATTATTAAAACTTTTATTAATAATTTTATTGAAGTTACTGTTTTTATATGCTAAATTTAAATTACTATTATCTAGACCTATGAAACTGTTAATTTCTCTGGTTAAAGTCATTGAAAGTTTCAAAGTTTAGATTAATATTTTCACTTATCAATATTTACTTTATCACTTTATCAATATTTTCATTTAAATTTTAATCTTCATTTGCCTGGCTAATTTCAACAATTATAGTATCATTGTCATTATCTTCAAAGTTTTCACAATGTCAATTAGAATATTCAAGCAGTAGTTTTTTAAAAATTTCATACAGCTTCAAGAATTCACTGGAATAAGACTCATTCAGGTTTTCGAGATTATCAAAATTTTTTAATCATATCATTGCCGGTTGTACTATACGTGTAACATTGGGCGGCAGGCATATAAGTATTGTTTTTAATTCCTGACACAGTTTCGACAGTTCATAAGTCATATGGCTTTTGTGGCCATCCACGTGTAAAATAACTGGTAGTTGCAGTTGCATATTAAATCAATTAAAAATTAATAAAACAAATATTATTATTATAAATTTAGCTTACCTTATTTTTCAACAAATAAGGATGGAATATGGTCTTTATATATTCAATAAAGATTCTGATTCCATCCAGTTGTTATCACTTATAGCAATACCCCATTCATTAGGTACCGACTCTGCAATTTTTTTAGGTATCCTTTTGAATGGATATATGGTCATTTTTTTTTCATTTCAGGTTGATTTTCTTTAGAAGCACCCCTATTCCATACACGTTTTTTGTTCCCTTTTCCGCCACGACTTTTCCGGTTTTAGCACAAAGAACAAAATTAGTTTCAGCTCCATTAAATATTCTTTGTGGGTTTTCTAAAATCTCTAAATTTTCAGTTTCTTTTAAATATAAATTTATTTTTTTAAAGCAATTCCGGATATCGCTAATCTAATGTTCGCTCTGTTAATTTTGGATGGCGTTTCATAAAATTTAGATCCGGGAGATTTTGAATCCGGGAGATTTTGCTTAAAGGGATTGGATCTTGGTGTCTTATCCAAAAAATATTTAACCACATTTTGAATGTTTTTCTTTCATCGTGGAAAACCTTTTCGGTGACATTCTATAATAATAGTTGAAATCCAATCAAAAACTTTTTAAACTACCAGATAAACATTTTAAAATTCTAATATTAAATAACTTTAATTTCGTAAATGCCGCAGACTGGGTATATTAAAAACCTTAAAATGTACCCAGTTTTCTTCACCTGATGCAGAAAGGAAATTACTATAAATTACTTACCAGTAGACAACACCGCAGTTTTTAATAATATTATTAACTTTTTTTAAAATAATATTTTAAAATATTTTCACACAAATGAAGATGTTGATAATACACAAAATGTTGGCGAGACCTTGCCAACATGTAAAAAAATATATTTTATATCTATAATAAAACACTCATACTGAATGTAAACTAAACTGGCAATGATGATATTTCTGTATATTTATTTAATAATTTAAAATTTTATTACCAGAGACACAAATCTTTGACTCAAAGTATTATCAAGAGACACAAACCGTTAATTAAAAATATAACTAAATTTAGTAAATATTATTACCAAAGACCAAATTTTCCACTAGAAGTATTATCAGAGACACAAACCGTTCATTAAAAGTTAGTACAGTCAAAAAAGGAGAAGTACATACTTAAAAAACACATTTTCAATAAAAATAAATTCAGCAAATTTTTAATTTTTAAATTTGACCGCCACATCCATTATGAACTGGTCGCAGCGGTAAATTAAAAATAAATTATTAATCTTCTCTTGGCATTTTCAATTTTTGTTTTGGAAAAAAAAAAATAAAAATAGGTACTCTTAATAAAATTAAAACGTCTGAAAGTGAAAAGAGCAAAGTTTATAGTAAGTCTCATATTTATAAGAAAAAAATAATAGGCCGATTTTATTCTTGATTTTGTTTTCATTAGTACAAAAGCTGGTAAAAGCTTCGAAACAGACTTTAAAATAGTTTTGTTTATTTAGGTTGAAATTTAGATTTTTAACATAAAACATAACATAAAATATTCGAAATTTTTTTATTATTATAAAATTCGGCAGACTTAAATAATTATATTTCATAACAGAAGTCTGGAACTTACCAAATATTATCAGAAATTATATATATATAGATAACGCAAGTAGAACAAAAAATCTCTCACAATTTTTTTTAATTTGTACTGCCCCAAAGAAAGAGAAAAACATTGAATTAAAAAAATGAACATATTATTTTTGCTTGTTCTTTCTCATTCTTCATTCTTCAAATTTATTTATTTTATTTTTCTAACGAAAAATCAAACAACTCACAATGTAAAGGTTTATTTTTATTTAAGATGTTATTGGTATGTGTTGTCTGGTGTTGTGTTAGGCTGTTATATATATTTTTTTTTTCTATTTATTTCATATATTTTATGAATAGTTTATATTTTTTTTTATTTTCAGTCACTTTACTATTTATAAAAAGAAGTAACCAAAAAAATGATTAATGAATGGAGGGTATAGAGTAGAGTATAGCCAGCCATATATATATAGATACATGTATATATGTATGTATATGTATATGCATATTAATTTTTTCTTTGCTTAGAAAATTTTACATTTTATAAATACCCATCGAAATGTTAACCTCTGAAGGTAAATTTTTTATTTCTTTTTTATCAATATAGGAATTTTGTAAACAGATTATAAATAAGGTATGTAAGATTAAAAACTCGTGTGCTGTATAAAATTCTATACTGGATGAAAAAATTATAATTTTATCTGAAAACTTTGACCTAATTTAATTTTTATTGATGCTATATTTTAAAAAAAGGGAAAAAGCCCAATTGAAGTTTCAAAATAAAAAAAAGCCTTGTATTCAATTAAACGTTCCATTCGGCATAACAAAATTATAAGATAAATATATACATTTTGAAGATCATATATCAAACAAGCTGCTATCCTTTGGTAATATGTAGAGCCTTCCATTAAAATTCAGCCTACTAGTTTTGCATGTGGCGAAGGGAATCTGATTTTATATTTTGAAACATTCTAAACAGAGGATGAATATATTATACGTTCATGCTAATGAAAGCAAAATAGATGGAAAAGATAATAAAAGTATGTAGATAAATAAAAGAGTCAGAAAAATAGAAATTTTTAATTATAAGGTTTGCAACAAGTTAATGAATAAAATAATTGAGACAATCAAATAAATTTGGAAACAAATTCTAAACAATAATAAAAAAATGTTTTCTTACTTTTTGAATTATTTTGAAATTATGTTCCAACTTCTTGATTGATGAATGATTAAGAACAAAAGAACTTGTGCATTATATATTTCGCATATGTATATGAACTTAATTTTAACTTTTTATTAAACTTGTAAAACAACTTTTAATTTTTCACTTCTATAAAAAAATTAACTTATTTTAATAAAAAAATTCAAGTTATACACATTGGATAACTTACCGCTCAAATTTAAATTTCAATTTTCTTTATAAATTTCTTACGTTAAAATTCTTTTAACCCATAATGTCAGAAACTATATTTTGAAAGATAATTTTACAAGAAAATCACAAGTCACTAGGATTAACAGTCACATATTTTTTTTTTTTTCATTTTAAATAAAAACTACTCATGCATTTTTATTGATATAAAAAAAAAATATTAAATTCTAACGCATCATAGATAAACATTATAGACACTTGATCGACACATAATCAGTCCATCCAAAATAGAATACTTAAGAAATCAGAAGTAAATTTTTTATATAGTGTTACCATGTTATAATATATAATTATTTGATTTACTTCAATTTTATATGCTTTTATATTAACTCGTCGCTGTCGGTTTATTTATTTATTTATTTATTTGTCATTCTGTCACGCTTTTTATTATCTTCGTAATCTGTTAGCAACATTTGTAAGTGTAGTATGGTGCAGAGGGTAGTGTACAGGTTTCAAAAGTGGGGATTATGTTGTTCGAATCCAGTTCACATGCAACATTTTTTTTTTAAATTTCTATTCATCAACATTTTTTGAATAAAATATGTATACATTTTTGTATATATCAATTTAAAACTTACATTTTTATCTCTTATTCATAAATACAAACATACACATTATATTTTTGATCTTTCCTGGTGTTTTGTATTAGCATAATTAGCAAAACACAATCCATACATACAATATTTTTATGTATGTTGCTAAGTTATTTTGTTTACAACATTTGTTTAGTATTTAAATCAAAATATTTGCTGTTAACATTCTTTAATGCATATTGAATATACATGGTTAAAAATTAAGAATTTATGTTCGTAATATGTTCATTAAATATTTAAGTGTTGTATAGTGCAGAGGAGAATGTAGAGGTTTTGAAAGTAAGAGTGATTTGGTTCGAATCTAATTCGTGTACGTACATTTTTTTTTTTTGTTAACTGTATTCATCAACATTTTTTTAATAAAATTTTATGTATAATATACACATATTATTTGATCTTTCCTCCTATAATAATTTAGTTCAATCAATCTTGATGTGTACATTTGTTTTGTATTAGGATTTAGCAAAACACAAAATATATAGATACAATATTTTTATGTTGCTAAATTATTTTGTTTTAAAACATTTGTTTAGGATTTAAATCAGAATATTTGTTGTAAACATTCTTTATTGCATATTGAATATGCATATCGTTAAAAATTAATGTTTTATGTGTTTTATTTAGGAACATTTATTATGTATATTGTGTATATAGATATACAAATAAAATTTTATTCAAAATAATTCCAATTGCCTAATTCAAACTACATACATACATAATATTATTTTTGTACATAGAAAAGAATATAAAAAGTAAAGATCATTACAAAATTATGCTTTTGCGCATTACGCATTATGATTTACAAACAAAATTTTGTCAACACAAAAAATTAAAACTACGTATGTAAATATGTACGTACGTATGTACATAATATTTATTTATTTATTTATATTCAGGTACCGTGGTACATACATAAATGTGCCAGGTAGCTATAACCCTTGTTTCCTGGTAGGAATGTGTACGTGATATAATGATATTATTATAAAGTATTTACATATTGCGATATATGAATATTTTTTTTTTTATATTATAATTATTATACTCAGCCGAGAATCGAACCCGAGACCTCTCATTCCCTTATGAATGAGAAGCGGTGCGTCAACCACTGCACCAATGGCTGGATACACATAATATTATGTTAAACTAATTTCCTAAATTATTTTGTTCCGTTCCATTTGTTTATAATTTAAATCAAGATATTTGTCAACATTTTTTACTGCATGATCTTATTAAGCGATTAGGTAGGTAGGTGTTCAAGGTTAGATGTTTGTTTGGATATACGATATACTACTAATAGTATACTATAGAAATATACAGTAAAGTACATTTATGTATATCATTTTCATTCGAGTTATGTTGTTGGATTGTAATATTTATATAATCACAGTATTTTGGTACATATTTTACCCTTCGAGGTACTTCCTTTATTTATGAATTACATACTGGAATAAAAAATTTTTACTCTTGCTGTAATGGAATCGATTTAACATCTCTTAATTTACTTAAACATTTGGTATAAAATTATAAAACGTATTTTATATCAGAAACAATAATTAATGTATGTATGAATAAAAAATATCCCATATTTTTAAATTCAAATTATGTGTTTCATTTAAAACTAAAAGGTATAAAATAAAATAATATGTAAAAAAAATATTTTTTAAAATATGCTTTTATCGAATACCAAATTCGCCCCCTAAAAAGTAGAAAATAATATTGATTGCAAAACTTTAGCTTTTTTGACTGTTATAATATAAAAGTGAATTGCTAGTGCAAGCATTTTGGACTATTATAATATAAAAATAAATTGCTGGAATAAAAAAGAAACACGAATCTCAAATTTCCTAGATTTTTATTTAACCTTATTCCAGCAATTTACTTTTATATTATAACAGTCCAAAATGCTTGCACTAGCAATTCACTTTTATATTATAACAGTCAAAAAAGCTAAAGTTTTGCAATCAATTTTATTTGACGTACATAGTATATTTATATTGTTATAAGTATATCGCCATACATTGCAATATTTCTTTAAAAATATTTCCATTCATAGAATAATTTCTTATAAGTACAATAAAACACATATATGTATGTATGTAAATACGGCGCTATATAATATACACCTATACTCTTATCATTCATTCATCAGTAACACTTTCGTCAATTATAAAGTAACCCTACATTATTAAAAAAAAAAGTTGTTAACAGAAATAAAAGTATAATGTTGAAGCTTTAATTTTTGTGTATTACTTCAAAAAAAATTTAACAGGTGTTCAAGTTACAGGTGTTTAAAAATAGCAAATTTTCAGTTTTTGACTCCTTACAGCTCCTAAACGGGGGGTGATACAAAAAAAAATTTTGAAATGACTCATACTTATTTTCAAAGATCTAACTTCTATCAAAATTTCAAGTTTCCAACTTAAACCGTTTAGAAGATAGAAGGGTTAAAGGATTTTGCAAAATTTTAGTTTCGCATAACGGTAAATTAAGACACCGTATGCCACAACAATATATTTATTGTATATATACTTTTAAAGCTAATAAAAGCAGTAATCGTTTGCCGTTTTGAAAATGAGGATATACCTTATACAACTATGTGCTATAACAATTTAAATATAGAGCTTTTTTGAACCTTTGGGGAACTGTTGCCTCGTAACGGGTGGGGCTACATAAAAAGTTATTAAAAATAAAATTAATATTTTTGTGACATCTATCAGCAGTTAAAATTTCATAGCTCTATTTCAAAGAAAATGTGGGGATCTAAAAGTTAGGTGTTCGAGAGCTACTCGAAGTTTTGGTCGGAACTCAACCAAAAAAAATAGGTAACCTACAAATTACACCTAGAATATTTTGTGTAAATTTCAAGATTCTAGCTTTCTTAGTTTTTGAGTTAGCGTGCTGACGTGCGGACGGACATGGCTCAATCGACTTAGAATATTTTTCTGATCCGATCCATACCTTTGAAGGTATATCTAGCTCGCTTATTTCGAGGTGTTACAAACGGAGGAGTAATTTTATTATACCCGATCCTATCGTACGGGTATAAAAATCATATACATACAAATGGATGTATATGAATGAATGTACATAATATTTTTACTATTTCATTGCTTATTATTGTTATTGAATAAAAACGAGGAAGAATACAGTTGCCTTTGTCAACTCTTAGATACCCGTACGGACCGTTAGTATGTTCACAGCCTGTCACTCTGCTTACAATATTATTTTTTTAATATTTTAGTATTTTAAAATAACTTGGGTGAATTTTATAATTTCTAGAACTATGGGTTGTACATATATTCAAACTATATGTTTATACATTCTTCAAAAGCAGATTTTAACCTTCCACATAACGATTATTAATCCAAAACTTTTTCAAATTTTCTATATAGTACCATTTAATACTAAGCGGTAAATGTATATTAAATTTATTTAGTACAAAATAGTAAATATAATTTTAAATATTATATTATATTATATTTAAATATTCCATTGACAGAATAATTTCTTATAAGTACAATAAAATACATATATGTATATACAGCGCTATATAATATACACCTATACTCTTATCATTCATTCACTAGTGACATATACGATATGTAAATAAACATGATATTATATAAGTATGTATATATATCAATATCATATAAATAAAAATTCTTCAAGCAACCGTTATGTTGTTTATTTATTACATTTTTTTGTACTACGCATTATATCCTCAACAATTTCAAATTATCGAGTAAAACAAAATGCAAAATATTCGTTAAGGAAATTTGTTAGAAAATTTGAAAAAATCAAGTAACACTTTCCTCAATTATAAAGTAACCCTACATTATTAAAAAAAAAGTTGTTAACAGAAATAAGAGTATAATGTTGAAGCTTTAATTTTTGTGTATTACTTCAAAAAAATTTTAACAGGTGTTTAAAAATAGGAAATTTTCAGTTTTTGACCCCTTACAGCTCCTAAACGGGGAGTGATACAAAAAAAATTTCTGAAATGACTCTGAAATGACTTATTTTCAAAGATCTAACTTCTGTCAAAATTTCAAGTTTCTAACTTAAAGCGTTTAGAAGATAGAAGGGTTAAAGGAATTTGCAAAATTTGAGTTTCGCATAACGGTAAATTAAGACACCGTATGTCACAAATATATATTTATTGTATATATACTTTTAAAGCTAATAAAAGTAGTAATCGTTTGGCGTTTTCAAAATGAAGATATACCTTATACAACTTGTGCTATAACAAATTAAATATAGAGCTTTTTTGAACCTTTGGGGAGCTGTAGCTCCGTAACGGGTGGGGCTACAAAAAAAAGTTATTAAAAATAATATTAATATTTTTGTGAGATCTATCAGCGGTTAAAATTTAACGGGCGGACGGATGGACGGACATGGCTCAATCGTCTTAGAATTGTTTTCTGATCCGATCCATACCTTTAAAGGTATATCTAACTCGCTTATTTCGAGGTGTTACAAACGAAGGAGTAATTTTATTATACCCGATCCTATCGTACGGGTATAAAAATGATGTTAAATTATTAGAAGTTATTTTGCTTTGATATAAATTATTATGTAGAACGTCTATGAATTTTGGCTTTATACTTTTCGAATAGCGGTCAGTCCTGTGGTGCAGATAGCTTTTTTTTTGTATTACGCATCATCCTCAATAATTTTAAATTATTGATAGAAAGCAAATAGTTGAGTTTTTGCAATAGTTGAGTTTTGAATAACGGTAAATTAAGATACCATATGGCAAAAGCATATATGTATTTATTTAATATATATTTATAAAGCTAATAAAAGCAGCTATCATATAGCGTTTTCAGATTGAAGATATACCTTATAGAACTTGTGTTATAACAATTTAAATATAGGGCGTTTTTGAACATTGTGGGACTGTAGCTCCGTAACGCGTGAGGCTACAGAAAAAAGTTCTTCCATAAAATTAACAGAAATAAAAATATAATGTTGGAGCTTTAATTTTTGTGTATTACTTTAAATACATTTGCACCGATGTTCAAGGTTACAAGTTACACGTATTTAAAAATTGTGAATTTTCCTCACAACTTCTAAACGGGGGGTAACACAAAAATATTTTCTGAAATCACTCATACTTATTTGCAAAGATTAAAATACCAAGTTTCCGACTTAAACCGTTTGGAAGATAGAAGGGGTCAACAGCATATATTTATTTAATATATATTTGTAAAGCTAATAAAAGCAGCTATCGTATGGCGTTTTCAGATTGAAGATATACCTTACAGAATTTGTCTTATAACAATTTAAATATAGGACTTTTTCGAACTTTGTGGGACTGTAGCTCCGTAAGGCGTAGGGCTGCAGAAAAAAGTTCTTCTAAAATAATTTTTTTAGGATATCTACCTGTAGTTAAAATTTCACTTCCAATGATGTAGAACTTCTGAAAAATTTGTATGAAAAACGTGGAGATCAAAAAGTTAGTTTTTCGAGAATTACCAGAAGTTTTGGTCGGATCTCAACCAAAAAAATTAGGGAACCTACAAATATTTTGTGTTAATTTTAATATTCTAGTCTAATTGACTCAGAATTTGATTCTGATCCGACCCATACATTTGAAGGTATATCCATCTTGCTTATTTCGAGATATTACAAACGGAGGACTAATTTTATTATACCCGATAATTATCGCATGGAAATAAAAATGTACGAATTATAGAAGAGAAAGAGACCTGTCTAACGATGTACAAAGATTTTATAGTTTTTTTTTTGGCAAAATAGGTATTTGGTTTAGATATTTGATTTAGAAAGATTTGACTGTTCTTTTTATACTTAAAAAACGAGATGTACCATTAAGGCGTAACATGTATTTTTGGGTGGTGGACGGTGGCGACACCAAGTATCCTTGAGATACACTATTTTGGTTCCATGTCGTTTTTTTGTGTACATCATTAAGAACTTTTGTTTGTAAAACTTTGTTTTGTTTTTATTTCTGTATAACGAATTCACGGATCTGTCTTGTTAATAAAAAATTTAACTCTTTATGTTCCCATTTCAAAGTATATATCAAGCATTTGATTCTTAAGAGTTATTCATAATATATTTGTAGATGTATATAGATATACATATATAAAAAGATCTTATTCAAAATTATTATATAATTATTTTAACAATTTTTAATTAAAACACTTCTTGTATGAAAGATAAAAACAATTTATTAAGATTTTCTATTTTATAAAAAAAAAATTTAAAATCTGGTATAAAAAAGTACATTAATGCATAAAATATTCGTAAATACATTTATTAATATTAAAAATAATCGTCAATATACCTACATATATTAGTTTTCTGTTTTAATATTAATTTGCGAATTAAACAAAACATTATAAGTATAAAAAATTAACATTTTTATAATTTTAATTCTATAAAAAATGAACTTTAATATGCTTTTTTTACATAAACATATATAATATAATTTACTGTAATAAATGAAATAAACATTCATAGCCCAATGGGGTTGAAAGCATGAATATAAAAATAGTTTATAGCTAGTACATAATACTTATATTGAAAACGAAATTAATTTTTTTCAATTAGAAGTGAAGAAAAAATTTTGATTAAGAGTGTACTCATTACTACAATTCAGCAATGCCTTCATTTAAATGTGTAATTTTTTTAAATAATAACATTACGGCCCGATTTTTTTTTTGAAAAAGTAAGATAGATTCATATTATGTACTGTATAAAAATATTTAATTAATTCATTGTATACAGTATTTTACATTTAAATTTTAAGTTTACAAAAAGTCTTAATTACAGTTTCTTTTAAATTAGTATAAGAAATTATAAAACTACGAATGTAAGATTATATACGTTTTCCGCATATACCAAATCTGTTGAAATGATTATGCCTATGTTCAGATATATTGAACTAAATTTTTAAAAATCTTGCTAAATGGCAGTAAATCATTTAGTCTTTATTTTGTAAAAATAGGAATAACAATTCAGTTTTTAAAAATCTTATTTGAAAATTCATTTATTCTTTTTTGTTATTATCTGATTATAAGTTTTAGAAGGTAAATTAGATAGTTGTTTTAGAAGATAATTAAATTAGATTGTAACCGTTAAATATTATTTATTAATTTCATTTTAGGTTAATAAATTTTATTAAAATGAAATAACTATTTTTAAAAACTTTACTTTTTTAAAACACTAAAGTAAGTTTCTAGCAATGTTTTTAATTCAAAAATTTAACTACTAGTTAATAAATTTTCATATAAGACTTTTAGTGAATAATAATTATTATTTTAAAATGGCAAGATAATACTAAAAACAAATTATACTATTCAAAAACAAAGCCTTTTAAGTAATAAAAACTATTATTATAATAAAAACAATTATCTATATTATGCAGTAGGCCTCCTAAAATTATTTAAAACAAAACAAAATACATATTCTACAACAATACAAATTATCTGAGTATTTATATTAATTAATTCTAAGTCGTATAAATATTAATTTCATGTACTTTTAAAACAAATCTGTTATTAATTTTATCACTTTATTTTGTAGTAAATATTACGAATTTAATTCATTTACTAAACCAAAAAATATAAAGTAGATAAACCATAAAATTGTTTCATTAAAATTGTGTCAAACTTTAAACAAGAGCATATTATCGGTATTTACAAATAATAATTAATATGTACATTGGTACACATATAATATTATTTTCAATATTATATAAAATGTATTTAGATAATTTAAAAAAAAAAACTGCAATCTCAATTATCTACTTTCGGTTTCATAAAAAAGATGTTTCTTAAAAATAACTAATGCAAAAATATAACATTTAGATAATATTTATAAACATAAACCTGTGCAATGAAACAATTTTTAGTTCGATTTCTTCAAAAAAAAGAAGGAGCCTCGTTGCTTTTATTTTAAGATATATATTTTGGTTCTTTAAACAAATATAACATAACATATTACATACATAAAAATTTCATAAAAAACTCAATTTTTGAGACTTACCTTTCTAAATTTTGTTTATAAATAATTTAAATCGAAAAATTTTTTTTTAACAATTTAATTTCAAAAATTAAAAAATCACATTATAAAATTAACAACTACATAGTTATGTATATAACATAGATTAAAAATTAGGAACGATAATTTTGTCGAGTATTCAAATTTAATTTTATTATAATTTTATGATCAATAAATAAATGTTTACACGTTTAATTTAATTTCTTATTAATAAATAAAAATTAAAAATAAAAATATTTTAATTTATTTAAGAATGCAAGATATTGAATTTAATAATAAATTGATTTTAAATTAAAGCGATGCTCTGCAAAAATACAATAAATACAATAAATCTTTCAACATTAATTGAAATTAATACAATAATTCAACATAAAATTCAAACATTAATTAATTTAGCTAACTTAGTATAATTGTATATATAATTAATTGTATTTGTTGTTATGTCAGCAGAATAATAAAACCTTTAATTTCAGTTTGAATAAACTAGAGTTTCTTTTGTGTTTAATCAAACCATTTATCTATTTGCTAAAATACCTGTGAGAGAAAGGCTAGGCAAAGGCACATTGTTCATTATTAATGAATTTGAAATATTATTACTTGCTTCAGAAAGAGATATACTGCTATTAGCATCGGAAATGGTTGTAATTGGACTCAATTGTCTAACTTTCCTAAGAGATCCAGAGGAATTAACTGTTGTAGCGGAATTTATATTATTATTTAGGGACTGAGAAGTGGCTAACCGATTTGAAGTAGAGGTTTTTGAATTTTTTGCTAAGCCACTGCTGCTTTTCTGTGCCAAATGTGTTTGGTAATGTTTAGCCAAATGTGCTTTTTGGCGAAAACTTTTACCACAAAGTGTACAAGCGAATGGCTTTTCCCCAGTATGAGTACGAATATGGACATTGACGGAGTATTTATCTTTAAATCCTTTTGAGCATATTGAGCAATAATGAAGAGATCTTTCCTTTCTTTGACCATTACAGTGTATTGGACTTGTTCTATTATTTAAGTTAGAATTATTTTGATTTAAGTTATCGCCATTCTTATTGTTATTATTATTATTATTATTTTTAGTGTTAATTAAATTTATATTAACATTGGTATCATTACAATGGCTGCTATTATTATTACTGATTATTGGGGAATTTCGTTTAAACTTTTTTGTTGGAGGTTTGATGCTTGTTATGCTTGTTTTATCATTAAGAGGAGTTATAATATTTGAGTGTTTAGGTTGTTGAGAATTTTGAGTTCGAGGTAGTAATGATTGTTGGTGAATTATTTGTATAGCCTTTCCATTTCTTATAGAATTGTCTATATTATTATCACATGTTGGTACACTACCAGCAGCAGCAGCAGCAGCAGCAACTTCCATTATGATTTCTGTTGAGTAATCACTTCCAGTTACGAAGTGCTGAACTTCTGATGCAATTTTTTTTATTCTTTCAAAATCTTCTGTAAAAGCGGAATCTAGCGACAAAAACATGTCATTTACTATTATACCTGTTGAGGAAGAAGAATGATTGTGGTGATGTTGGACATTATTTTGGTTATTGATGTTACTAGAACTGTTTGTTGTTGGAGTTATTATTGATTGTGATTGATTTTCTTCAAATATTGAATTAGTTAATGTTGAATCAGCAAATGGCAAAGAATCCTAAAATATAGAAACAGAAAAAACTAATAAATACGTGTTAGATAAAAATTAATATAGACATCAATTAGAAATTTCCATTATCATTTCTATAATTTACTAATTGTTTAAGACAGACCGTTTCATCAGAAAATAGGACTCCCCTAAGGTCTTCTTTTATAGAGTTTGACGACATTAACGAAATACCAGTTTGTAAATTCAATCCTTTTGCGTAACCTTTTCCTTGTAAAGCACTGCGTAACAGAGACTCGGCCGAATTCTAAAAAAAAAATTTTTTTTAAAGCTATTTTTTAAATAATTTAATTAATTAATTGAAATACCTGCTGTAGTATATTATTATTTGTCATATGCCAATCATTATTATTGTTTTGAAGCTCCGTAATATTTATATTGTTAGAAATGTTTTGAATTGTGGCAGTAGGTAAATCATCCAATGATTTTGTGGTACTAAGTGTGTCATTATCAACTTTTACGTTTAAGATATTTTCATTATTTTCTGAACCACTTCCGGCTGCATCAGATAAAGAAGTTTTGTGAATGGAAGTATTTTTACAATTACCATTAGTACTAGAACTAGCATCAGTGGGACAGAAACCGCTATCCTCATACACAAATTCAGACTTAACAAATGGAGGAAATTCTCCAAGTAAACTATCCAAATCTAAGCAAGGTGTTAAATGGGCATCTGTAATTATTGTGTCAGAACGTTTCAACCAAGATTCATTGCCATTTAATACTGTTAGCGTGTATACATGTGAATCTGATACATTCAAATTCATATTGATATTAGTTGAAGATAAATTTTCATCTGAAGAAAGGCATGTCAATCCATTGCTATTATTTGAATTCTTACTACTCTCGATGTTATTACCACAGTTATTTTGTATTTTTATGTGACCTGCTTCTTGAATACGGTTGATTGTATGATTTGAGGTTGGTGAATGAGCAGTAGATGAAACATTAGAATTGGTTTCAACTAATAAATGGTGATTTTGCTGATGTTGTTGCCAACAGAATCTATCAATATCTTCAAAGATTTCTGATTCAAGACGATCGGGTTTTTCACTGTTCCAAAACTGAATAAAAAAAAATTTTTTAAATTTATACAAAAAGTTATATTTATATTAAGTGATTAATTATGTACACTTTTAAATGCACCTATGCGGGAGTTGTGTCTTGTTGAATAAAATCTTGTTTTTCAATACCTTTTTAGCACATTTCCAAAAATTTTTTGAAAAAATGTGCTTATTAGTTTCATTCTGTCCTTCCGTCTGTTTACAAAACTTCTACACCGTTAAAGATAGAGAAAAAAAATTTTAACCATGGGAAGATCTCATAAAAAAAATAATTTTGTTGAACAACTTTTTCATGCAGCCCCATTCATTACGGAGCTACAGTCCCTCAAACTTTGAAAAAGCCCTATTTTTAAATGCATATATCTTATGTTCTGCTTAAGATTTTGTCAATCTGAAAACGTCATGCGACAGGTATTTTTTTTAACTTTGTAAATTAATATCAAAATTATACAATTTTTTAAAATTTAGTATTTAAATTTACCGTTATGTGAAAACCAAATTTTGCATGATTTTTCTACTTTCATAACTCCAGCACGCTTTTAGATAGAAGCTTGAAATTTAGAATATTAGAAATTTAGAAATTTAGAAAATAGAATTAGTATAAGTTTGCTCAGAAAATTTTTTTGGGCCACCCCCTGTTTATGAGCTATTAGGACTCAAAAATTGAAAATTTGCTATTTTTAAACACCTGTAACTTAGGAACCTGTGCATATTTTACTTCGGAAAGATATAAAAATCAAAGCTACAGTAATATATTTTAACATGTTTTAAAGGTTTATTTTAGTTATATACGGTTTCAGAGTTACAGCTCTTCTTTATAAAGGGTTCCGAACTTACAGCCCCTCAAAATTCCAGAAAAGTGTTATTTTCAAATATTTCACATGTTACAAAAATTTTTCTTAAATTTTATTTTTTAAATTTTCAAATTTTTGTGCAAGTCACAATTCTAAACTGTTTGTATTGTGTTTTGGAAATGTGCGCTTTTAAAAACGGTTGGTTTACATTCTACCTTGTTTTTTTAAATTTTGCTAAATCTTATTATTTTTATGAGTCAAGCCCAATCAGAGCAGCGTGTGTTTGTGATGTAAAATTATTTGAAATTAATGGGTTTGTAGCCTTATGTCAAGCGGCCGATTTTTACACCATCCCAAAGTTTTCTAGGATACATATATGTGCATATGTAATGCCTGATTCGGAATTAGAGACGATTTTTATTGTTGGTTACAAAATCAGGATTATACACTTTTTTCAGAATATACATACATGAATTTGTACGTACAAGGTACTTTATTAGCAACAATTTTGTAGTTGGTTACAAAATTAGGTCGTCAAAATTAAATTTAAAAATGAAATAAGTTCAAAAAGGATTTTAATAAACATTCTATTTTTAAAATCATCTTTTTGCTTTTATTTTATTTAATTTTTTCGAAATTGGTTTTTATTTTATAAAAACAACAACAATTTGAAATCTTGAATAAGATCATAAAAAGTAAAAGTTTCGTAGAATCGTAGGTAACCTTACAAAGAATAGATAATTAGATAATGATTATTTTACTTTTATTCTTAGAAGTCTTGGAAATTTGTAATTTCGTTTGGGTTATACAATTTTTATTGTTAACTTACATTTTCTTTTATCGCTTTATTACAAGTTTCTCATTATATAAATTTGTTTTAAACGAAATTGTCAAATCTGGCGTGAAAAAAAGATTGTTACGTTTATAAAATAATTGCAAATCGTTGTTCCTTTTAAATTCAATAACATAAAATATAACAAATCGTTATTTAGTTAAAGTCGTAATTTATATACCTACTAAAAAAATAAATTGTAATTTTGTTTAACAACATTCAAATTTCTTTAATAATAATATCAATTTTAAGATAAGGAAGAGATTTTACAACTGGTTACAAATATAAGGGACATAACCTTGTTATAACCTTTTCAGAATATAAGATAGTATATTTATAAATAAATACAATTCGATAGAATACATAAATACAATTCGCCACTTGACAAAAATGACTTATAGAAAAAAAGACTTTTAACAAAAGGGACATTTCGCAAATAGATGTAACAAAAGCGACTTCGCAAAAGACTTTTAACAAACTAATAATTCAAATAATTACAAACAAATTGTCTTGCAATTTATAAATTTTATATAATTATTTATCCAATTATATTGTTGCTTAAAAATCTTTTTTTTGTAAAAAAGACAAAACAATATAATTGGATATCTAAGTATTTATATATACATATATTAATCCAATTAAATTTGTTTTAAGAAGGTTTAGGGACGGCAGCCCTATTATTTTAAATGTGTTGTTGTTCAAATATGAATGTAAAAAATAATTAGGAGGGATTTTAGAGTTTGTTACAAACTCAGGGTCTTAATAAATTGTTTTGTAAGGGTTTGGGGGCGGTCCTATTATTTTGATCTTTATCAGAAGGAAATTTTTTTGTATGAAGGCTAAGCTGAAGCTCTTCTAGTTTCCATGATATGGGGATTTAAAATGTAGTTTTAATATTTATTTTTAGTTTTAATAAATTGGCATCTAAAACCGTTTTTAGATAACATATGAAAATTCTATGAAATGTATTCGAAAAATGGATTCCAAATTTAAATTGGAGAATGCATATTTGTCTTGAACAAGAAGGGGGCCACCTTCTCATAATGATCTATACAGTGGTCCATAGCAGTGTAGTTAATTACGGAACACCCTGTACATACGCAAGATTTCATAAATATATCAATATATTATATATTAAATATATATATCGGGGCCTCGGTGGCCTAGTGCGGTAAGAGTGTAAAACATACGCTGTAAAGGAGTGTGGGTTTGAATCCCGTAAAGAGTAATTTCCCCTTACGATATATGGAGCCACGCCTCAAAAGGAAATACTGTAATTTCCTTGTTACATTTATGTGGCAGGGAAAATGCACTAAAAAAAAAATATATATAAAAATATATATGTATATTCCTATATATATCTATACTTTTTTGAATAAATATACTTGTATGTATTATAAACCAATTTGTTTGCTAAAAGTTTTTTTTCGAAGTCTTCCTTTTGTTAAAAGTCATTCAGTAGAGTAATAATTTACTAAAAGTTTTTTTTGTAAAATGGCATTGGGTGAAATAGGTTTTTTACGAAATGGATTTAAGCCAACTGTCATAGATCCGTGTACTAAATTATCATTAAAAGGAAATATATTACAGCACAAGATTTTCTTCTTCATCATCATTTATTCATTATCAGATCATAAGATCAAGATATTCTTCTACATTACATTTTTTTTTCATTATAACAAATTTATTTTTAATTTTGTAATTAAGCTAAGTAAATTTTTATTTTAGGCAAGTTTAAATTTTTTCAATTAATACAAATAAAAAACATTCATTTACCTGCTCATATACTTCCAATGTTTGGTTACTATTAGGTTCATTGTTTACATTGTTTGGAGTATGGTTATTGTTGTTATTAACACCAATGTCAAGTCCAATATCCGGAGCAGTTACAAAATCAAAAAAATCTGTTTTGGATAGATCTTCTGGTCTAAAGGCTTCATTTATATCCATATTAGTTGAAAATATTTCATCGAGATCACTTGTTAAATAAAAATTAATATTTGGAGATAATTTCTCACAATGAATGTGTTTATTAAGGGCGATCCGTAATAATTAAATTAATGTTTCTCGAAATTAATTTCGAATATGTTTTAAAAGTGAATTGCTTTTATGTTTTAAATAACGAAATAAAAATATAAAAAAATTTATGTGACTAAAGACAATTTCTTTAACAATATTTTCTAATATAAATTAAAAAGTAACAATAACATAAAATAGAAATGTATCTGAGGATACTTTAAGGAACATTGTTAAAAATTTATGTCACCTAGAAAGAAGAAGAATAAGAATGATTATTTGATAAACGATATGATTATCTTATATATAAATAAATATTATTAGTTAATAAAAGTTTTAAATTTTTTGTGTATATATTAAAGGTTTACATTTAATTTGTTTACATTTAATTGTAAAATAATTAAAAGTTACTATTTTTATATTGATTATGCTATATGTACACCTTTTCTTCCGTCCGCTCGCACGATAACTCAATAAATACTAAAGCTAGAATTCTGCAATTTTTACCATTTCATCTTTATACAATATTGTTAGTTTAGGTATTGAAAAAGAGTATGTTCCATCAATGAGTTCGAGTAGCTGCCATACAACTTAATTTGTGTTAACTGCCATTTAAAAATAACACAGTGTTTATTGAAATTAAGTATGAAACTGCAATTTTTGTGAAGTTAAGTTAAATCTTACGCCAACAACTTCAGTAAAATTTGGTTGCTCTAGATTGGGGTATATACAATGCAACTTGTTTTTTTTCCCCTAAATTCCATGCGCGTTTCCTGTGCTTAATCTACTTTTTGATTATGCATTTCCAGCAGGGTTAGCCGGAAGAATTAAAACTTTTTGGGTTTTTTTTTTTTTTTTGAGTTTTAGGAAGAGGAAAAGTTTTAGATTTAGTTTTTGAAAAAATCCAAAACAGAATTTGCGTTTATAGAGGTAGCTGTATTAATGTGATTATGTTGCATTAAGTCATTAAGATTATGATCTATCGAAGCTGCTTATCAAACCCTTAAACAAATTGTTAGAATCACGGTTAGAACAATGCAAATTATATACAACGATGACAACGATTAACGACTGCAAAAATTAAAATTAGTCGATTCAAAAACCTAGCAAACTGTTTGCAGATTTTAATTAAATTATTGAACTAGCTTTCATTATCTAGTAAAATGGGTTTTAACTACGGTTTACGATTTACGGAACTTAATGAAACTCTCCCACAGGGTTTCCCGTGAATTAGAGACAAATCACTTTTCTCCAAGAAGAAACATTTGCGTTAATTTTAAACTTTGTCAAAAAAAAATGTAAAAAAAAAATTATTAAACCGTCGTGCCAGAACGGATTAATAAAATTTAATAAAAATTAGCCACAGGCTTTTTCGAAGGCTATGACAATAAAAATCGAAACAATTTTAACAGAAGGCTGGGCTAAAAGGGCCGGAAGCGAAACGCGACATTTCCAAGTTTCATAGAATGTTCATGTGAAATTTGGTTGAAATCGGATCGATAATGTTTACCGCATTTCCATTATAATCCAGTAAAACTAATTATAAATATACTATTAATTTAAACTTATATAAGTTTTTTTCCGAAAGTATTGTCATGTTGTAGACATTATAACATTTTTTATGTTTGTAATATATCAATTTCTGCTAAACATATTTTCGATCTAAAAAAGCCAAAAATTATGGTTAATTTATATATAAAGGTGAAAAAAAGTTTACCGGGGCCTCGGTGGCCTAATGAGTAAGAGCGTATAAAATACGCTGTAAACACCGAGGGAGTGTGGGTTCGAATAAATGTCATAAGAGGGAATAACTCTTACGACGTGTGTGGGATGCGAACCTACACTCCCTCGGTGTTTACAGCATATTTTATACGCTCTTACTCACTAGGCCACCGAGGCCCCCTAAATATACAATTGTAAAATATTTTGTAAAATATATTTCGTGGACAAAAAGTATAAATAAAAAACAATTTTTTACTCAATAAATCTAATAAATATGTTCCACAAACTTACGGTTGAAAAGAATATAAATGTATATTAATAATTTATACTTACTACAAAGTAGCAAATATAATATTAATATGTATAATGCATACATATGAGTATATTATATGTATTATTATTATTATTTCGCTATACATCGCAATATTTCTTTGAAAGTACAATAAAATATGTAAAATATATGCCGCTATACATATATCTTATATATTATTCAAGTGATATATAAGTTAATTTATTACAAATATAAAAGGCTTTTTTAAAAGAAGAATCATTACTTTATTGTCTAAAAATTAATTTAATAATGAATACAAATTATTATATTTAAATTAGTTAAAAGATAACTCGTATATCCTGTCCTTGTGAATTATGCTTTCGTGTGTTACGAGTAGACATAACTTCAGCATAAATTATGTTTGTGCAAAAATATTTATGGGAACAATAAATATTAACAAAAAATGTAGTTTAAGCGTTTATGAAGTTGACTACTCCGCCTTGAATCTCGAACGTCCTCGTTCGATTAGTATTAACTTGATCTTCAAAAATGTGGAATTTTGCTAATGGATGTTGTTTTTTTTTTCAATGAAATTTATTAGCTGCGATGTTTGGGTTATTGTTTCTGGCTGTTCTGTATTATCATTACTATTGCTTGGTGTTTTTGATTCGGTGTTAATTTTATCTATCTTTTATAAATCCATACAAATAAAATCGATACTGTGATGAACATGATGCCTGTATAATTTACATTTGATTTGATTCCGGTTTCTGCGTTAAAAAGTATAAGATGTCTCGTGTTGTTGTTTTGAAGTTCCTTCATCATTTCAAGAGATAAAAAGCTTAAAAAAGCTTCTACGGTAAGCTTTTTTATTGATGAATGTTGCAAAATTGGTGGTAATGGTTTTGAGTATGTTAGTTCTTCGGCTGTTTAATTTCTATTGTTAATTTCTATTGTCGTTGTTACATTGTATTATGAAGGTACCGTTTAGCTGCATCAACTTTTGATCTATTTTGATGGTTTCCATATATTCATTTAAAAATATTATTCCAGGTGAGATGTTTTCTATCATAGTGATATGGCGACTATTTATTATCGTAATCGTACAGTTTGGTTTAAGACTGTTCAATAGATGTGAAATACATGACGAGTTATTAACATTGTTAAGACTAGACTATCATAGTTACAAATGGTTAGTTCGTTAAAATTTTTACAATTCTCTGTTATTTCAAAAATTTCATTTTTACATTTTAAATTTTTTTCATAATTAAATTTAATAATAGAGTTTCCATTTTTAATCGCTCTAATTATTAATTTTTCACAAATTTCATTTTGTACTTTTGGTAGACTTATTATATAAATTAACATAGAATCATTTGATGCGATTTTAATTTCAGACAATTCTAATGCTTCTTCAATATTAAAAAATGGTTATACATATATTGTTTGTATTTGACAAAATGTGTGAATTTATTACATTAACTTTAGCCCATTGTAAGGTGTGTTCAATATTTACAATGGTTCATTTATTAATTCTAATTTGTATTTTAAGTTTAAGATAAAATTTTTTTTTTTTTTTTTAATTTTATTTCTCGGTGGATAGCAAATTATGACATTCTCCTTTCCTGTTCAGGCTTGGCTGTAAATGTCGTAAGGGGGAATAACTCTTATGACGTGTGTGGGATTCGAACCCACACTCTCTCGGTGTTTACAGCGTATTTCATACCCACTAGGCCACCGAGGCCTCCGTAAAATCGTTTACCTGTTTATTATCTTTTTTATAGTATTTAACATTATATTGTTTGCCCCAGTTACATTATTAATTCTTTCATTTATTATCTTATTAATTATTATTTGCTCATTGTTATTTTCCAGAACATTATTCATTTTTTGTTTAATTAATTTAAAATCATGATGGTCTGTCATGATTTCCAAGCAGTACCTAAAAAGTTTAAGGAGCGTTTTTTTTTGTTTAATTGGTTTAAGTTTGTTTAATGAAATTTTAATTCGGTTTATTGTTTCTAGAATGTAAGGGTGGAGAACATAGCTAGAGTTTAATGTATTCAGTGTCGTCATTTCGATGTCTGTAGTTATTTTTTCGTATTTGTCCAGGTCACAATTGTATGTGTGATTTTTAAAGTGCCAGATTATATTTTGGCAAAGCCCTCTTTTATTGCAATCATCTGGGAGTACGTATAATCCAGAATTTGTGTATTTGCTAGATATGTTGAAAGGTTGATCCTAAAAGAAAATTAAGATTTAATATTTTTTTTGTGTATAAGTTTTACAAATTGAGTTCTAATGGTTGTATCGTTATTTTCTGCTACTATCTCTTTTTGAAATCTTGGTGATAATTTTGAACCTATTCTTCGATTTGTTTTTACGTAGATTAAGTCGCCTATTGCATAATTTTTATTATTTTGTTTTTATTGTTGTTTTTTCTTATTATATCTAAGATCTTTTTCCTGTTTTTCTTTTAATTTTTCAGAGTTTTCTACGCGTAATTTTTCTAATTGTTGGGGCTCAGTGGTTGGGGATTAGGACTATTCCTAACTAGTCTTTCAACATGAAGTTTATAGTGGCGGACTTAAAAGATTTTTCGTTATCCATTACGGCATATTTAGGTATACCGAATGCATAAAGTATTTGTCTTAGAGGCTCTCTTATGTGTTCTATTGCTTTAGTTTTGAGAATTTTACATTGTACATATTTTGAAAATTTGTCTAATGCTGTAAGGACTAATTTATTTTCTGTGGATTAAATGTCGATGTCGATGTGGATGATTTGTTCTGGGTATTCGGGTATTGGTATTGCGGGATTAAACTCGGGATTTTCGGGGTGTCTATCATTTTTTTGTTCATTACAGACACTGCACTGTTTGACAATTTCTTTTATTTTCAGGTTAATTTTTGGAAAATAAAAACTTTGAAGAAGTTGTTCTTCGTCACTGTTCCTATGACCTCTTTTATGTTCTTTAATAATTTCTACGTCTTGTCTTTGTTCGTTTGTTAAGTCTTCAACTTTCGTTTGTGTGAATCGAATTTTGAATCTGTTCAAATGTAGAGGGTAGAGATGGTCTTTTCCTAATGAATAGGTTTCGCCTGCCTGTTGCATGTTAACATTGTTTATACCTCTTGTCTGCCAACTTTTCATTTCTACATCTTGTATTGGTGGAGCTGGTTTGAATATGAAATTGACTGGAAGGATTTCTCCTTGAGTTGGTCCTTGTTGTTGTGGTCTAAAGTTTGATCCGAATTGCTGTTGTCGGTTGAAAGTTACTGGTTGGAATCTAGGATTTGGATTTAAATTCTGAGATATATAGGCTAGTTGTGGGTGAAATGGGATTTTTTGTTGTGGTTTTTTTTTTGAGCATATGGTGCATTGTTGCGGATTATTTTCGGTCTATAGTTTTGACCAGTGCCCGGAAGTTCATGAAATTTCATATAAATTCATATTTTATCATATTTAAGTCTTGTTTGCATTATTTCGCATATTTTGTGCTAGTGGCATAAAACAGCATATTTCGCTTAAAATAATACTAAAATTTTAAACATTTGTACCTAAATGCCATATTCTGAATTTTTTGTCTTACTTTTTTTTATCTAAAAAAAAAACTAAAAATATTTGTATGTTTCAACACTGGATTAAAAATTGAAATAATGAGCTTGTGTCTTCTAACTACATTTATTTGAAAAATATTTTTTCTTTGTACTTATCGTATTTTTATTTGTTGTACATAATTTTCGAAATATCTTACATTTGTTTTATTTTATTATACATTTATATAGAAGTCACCCTGCATATCATAGTCATAACCAGAGCCTGGAAGTTCATGCACTAAAAGCCATATTTTGAAGGTTTTTAGTGCATGAACTTCCAGGCTCTGGTTATGACTATGATATGCAGGGTGACTTCTATAATTTGGGTGTTCAAATTAAATTTCAAGCAAAGACATAAGGCTTGTGGTAAATCTGAAGGCTCGCTCGCGTGTCGCGTGTGACAAACGTGTCTAAAGCCTTGTCTCTGTAGGTCTTGGTTAGAAGATTTAAAGTTTGAGAACCGGCATCTAGGCAAGCTAATTTATCTAAAATTAAAGAAGGATGCCAATAAACAGCTTGGAAAAATGTTTAGCAAGGTTTCCTTGAATCAAAGAAGTCATCTGGTATTCGGGAGTTCCTAAATCTCTCTTCCATTCTAAAGGTGTATTGTAAGACTCCAATGTAATGTTTGCGTTTCCTATAATTTTATTTCTTATTACACTTGAAATGCCATAGTATTGAGGGATCCATTTTTTGGTTCAGAGATTTGTAACACTCGTTCGACGCATTTTCTCCATGAAGAAATTTTTGTATTCTATTTATTTATTACCTATTATTTAAAAATTTTTGTATAGATAAGTATGCATAAGGAAGTACTTTCCTTCGTTTTTTCAACAAAGGTTACAAAAAGGGATAGGGATTTTTTTTTTTTAATCGAATTTTATTTTATAATATAAGCAACTAATCTTCTCAATTTTAATTTAGTTTAAATTTTCTTTTTGTTTAATTTTGGATTTTTTAATTTCAAATATATTCAATTTAGAATTGAATTTATTGCAAATTTATTTAAACTTTATTTAATATTTATTTGATTTGAAAAAAATGTTACTTTAATTTAAAATTTCGTCTATTTAAATTTATTTATTTCTTATATCTAGTCAATAACTAATTTACTGATTTAAAGATTTTTCGGAAATATCAATAATCTTTCTTTTATTTATTTAGGATGCAAATTTATTAATTATTAAAAACAAATTTTTATTTTTAGTTTTAAATATTTAATGTTAATTTTTTTTTAAATTTCTTTCTTAATTTTTATTGAATTTTTCTTTTAATTTACTTAATTTACTCTTAATAATAAAAGGTTCAAAAACTTACAGTAAGATTAATATTTGCAACCCGAGTGTTAGATAGAACTGTTTGAACACTACCTCCTTTTCCTCCGTTGAACGGCTACTAAGGGACCTTAATTTCCTCGAGATGATGTTTGACCACGTTGGAAATTTTGCACTACTTGAGAGCTGTCTGCGAAGCTTTTCTGGCACTACTTGAGGGCTTTTTGAAGTTCACCTTTTTCTACTGATACTTTGGGATGTCCAAGTGTATTAAAATTTTGCACTATTTTTTTAGGGATTTATTATTACTTATTTCGGCAAATCAGAGATTATGGCACTACTTAAGGGCCTTTTTAATTTCTATCAAAAGTAAAATGTTTCTTATTTTATTTTTAATTTTAATTTGTGGTTTGATTAATTTTTGATTTGTTAAGTTTTGATTTATTATGTTTTAATTTATTAGATTTTAATTTATTATATTTTAATTTCACTTTTCACTTTGCACTTGACACTTGGTCCCTGCTCGAGCGCCAGTTAATTTATTTCAAATTAAAAAGACTTTTTTAAAAAATAATCATTCCTTTATTGTGTAGAAGTTGATTTAATAATGAATAGAAATTATTATATATATATATATTTTTTTTAATGCATTTCTGTGGCAATTACACAGCCTTTCCTGTTCAGACGTGGCTGTAAATGTCGTAAGGAAGATTAACTCTTACAAAGTGTGTGGGATTCGAACCTACACTCCCTCGGTGTTTATAGCGTATTTTATACGCTCTTACCCACTAGGCCATGAGGCCCCAATTATTATGTTTAAATTAATTAAAAGATAACTCGTATGTTCTGCCCGCGTGAATTATGTTTTCGTGTGTTACGGGTAGACATAGCGTGAGTATAAATTATGTTTGTGGGAAAATATTTATGGTAACAATAAATATTAACAAAAAATGTAGTAAAAACTAATAAAAACAAATTAAAATTATCGATAAATGGATTTTTATATCATCGACAGAAAATAAACCAGACAGAATGCAAAACCACATTTTCTAAAAACACACATTTGTATAGGTGGACTATATGCAAAGTATTCCACAATATTAACTACCGACCGCATACATTAATGTACAAAATAGGTATTGTTTTCATACCAAACATTTTTTTAAAAGTTATAAAAACAGTTTAGAATACCTTGTGACTTGTACCAAAGTTTGTAAATTTTCTTAAAATTTTATATGTAAGAAAAAATTGTATAACATGAAGAAACACTTTCTTCAATTTTATGAATAACCCATCTAATGTTCAGTGATAATGTGATAATGTTAAGCTTTAATTTTCCAGTTAGTTGGCGTCGGGCAACTGGTTCGAGTAGATGCCATACAACTTCTACTTTTAAATAAACACTGAGTTATGTCTATTGAGGCTATAGATATCTGAAATTTTGTGAAAATATGTCGAGTTCTATACTAACAACTTCTGTAAAATTTGTTTGAGCTAGAGCAGTAAGCAAACTGAATTATGTCTATTGAGGCTATAGATATCTGAAATTTTGTGAAAATATGTCGAGTTCTATACTAACAACTTCTGTAAAATTTGTTTGAGCTAGAGCAGTAAGCAAACTTGCGCATTTTAGATATTAATGAAACTAGGCATCGGAAATCTTACAAAAGATGATCAAGTTTTATGGCAAGGACTTAACAGGTGTACTAAAACATTTGAAATTTTGTAAAAGATGGTCAACTTTTATGTAAACAGCATATTTTACGTTCGAAACAGCTTATTTTGACAAACACCATAAGGAAAGCATATTTACATTTGAAACAACATATTTTAGCTCTAAATTTATATACCTATGCATACATATATTCTGTTGTTGATGGCACAAAATTCAAATTGTAAAATTTTTGTTGGCAGATTCAACATTAGTCTAATATATAAGGTAAAAATTTATATTTGTTTTGTACATACATATAATTAAATAAATTTGTTTGAACTTTTTATTATTTATGGATGTTTATGGAACATATGTATGGATGTTTATATGAATGTACCTACATATTTTTAAGATTAATTCATTGCCTGTTATTGTTATAGAATAAAAAAAATTATTGAAAGTTATTTTGAGATAAATTACCTATTATGTTAAATCTATGAAACTTTGTATTATATTTTTCGTGTAATAGCGATCGGTTCTGTGGTGGCTGATATTTTTTATGAGATATATCCATGATTACAACTTCATTGTTCTTTTTTAAAAGATGTAAAAGTTTTGTAAACAGAGTACGAACTTTTTTATAAATTATTTTGGGAAAACATGCTAAAAACGGAAAATTTTACTGAATTTGCGGTGAAAAATGGAAGATTTTGCTAAATTTGCGATGAAGTCGTGCGGGGAAGGAATGGCTAGTCACAGTGGATAAGAAACATCACCAAAAAACAAAAAAAAAACAATTTGACCATACACATACACATCCTGCTTTTTCAAAATTTTTCCGTTCAATAAAAAAATAATCAGTGTAAATATTACGATATTACTACGCGTTGTTTAAATGAAAAAAGCAAATTTGTTTAATGATAATTCTGGAATCTGCTAGTGTTTTTAGAATTTATACAAGAGGAATATTGGTCACTTTTGCCTTAATCACAAATTTGAGTTCCAAATTAGTTTTAATATTTAAAATGATGTTCTGTACATATTTAATTAACATTATTAGACATTAGCTTCAATTTATTAAATAAAATTAAAAAGATATTTTAGTCAAAATTGTTTTTTTTTTCATAAGGCAGGTGGGAATCTTCCAAAGACGGCAAGAATTTCCCCTTGGTAGTGTCAGATTCTTACTTACTAAACCCACCTCCACATTTAGCCACCAATATAATGGAGTGAAACCCTTACCTGCTAATGCAGTATATTGGCTAAGGAGTAGGGATAGGAAAAGAATAGGAAATAGGATGCGAAAAAATTGGAGTGGGACTGTAAGGAAACAACGAATCCGCCTATTATTATTATTATTATTATTGTTATTATTATTATTATTATTATTATTATTATTATTATTATTATTATTATTATTATTATTATTTAAATTATTAATATTATTAATAGTACGATAAGTATCGGGTATAATAAAATTACTCCTCCGTTTGTAACACCTCGAAATAAGCGAGCTAGATATACCTTCAAAGGCATGAATCGGATTAGAATCAAATTCTGAGTCGATTAAGCCATGTCCGTCCGTCCGTCAGCACGCTAACTCAAAAACTAAGAAAGGTAGAATCTTGAAATTTACGCAAAATATTCTGGGAGCAATTTATAGATTCCCTATTTTTTTTGGTTGAGTTCCGACCAAAACTTCGGGAAGCTCCCGAACAACTAACTTTTAGATCTCCACAATTTTTTTGAAATTGAGCCATGAAATTTTAACTGCTGATAGATGTCATAAAAATATTAATTTTTCTGTAACCCCACCCGTTAAGGAGCTATACCTCCCAAAGTTCGAAAAATCTCTATATTTAAATTGTTATAACACAAGCTCTATAAGGTATATCTTCAATCTGAAAATTCCAAACGAGTTATGAGCTTTACAAACATGTATATAATAAATATGTACTTGTGCTATACGTTGTCTTAATTTACCGTTATGCGAAACCGAATTGTTGAAACATTCTTTAACCCTTCTATCTTCTAAATGGTTTAAGTTGGAAACTTGAAATTTAGATCTTTGACAGAAGTTAGATCTTTAAAAATAAGTATGAGTGATTTCAGAAATTTTTTTTGTATCACCCTCGGTTTAGGAGCTGTAAGGGATCAAAAACTGAAAATTTCCTATTTTTAAACACCTGTAATTTGAACACCTGTTAACATTTTTTTGAAGTAATACATAAAAATTAAAGCTTCAACATTATATTCTTATTTCTGTTAACAACTTTTTTTATACCCGTACGATAGGATCGGGTATAATAAAATTACTCCTCCGTTTGTAACACCTCGAAATAAGCGAGCTAGATATACCTTCAAAGGTATGGATCGGATCAGAAAAAAATTCTAAGACTTTTGAGCCATGTCCGCCGGTCCGTCCGTCTGTCCGTCCGTCCGTCAGCACGCTAACTCAAAAACTAAGAAAGCTAGAATCTTGAAATTTACACAAAATATTTTGGGAGTAATTTGTAGGTTCCCTATTTTTTTTGGTTGAGTTTGGACCAAGCCTTAGGGTAGCTCTCGAACACCTAACTTTTAGATCTCCACATTTTTTTTGCAATAGAGTTATGAAATTTTAAATACTGATAGATCTCATAAAAATATTAATTTTATTTTTAATAACTTTTTTTTGTAGCCCCACCCGTTACGGAGCTACAGCTCCCCAAAGGTTCAAAAAAGCTCTATATTTAAATTGTTATAGCACAAGTTCTATAAGGTATATCTTCATTTTGAAAACGCCAAACGATTACTACTTTTATTAGCTTTAAAAGTATATATACAATAAATATATATTTTTGGCATACGGTGTCTTAATTTACCGTTATGCGAAACTCAAATTTTGCAAAATCCTTTAACCCTTCCATCTTCTAAACGGTTAAAGTTGGGAACTTGAAATTTTGACAGATGTTAGATCTTTGAAAATTAGTATGAGTCATTTCAGAAATTTTTTTTGTATCACCCCCCGTTTAAGAGCTGTAAGGGGTCAAAAACTGAAAATTTCCTATTTTTAAACACCTGTAAATTGAACACCTGTAAAAATTTTTTTGAAGTAATACACAAAAATTAAAGCTCCAACATTATATTTTTATTTCTGTTAACAACTTTTTTTAATAATACAGGGTTACTTTATAATTGACGAAAGTGTTACTTGATTTTTTCAAATTTTCTAACAAATTTCATTAACGAATTTTTTCTATTTTGTTTTACTCGATAATTTGAAATTGTTGAGGATATAATGCGTAGTACAAAAAAATGTAATTAAATAAACAACATGACGGTTGCTTGAAGAATTTTTATTTATATGATATTGATATATATACATACTTATATAATATCATGTTTATTTACATATCGTATATGTCACTAGTGAATGAATGATAAGAGTATAGATGTATATTATATAGCGCCGTATTTACATACATATATGTATTTTATTGTACTTATAAGAAATTATTCTGTCAATGGAATATTTAAATATAATATAATATAATATTTAAAATTATATTTACTGTTTTGTACTTAGTAAATTTAATATACATTTACCGCTTAGTATTAAATGATACTATAGAATATTTGAAAAAGTTTTGGATTGATAATCGTTATGTGGAAGGTTAGAATCTGCTTTTGAAGAATGTACGTATATAAACATATAGTTTGAATATATGTACAACCCATAGTTCTAGAAATTATAAAATTCACCCAAATTATTTTAAAATACTAAAATATTAAAAAAATAATATTGTAAGCAGAGTGACAGGCTGTGAACATACTAACGGTTCGTACGGGTATCTAAGAGTTGACAAAGTCAACTGTATTCTTCCTCGTTAATAATATAGGGTTACTTTATAATTGACGAAAATGTTACTTGATTTTTTTAAATTTTCTAACAAATTTCTTTAACGAATTTTTTGCATTTTGTTTTCCTCGATAATTTGAAATTGTTGAGGATATAATGCGTAGTACAAAAAATATAAATAAATAAACAACATAACGGTTGCTTGAAAAATGTTTATTTATATGATATTGATATATGTATGTATATCAATATCATACAAATAAACATTTTTATATAATATCATGTTTATTTACATATCGTATATGTCACTAATGAATGAATGATAAGAGTATAGATGTATATTATATAGCGCCGTATTTTTATGTATTTTATTGTACTTATAAGAAATTATTCTATGAATGGAAATATTTTTAAAGAAATATATTTCCATATACTAATTTAATATAATATAATATTTAAAATTATATTTACTATTTTGTAATTTAATATACATTTACCGCTTAGTATTAAATGGTACTATAGAATATTTGAAAAAGTTTTGGATTAATAATCGTTATGTGGAAGGTTAGAATCTGCCTTTGAAGAATCTATAAACATATAGTTTGAATATATGAACAACCCATAGTTCTAGAAATTATAAAATTCACCCAAATTATTTTAAAATACTAAATTATTAAAGAAATAATATTGTAAGCAGAGTGACAGGCTGTGAACATACTAACGGTTCGTCCGGGATCAAAGAGCTAACAAAGGCAACTGTATTCTTTCTCGTTTTTACTTGACTTTACATTTAATAGAAAGTTATGAAAATTTTTTTTTACCAGAAAGCCTAAACATACTTCTGAAGATTTGAATAAAAAAAAATTTTTAAGCAGACATAAGAACTGAGATTTTCTATATTTAATTCAATAGATTTTTATTTATAGTTTAATTCGTAAGTTATATTAACAATCCTAAAACATATTAATTTTTTTTAAATGTTGTGACTTATTGATTTCTAATGAAATCTGTGCAAAAGTATTTGCAATTGTTAAATTTTTAAATATAAACTACGAGCGCAATTTTTCAAATTCATTTTGTTTTCTTTGTTTTATTCCTTACATGTGCATCATAATCCACCAGTTTCTTTTGGTAACCGGCGAAAGCGTATTATAGACATATGATCATTTACAGACAAACATTTGTGCTGACATTAGTAGTGCTGGCTAAATATGCGAAAATTTTGTCAAGCTTGTTCTTTAAAAGCACCCTGCAAAATAGACACGATTAGGATAGATTTTTTCCGGCATATCATGGAATATGTCGAATGGATTAACAGATCATAACAAGTTTAATCTAGTTAGAATTCTGCATATAAAAAGAACTGTGAAAAATCAAATCAAAAAAAATATCTGTGGTAACTTATGCAAATTTAAAAGATCTTTCTGCTGTCAACATTTCAAGGCTTTATCTAAAAGCATTACGCATATATAAAGGAAGGAAAATTTGCAAAAAAATTGTAATAGGTAGATACTAAATTTTTAAAAAAAATTTTATAATTTTAATATGTTTTTATAGACATAAGGAAAAGCCCCCTCGATTTTAGTTTGAAATATTTTTTGAATTGAAAATTTTAAATTTTTGAGCCCTAATAGCTCTTAAACAGTGGTGGTACAAAAAAAAAATTCTGAGGTAACTTATGCTAATTCAGAAGTTTCTTTCATTTGTCCAAATTTCAAGGCGGCATCTAAAAGTGTTAAGGAGATTTTGTTTTTATATAACGGTAAATTTAAGTACTAAATTTAAAAATATTGCATAATTTCGACATTGATTTATAAAGGTAAAAACAAATCATGTCGTTTTTAAAAAAAATGTTAAGAACAATCTGAGTATATACATTAAAAAAAAACGGCTTCTTTAGATTTTGAGGAGCTATAACTCTATAACCGGTGGAGCTATATAAAAAAAATCATGATCGTGAACATTTTATGTTTTGTTTACATGAATCAAAAAAATAAGTTTGCGATCGTTGAATTACAAATACTAAATAATTTTAGTTTTTAATTCAAATTCGTTTTGTTGCAATTTGTACTTATATGTCAAAAATATTTTTAAATTAATTTTGACATACCTAACTATTTATAAATACAATTTCATATTAGAGCATGCAGCCTCTTAAATAAAGAACATTAAAAACTAAAATTAACAAAGAAGAAGAAAAGTTTTTGTAAAATGTGGCATACTGTAACCATGTTATCTTAATTGACTAGGTTATGAATGTAATTGGTTTATTTACAATTCAAGTGTATCAACTTATAACCCATTTTTATAACTTTTTCTATTAACAGGTGATTTGAAAAAATTTTTAGAAGTTGTCTAAACAAAGGACACTTCTTTTTATTTATTTTGAAAATAAATAAAACCATGATTTGAAAATTAAAAATTTAATTTTTAATTTATTTTTTTTCTTTTTCCCTTTTTTTTAATTTAAATATTAGTTTAACTAACTAATTGGCTATCTTTTAAAATAGCCAAGCCCCCGCTAACCAAATTATTAAAACCCTGGTTTTGAAACCAACTCTAAAATCCTTCCTAATTGTATTTTCTGCTTATATATTTCAACTACAAAACTTTTAAAAGAGTGGGGGCTGCTCCCATTAATTTTAAACCAACTCTAAAATAGCTTCTAATTTTATTTCCTACATATATATAGTATTTCAACTACAAAATTATAAAAAGCGCGAGATTTTGCAACACGAGATTTTGACACGCAAGATTATGAAACGCGAGATTTATAAAAGCACGAGATTTTAAAACGAGAGATTTTGAAACGCGAGAATTTGTACCCAACCCTACTGTACTGTGAAAAATAGAAATTATGATTAGAGAACAGTAATAATAATATGCAGATTCATTGTTCCCTTTTAGTTTCACTCCACAATTCAATATTTCTAGATCCTTGTCTACCCTCTGCTATCTAATTTAACATCATTATTTCATTTTGCAAAGTTAGCAGTTTTTTTTTTTTAGTGCATTTCCCTGCTTCATAAATGTGAACAGGAAATTACGCAGCCTTTCCTTGTCAGACGTGCCTGTAAATGTCGTAAGGAAGAATAACTCTTACGACGTGTGTGGGATTCGAACCCACACTCCCGCGGCGTTTACAGCGTATTATACGTTCTTACTCACTAAGCCACCGAGACACCAAGTTAATCAGTTTTAAAAGTTAAGAAAAATGAAAAGCATAACCTCAAGTTCTGTAACAAGAAATTTTAAAATTAATAAAAAAACGAGGAAGAGTGCAGTAGAGTAGACTGTGTCAACTCTGGGATACCCGTATGAACGTAATATATCCTGTTTCTATAAAACTTGATCATCTTTTAAAAACATTCAGATGTTTTAGTACCGAACTACAGAGATATATTTATGTAAATTGTGGAGTTGTATGACAGCTACCCGAATCTATTGCGCCTAGCTTCATTAAGTTCCAAGAAATGCAAAAAGCCTGAACCGGCTGCTTTAGACCAATCAAATTTTACAAAAGTTTTTGGCATGCAATTCGACACTTTTTCACTAAATTTCAGATAGCTAGCTTCAATAGACACTGAGTTATTTTCATTTAAAAAAAGAAGTTGTACGGCAGCTACCCGAACCCGTCGCACCATCACAACCAAGTTTTACAGAATTTGTTGCCATTAAACTTGATCATTATTCGCAAAATTTCAGATGCCTAGATTGAATAGACACTCGGTTATTTCCATTTAAAGAAAGAAGTTGTACGGCAGCTACTCGAACCCGGCGGCCGAAAATGCTGGAGTTAAATAGCAAAACTAACAATTTTGCAAAAGTGACTTAAAAAAAATTTCAGCCTCCTAGCTCCTTTATTTTTTGAGTTATCGTGCAGACGGACACTGACTTATTTTCATTTAAAAAGAGAAGTTGTATGGCAGCTACCCGAACCTGTTGCACCAGCACAACCAAATTTTGCAAAAGTTGTTGCCATAAAACTTGATCATCATTTGCAAGATTTCAGACGCCTACCTTCATTAGGTTCCAAGAGGTGCAAGAAGCCTGAACCGGCTGCTCTAGACCAACCAAATTTTACAAAAGTTATTGGCATGTAACTCGACACCTCTTTACTAAATTTCAGATTCCTAGCTTCAATAAACACTGAGTTATTCTCATTTAAACGGAGAAGTTGTATGGCAGCTACCCGAACCCGCCGCACCACCACAACCAAATTTTACAGAATTTGTTGCCATAAAACTTGATCATCATTTGCAAAATTTCAGAAACCTAGCTTGAATAGATACTGAGTTATTTCTATATAAAGATAGAAGTTGTATGGCAGCTACTCGAATCCGCCAACCGAAAATGTTGGATTTAAATAGCAAAACTAACAATTTTGCAAAAGTGACGTAAAAAAAATTTCAGCCCCCTAGCTCCTTTATTTTTTGAGTTATCGTGCGGACGGACGGACGGACGTACATGGCTTAATCGACTCAGAATTCGATTCTGAGCCGATCCATACCTTTGACACTATATCTAGCTCGACTCCTTTAAGGTGTCACAAACGTAATGGCAAATTTATTATACCCTTGAACATAGTTCATACGGGTATAAAAAGTAAAATTACTAATATACTATATTAATAAGCAATATGGGTATACGCTAGTACTATGTAATATATATATACACATGCACAATATGTTGACAATCTTGCAAAAAACCTTTTAAAATTTGATTTTCTTAAAGCTTTCTATAATATATACACTGTTATAATACTACAATCCAATACTTATCTAAAAATTAGGTGAGTTAAAAAATTTTCTCAAATATTTTACGATGATTTGTTTAACTTATTTTCCATTATGCTTATCTTTCATAGAAATTTTACCATTTACTTATTACTACAAATACAAAATTTTTTTTTTTGTTAACTTTAATAATGTTAATATAAAAATGTATGTAAATAAATGTTATCGTTAATCTTTTTCTTATGTATGTATTCTCATAAAAATCTGATGAAGCCACTTAATTTAATTTTACATATCAAAATACTAAAAAAAAACTATAAAAACGGTGCAATATTGTAAATTCCTTATGTATACAATCTACACTTTACACTCTATGGTATAGCAGATATGTTCGTTTATTTTAATGTAAAAATGGAATTGATTAGATCTTTAAAGTTAATTCCGGATAGCGCCAATTCGTTCTTCTTAAAACTTAAGTTTTTTCTTTTTAATCATTTTATATTAAATACATTTGAAATTATTACGAAAAAGGAATAAAAATGATGATTGCATAAAAAGAACCGAAGTTGTAAATTTATCTATAGTAAAAACATAAAATAAATTCATTAACGTTATAGTGTTTTAGAAAAGTATATGAAAAAATTAATTTTTAACCAGTTTTAAATACATATTAATTACAATTTATGGACATGAAAAAAAATGAAGTTAAAAATTTTTAATGAAGAATATTAAGAAGTTAACATCGTATAAAACTATTTCCACTACATAACATTACTTAGGTATGTATGTGTACATAATGGAAATAGTATAGGCAGAATATGTATTTTTGCTTTTGAGTGATGTAATGAAAAAGCAAAATAATAAATGGTAGTTCATTTCTGATTCAAATTTAATTGAAAGTAATTATGAATTTATTTTATTTTAAACCGTATCACACATATGAAATAACAATTTTTTTTAGCAAATTTATTTAAATAATTACCTAGCTTTAAATGTTATAAGAAATATGCACATCTTTCAAAAACATTCTGTTCTTAAACATTCTCTGTTATAAGATTTAATTTTAAACTACATGAATTAAATTTTTGTTTGGTAAAATATTTTAAGTGCCGACTTTAACTTTTAATTAAAAAATAACTGTGTACCAATCAAATCAATGAAATCAAATGATGAATATCGAGATATAGAAGTGTTCGTGAATTGTCAACCCATTATCAGACTTAGCTTTTCAATCGGAGATTCTTGGATTCAAAGCTCGGTCAGGTCAAAAAAGCAAAATAAGTAGAGTGGGCATCAATCATTACTTTATGCAGGAAGATGTTATATACCACAACTGCATGTTGTAACTCTTGATGGCTTCGTCGCTACTAGCAAAATAGTAATAATAATAGGCTCATTTATTATTCTCTTTCAGTCTCACGCTTCAATTCAATATTTTCGGATCCTTGTTTATCCTCTCCTATCCCAATTCCCTAGTTAATATACTGCGTTAACTTAATTTTTCATATTTTCGTATAATTTTATTCTTTTCTTTAAAATTTTCTGTAATTAAGTCTGTAGTTTATTAAGATACTTATTTTTTGATATAATTATATTAAAATCACCTATTGTGATTGGAAAACAAACTGTGTCCAAAATTTCACTGTAGCTCAACAAGAAATAAAGTTTAGCATATTTTTTTAAGATTTTTTAAAAAATTTGTTTATTAGTTTCAATCAGTACATACTTCCGTTTGTTAGTAAAACTTAAACCATGAGCAGATCTAATTAGAAAAACTAAAAAAACTAAACAAAAACAAAATTTGAAGTAAAACAAATCAGTCAAACTGGTTATGATTCAGAATGAAAACACGAAACAACTATAAAAAAAACTCTTGTGTCGCAATGAGTTAACGAATCCAACAACTTTATAAATATATAAAAAAAATAATATATTTATAATATAGAAAAACAAAAACTTTATAAATGTAGAAAAACAAAAACTAAGATATAAAAAATAAATCATCTTTATTCTTTTAATATTTATATGCCAGCGCGCATTATTTCATATAACGTATTTATTTTTAATAATTCCATTGTGAAACTCGAAAAACACAATAGCATCATATGCGTTTGAAAATTTTTCCAAAATATAAAAGACTAATATTAGTAATTATAAAGGAGTTCTATATATAAATAGTCATTTAAACAGAAATTTGACCCCATTCTGTCTCCAATTTGATTAGTAAATGTTAAAAAAATTGCAAAAATAGTTTTAAAAAAGTAACAAAAACAAGTTTTAGAGAAAACTTCAAATTGATTTTACCAAAATATTAATTTTGAAATATTTTAATTGATTTTCCTAATAGTGCTCAATAAATTTTGTTCATTATGAATTGTGATGAAAAGGTAATCATACATGTATTATAGATACATAATATTTCTCGAGAATAATAAGAGTAATTTGTAAATTCGCACATTGAAAATTAATATAAATTAAAAACAATATTGTAAGTAAGGCAGAATGTAAAATCGATGGTTCTTAAAGGCGCTCATTTTCCAAATGACAATAAAAACAGGTTTGAATATTTTGATTTACACCAAAATTTGCAAATTTTCTTGCAATTTTATATATAAGAAAAAATTATATTAAATCAAGAGTAATATTGTAAGAAAAAGAAAGTAAAATTGTAAGAAAAAGTAAGTAAAATTGTAAGACAAAATTGTATTAAATCAAGAAACGCTGCATAATTAGGAAAAGGTGACACACATGTAAAATTATACTGTTGAAGGTTTAATTTTTATTTCTACTTTGGAAAAATATGCTAAGGTGTCTAGTTGCAAGTGTTTAAATAGCATATTTTCAATTCTTAACCCCTAATAGCTCTTCAACATGGGAGGTACAGTAATTTTCTGAGGCGAAATTTGAAAAAATATGTTAACATATATAATGAATGCTACTGCTATATTAAGACTAAATTATGTACCTAATGTTTGGAAGAAAACAGAAATAATTATGATACTTAAGCCAAGAAGCCTCTAAACGAATCAAAATCTTATGGACCAATTCCTTTTTAGCACATTTCCAAAAAAATTTTGAAAAAATGTGCCTATTAGTTTCACTCTGTCCGTCCGTCCGTCTGTCCGTCTGTTTACAAAACTTCTACACCGTTAAAGATAGAGAAAAAACATTTTAACCATGGGTAGGTCTCATAAATTTAAAAAATTAATTTTGTGGAACAACTTTTTCATATACCCCATCCATCAGGAAACTACAGTCCCTCAAACTTTGAAAAAGCCCTATTTTTAAACGCGTATATTTCATGTTTCGCTTAACATTTATTCAATCTGAAGACGATATTCGACAGGAATTTTTTTTACCTTTATAAATCAATATCAAAATTATATATAACTTTTAAATTTAGTATTTAAATTTACCGTTATGTGAAAACCAAATTTTGCATGATTTTTCTACCTACATAACTCCGGCACGCTTTTAGATAGGCGTTTGAAATTTTGAGACAAGAAAGAACTTTTAGATTTAATATTAGTTTGCTCAGAAAATTTTTTTACACCACCCCCTGTTTATGAGCTATTAGGAGTCAAAAATTGAAATTTTGCTATTTTTCAACACCTGTAACTTAGGCACCTGTACACATTTTTCTTCGGCAAGACAAGAAAATTAAAGCTCCAGTAATATATTTTTATATGTGTAAATATTTTCTTTTAATTGTATAGGGTTCCAAAGTTACAGCCCCCCAAAATTGCAAAAAAACCCTAGTTTCAGATGTTAATATATCAGGCTCTGCGTAGTAGTTTTACAATCTAGAAACACTAGAAGACCGGAATTTTTTTTACCTTTATAAATCAATATCAAAATTCTATATAATTTTTAAATTTAGTATTTAAATTTACCGTTATGTTAAATTTAAAACCAAATTTTGCATGATATTTCTTTTTTTATAACTCCGGCACGCTTTGAGATAGGAACCTAAAATTTTGAGAGAAGGGAGAACTTTTATAATTAATATAAGTTTCCTCGGAACCTCCTGTAAGACTTATTTCCTTTTTGGTACAACCTCCTGTTTAAGAGTTATTACGCCTCAAAAATTGAAAATTTCCTATTTTTAGACACCTGTAACTTAGGCATCTGTAAATATTTTTCTTCGGCAAGACATGAAAATTAAAGGTTCAATAATATATGTTTACGTGTGTTAACGGTTTTTCTTAGTTATATAGGGTTCCGGACTTACAGCCCTCAAAATTCCAGAAAAGTCCTATTTTCACATTTTTTCTTATTACATGAAATTTCCAAATTTTTATACAAATCACAATTCTAAACGTTTGTATTGTCTTTTGGAAATGTGCGCTTTTAAAAACCGTTGATTAACATTCTACCTTATTTAATGATAATGTCAAAACTTTTAGAGAAACTATATTGTTAAAGAGAAAGAAATTGTTAATAGAAAATAGAATATATATGCAAACTATCAGTTCCGTTTTAGAGAAAAATATTCAACTATTGGCCAAGTGCACAGAATTGGAAATATAATTTAATATAATGGAAATATAATTTAAAAAGCTTCAGAAGAAAAATAATTCAGCTCTACAATTTTCTAGATGTAGCTCAGGCATTTGATGAAGTTTGGCACAAAGGCTTAATTTTTATACAAAGACAAATATACATAACATTATGTAGATATGCTCTCATCAAACTTAACTAATAGTATGTTCAGAATTACATAGGATGAAGTTTGACCAATTGAGTTAAAAATTTATCAAAGAGTAGCTCTTTACAATAGGAGCTTACTGAGTTGATTTGGTTACGATCCATTAACCCGTTTCGACACCAGGACTCAATGAAATTTTTCAATTTCTTTGTTGTCGTGCTTAAACGGTTTTGTCAATAGAATTGAAAATGTACAAAAGTGTAGCTTTTTACCACAGGAGCTCACTGAGTTGATTTGGTTACGATCCATTAACCCTTTTCAGCACCAGGACTCAATGAAATTTTTCAATTTCTTTGTTGTCGCGCTGAAACGGTTTTGCCAATTGAATTGAAAATTTACAAAAGTGTAGCTCTTTACAACAGGAGCTTACTGAGTTGATTTGGTTACGATCCATTAACCCGTTTCGACACCAGGACTCAATGAAATTTTTCAATTTCTTTGTTGTCGTGCTTAAACGGTTTTGCCAATAGAATTGAAAATGTACAAAAGTGTAGCTTTTTACCACAGGAGCTCACTGAGTTGATTTGGTTACGAACCATTAACCCGTTTCGGCACCAGGGCTCAATAACATTTTTTAATTTCTTGGCTGTCGCACTTGAACGTTTTACCAATTGAGTTGAAAATTTACAAAAGTGTAGGTCTTTATAACAAAAGCTTTCTGAATTGATTTGGTTACGATACATTAACTCATCAGGCCTCAGGCTATGAAATTCGCACTTTTGTTGTTGTGCTTAAACGATTTGACCAATTGAAAATTTGAACAAGTATTGCACTTTGGCAGACAAACTCATTCAATAAATTTTGTTGTGATACATTAACACATTTCGACACGATAGACTGTCAAAAAAAAAATTTTGTTTCTAATTTCTGTCTAATTTGGCAGCATGAATTTATCGTTCTAAATTAAGCGTGTGACAAAATGTTTGTTAACGTTTGTTAACCCATTTCCGCACGAGCGCTTATTAATAATATTTTGCCTAATTTTGTGTATTGTTATTATTATTAAAAAGATATTTCCAACACTCTTTACTTTTATCAATACTGTTTCTAATATTCCATAAAAACTGTTCAATACAAATTTCTAATATAGAACAGTAATTAAAGTAACCATATTAAGTATCTTAAGAATACTGTGTTTAAGTCTTCACAACATAACGTTTGCGGCCGTTGTTAAAAAACAGAAACAATCTCCTACATTAGACAATCATCATGTCATCATTCACAAATGCATTACTTACATGTGGTCTACCTATATAAGATGCATGTGTATAACATGTTTCCCATAAAATATCATTCAAATAATATGTACATATTGTATGTATAATATCCGTATATTTAAAAATACGGTAAACTTAATCAATTAAATTAGAAAACATATTCACATTTCTGTACATCATTTAAACAAAAATGAGTACATACATATTTAAAGAACAGAAAACCTTACACTCTTATCCATATACTATTTTTACACATATTTTTAGCCAATCAATTTGGAAACATAATTAGAAAAACTAAAGGTAAAAAAATTCTGGTTGATTTATAAAGGTAAAAAACAATCATGTATTTTTTCTATTGAAAATGTATTAAACTCTTTTAAGAGACCTGTGCATAGTTAACATTTAATTGCTCTTTATTAAACAGACGGATTAACAGAGCGAACCTGATAGAAAATTTTTCAAAATGTGCTTAAAAGGATTATTCACAAAAACATGAAGTGACATTACTTACAAAAAAAAATGTATTACATTATGGTCTTTTATAATTGAAATGCGATTTTATGTTTCGATATTAACGAATATATTGTGAGAACTCACTTCGGCGTAATTGTGTACTCAATAGATTATTGATTCCTTTAAAGTTTTTTTTTAGACGAATTGTCTTTAATTTTTCGCTCTGTTTATTCAATTTAACTAAATGAAATAAAAAATAGAATATTAACTACCAGCATCTGAAAATGCATAGTAATACATGAACTATATTAATTAAATTATATTAACTCAAAAGTAAAAGTTAATAATTTTTATTTCATAAAGCCGATAAAATACTCCGGGCAACGCCGGGTACTCTGCTAGTCTAATAAATAAGGAAGAAATTCTGTTTGTTTGTTTATTTGTTTGTTTGTTTGTTTGTTTGTTTGTGCCCTTTTCACGTAAAAACCACCAGTCCGATTGCAACCAAATTTTGCAGGAACGTTCCTACGACCCCGGAAAGTGTTATAGGCTGTATCGCGTTTCGGTTCATTAACCCATTGCCGCCCGGGAGCCATTTAAAGCCGTTTCGTTTTTTCGTTGTCCTGCCTAAACGGTTTGATCGATTGAGTTGAAAATTTGTATAAATGTTCTTCCTAGCATTGGACGGGTGCCAAAGAAATTTGGATTCAATATGTTACCCGGATTCGACCAGGCGGGCTTCCAAAAAAATTTTTTTGTTTCTGATTTATGTCCAATTTTGTATGGTGGTTTCATGGTCTGACAAAAAGCCTGTGACAAATTTTTATGAAGATCCGGTAACCCGTTTGGGCACGAGAGCCGAACAAAGTTCATTAAATTTTTCTGTTGTCCTGCTAAAACGGTTTGACCAATTGAGTTAAAATTTTACAATAGTATAGCTCTTTACCACAGGAGCTCACTGAGTTGATTTGGTTTCGATCCATTAACCCGTTTCGGCACCAGGGGTCAGTGAAGTTTTGTAATTTACTTAGTTGTCGCACTTAAACTGTTTGGCCAATTGAGTTAAAAATTTATCAAAGTGTAGCTCTTTACCGCAGGAGCTCACTGAGTTGATTTGGTTACGATCCATTAACCCGTTTCGGCACCAGGACTCAATGAAGTTTTTCAATTTCTTTGCTGTCGCGCTTAAACGGTTTTGCCAATTGATTTGAAAATTTACAAAAGTGTAGCTCTTTACCACAGGAGCTCACTGAGTTGATTTGGTTACGATCCATTACCCTGTTTCGGCACCAGGGCTCAATAAAAATTTTTAATTTCTTTGTTGTCGCACTTGAACGGTTTTACCAATTGAGTTGAAAATTTACAAAAATGTAGGTCTTTATAACAAAAGCTTTCTGAGTTGATTTGGTTACGATACATTAACCCATCAGGCTTCAGGCCATGAAGTGTCTCATTTTTTGTTGTTGTGCTTAAACGATTTGACCAATTGAAAATTTGCACAAGTATTGCACTTTGGCACACAAACTCATTCAATAAATTTTGTTGTGATATATTAACACATTTCGACACGATAGACTGTCAAAAAAAAATTTTGTTTCTAATTTCGGTCTAATTTGGTCTCTTTACTTTTATCTATACTGTTTCTAATATTCCATAAAAACCTTTCAATGCAAATTTCTAATATAGAACAGTAATTAAAGTAACCTTATTAAGTATCTTAAGAATACTGTTTTTAAGTCTTAACAACATAACATTTTCATGTTAAAAAACAGAAACAATCTCCTACATTAGACAATCATCATGTCATCATTCAGAAATGCATTACTTAAATGTGGTCTTTACATGTGGTCTACCTATATAAGATGCATGTGTATTACATGTTTCCCATAAAATATCATTGAAATATGTACATATAGTATGTATAATATCCGTATATTTAAAAATACTATAAACTTAATCAATTAAATTAGAAAACATATTCACATTTCTGTACATCATTTAATCAAAAATGAGTACATACATATTTAAAGAACAGAAAACCTTACATTCTTATCCATATACAATTTTTACACATATTTTTAGCCAATCAATTTGGAAACATAATTAGAAAAACTAAACGAAAAAAAAATTCTGGTTGATTTATAAAGGTAAAAAACAATCATGTATTTTTTATATTGAAAATATGTTAAACAGAACCTGAAATGTACGCATTTAAAAAGAAGTTTTTTCAAAATTTGAAGAGCTGTCGGTGCTGTAGGATCTCCAACGGTGAGGGTATATAAAAACGATGTTCTACAACATTACTCTTTTAAGAGACCTATGCATAGTTAATATTTCATTGCTCTTTATTAAACAGTATATGAGTTTTAACAGACGGAGAGACAGAGCGAACTTAATAACAAATTTTTCAAAATGTGCTTAAAAAGATAATTCACCAAAACATGAAGTGACATTACTTACGAAAACAAATGTACTACATTATGGTCATAATTGAAATTCACTTCGCCGTCATTGTGTACTCAATAGATTATTGATTCCTTTAAAAAATTTTTGTAGAAGAATTGTCTCTAATTCTTGGCTCTGTTTATTCAATTTAACTAAATCTAATAAAAAATAGAATATAAACTACAATAAATGCATAAATACAAATATAAATGCATATAAATTACCATAAATCTGTAAATGCATAGTAATAAGTTAACTATATTAATTAAATTATATTAACGCAGAAACAAAAGTTAATAATTTTTATTTCATAAAGCCAATAAAGTACTCCGGGCAACGCCGGGTACTCTGCTAGTATAATATATTTATACAACAAAAAACATACATTAAATTTAATGCATGTTGTCAATATTATGTATATTAATACTGCACCTTAAGCTGTACTACATATTTTAAAATTAAACAATACCTTTATATTTTGATAATTTAAAACTTTTACTGATTTCCAACAAGACAGTATGTAAAACAGTATGTCTTTGAATGTGCACAGTTTCTAAGAATTATAAAATTGTTTAAAATATTGACTTAAACCAAAATTAGTAATTTTTCTTAGAATTTTACATATGTACATACTATTATATAAGAAAAAAATTGCGAAAAATCCGGAGACAATTCCTTCAATTTTAAAGAAAGCCTTTATAAATAAACAAGGTAGAATGTAAAGTAACGGTTTTTAAAAGCGCACATTTCCAAAACTCAATACAAACTGTTTAGAATTGTGACTTGCACAAAAATTTGAAAATTTCATGTAATAAGAAAAAACGTGAAAATAGGACATTTTTGAAATTTTGAGAGGCCGTAAGTCCGGAATCCTATATAACTATGAAAACCCGTTCACACACGTAAAAATATATTATTAAACCTTTAATTTTCATGTCTTTCCGAAGAAAAATTTTTACAGGTGCCTAAGTTACAGGTGTCTAGAAATAGCAAATTTTCAATTTTTGAGGCGTAATAACTCTTAAAGACGGAGTGCTACCAAACAATTTTCTGAGGACTAACTTATTCTAATTTAGGACTATACTAATTCTAAAAGTTCTTTCTTGTCTCAAAATTTCAGGTTCCTATCTAAAGGCGTGCCGGAGTTATGAAAAAAGAAATTTCATGTAAAATGTGGTTTTCACATAACGGTAAATTTAAATAGTAAATAACATAATATTAGAAAATTTTGATATTGTTTTATATAAATAATAAAATTCGATCTTTTCGATCTTTTAGCGGTTTTAGAGTGCAAAACTATTACGCAGAGCCTGAGATATATACTTCTGAAAATGGGGCTTTTTCGCAATTTTGAAGAGCTGCAACTTTTGAACCCTTCTCAACTAAAGTAAACCTTTAATACACGTAAAAATATATTACTGTAGCTTTAATTTTTATATCTTGTAGAAGTAAAATGTGTACAGGTTCCTAAGTTACAGGTGTTTAAAAATAGCAAATTTTCAATTTTTGAGCCCGAATAGCTCATAAACACGGGTTGGTCCAAAATTTTAACCATGAATAGGTACCACCAAAATTTTAACCATGAATCTATATTAAACTGTGTAAAAGTTTTGCAAACAGACGGACGGACGGACAAAGTGAAACTAATAAGGAACGGTTTTAGTCAGAATAATAAAACTTTGAGTGAATGAAGATCTTTGATAATTAGAATAAGTTAGCTCAGAAAAAGTTTTTGTACTTGTATCATGGGACAAAAACCGAAAAAAAATGTATTTTTAAACACCTACAATTAAGACATAAAATTAAAACTCCAATATTATTGCTAAAATATGTAAAACTAATATAGCTTGAGTATTAGGATCTGGTTCATTTAAAAAAAATGGTCAACTTATAATTGACAGAAAATAATTAAACTAAAATAAAATCTTCTTAAAATTTTATTATTCGCGATCTTCCTCATAAAATTTTAAAGCAATAGTTTTTTCAAACAATAAACAATATTGTTTTTCTTTTTTTTTATATGCAAATAAAAATATAATTGCAAATTTCAAAATTAATATTAAATAAACAATTCTAGATGCACTATCCTTTTTTTATTAGTAGTATTTGTGTAGTATTTCTTCAACAATTTTAGACGGAAGTATATTTGTTTCAGGTGCATTCATTGTAATTTTTTAAATAGAGTTAATATTATTTTTCAACAGCAATTGTTTTATTATTTTTGTGTTTTGTCAATAAGCAAAGCACGTGCAAAGTCATTCTATTCTACTCCTTTTCCATAACATAACCAAATTAAAAAACCAATTTTAGAGGAAAAACAAAAATTACAATGCATTGCCTCATCTTTAGCTGTTACCTACCCGAACATTTTTATTTTAATGGTTCATTAAAATCGTATTTGAAAATAAAAAATTCAATTTAGTTTTAAATTTAAAAACATTCAACAATAAAAATATGTAATCAGTAGAATGCCCTTGTAGTAAAAACTAGTCAAGCTGAAACTTTTTACAGTTTTCTATACCATTTTTTTAATACATATTTTTTTAATATAAATTTACTTCCTAGACAAAAAAATAAAAAAATGCTACATTATTAAAGCGTGCTGTTACCTTTAAATACAAAATATAGTACTTTCCAAAACATTCTTTTTAATGGTAGCACCACAATTTCATTTGCTAGTTTGCTGTTGCTCTAGTTTTCAGAAACGCTTCCTTTACTAGTTCATGGTATAAAATATTGTATTATAATACATTTACAGTTAGAATATAAGCATTCAAAAACAAATGTATGTACGTATGTATGTACATATGTACATACAATGTTATATATTATATTAAAATAAAATCTGTGTGCTAAATAAATAACAATGTACAATTATTAGTACAAAAAAGTTTAATAACTTTTTAAGTACACATTTAAAGTACATACATATTACATATATAAGCCAGCTATGATAAGGTTTGTTACAAAATAACAAGAAGTAAGAAAATAAAAGTTTCTCCATAACACTTTGTTATTTTAAATGATAAAATAACTAAAACTTTTTGTTTATTTTTTAATTTTTTAATGTATATTTAGCTGACGCATTCGCTTGACTCTTTTTTAGATTTATTAAATATTAACAGGAATACCTAAGTATTTGCCCTAAGTATTTTGCCCTAGTACATTGCCCTAAGTATTTTGTTGGCTTTTTGAAATAAAAATTATTAGCTTTTCCTTTTACTTTAATATAATTTAATTAATACATATATGTATGTAGTTAACTTCTTACTACGCATTTACAGATGCGATAGTTAATATTTTTGTACCCGTACGATAGGATCGGGTATAATAAAATTACTCCTCCGTTTGTAACACCTCGAAATAATCGAGCTAGATATACCTTCAAAGGTATGGATCGGATCCGAAAAAAATTCTAAGACTTTTGAGGCATGTCCGTCCGTCCGTCCGTCCGTCAGCACGCTAACTCAAAAACTAAGAAAGCTAGAATCTTGAAATTTACACAAAATATTCTGGGAGTAATTTGTAGGTTCCCTATTTTTTTTGGTTGAGTTTGAAACAAAACTTAGGGTAGCTCTCGAACACCTAACTTTTAGATCCCCACATTTTTTTTGAAATAGAGCCATGAAATTTTAACTGCTGATAGATCTCATAAAAATTTAATTTTATTTTTAATAACTTTTTTTTGTAGCCCCACCCGTTACGGAGCTACAGCTCCCCAAAGGTTCAAAAAAGCTCTATATTTAAATTGGTATAGCACAAGTTGTATAAGGTATATCTTCATTTTGAAAACGCCAAACGATTACTACTTTTATTAGCTTTAAAAGTATATATACAATAAATATATATTTGTGGCATACGGTGTCTTAATTTACCGTTATGCGAAACTAAAATTTTGCAAAATCCTTTAACCCTTCTATCTTCTCAACGGTTTAAGTTGAAAACTTGACAGAAGTTAGATCTTTGAAAATAAGTATGAGTCATTTCAGAAATTTTTTTGTATCACCTCCCGTTTAGGAGCTGTAAGGGGTCAAAAACTGAAAATTTTCTATTTTTAAACACCTGTAACTTGAACACCTGTTAAAATTTTTTTGAAGTAATACACAAAAATTAAATCTTCAACATTATACTCTTATTTCTGTTAACAACTTTTTTTAATAATATAGGGTTACTTTATAATTGACGAAAGTTTTACTTGATTTTTTCAAATTTTCTAACAAATTTCTTCAACAAATTTTTTGCATTTTGTTTTACTCGATAATTTGAAATTGTTGAGGATATAATGCGTAGTACAACAAAATGTAAATAAATAAACAACATAACGGTTGCTTGAAAAATTTTTATTCATATGATATTGATATATATACATACTTATATAATATCATGTTTATTTACATATCGTATATGTCACTAGTGAATGAATGATAAGAGTATATAGATGTATATTATATAGCGCCGTATTTACGTACATATATGTATTTTATTGTACTTATAGAAATTATTCTGTCAATGGAATTAAATATAATATAATATAATATTTAAAATTATATTTACTATTTTGTACTAAGTAAATTTAATATACATTTATCGCTTAGTATTAAATGGTACAATAGAATATTTGAAAAAGTTTTGGATTGATAATCGTTATGTGGAAGGTTAGAATCTGCTTTTGAAGAATGTACATATAAATATATAGTTTGAATATATGTACAACCCATAGTACTAGAAATTATAAAATTAAAAATACTAAAATATTAAAAAAATAATATTGTAAGCAGAGTGACAGGCTGTGAACATACTAACGGTTCGTACGGGTATCTAAGAGTTGACAAAGGCAACTGTATTCTTCCTCGTAATTTTTATTAAATTTAATTAATATAATTTATTATTATATTTCATCCATTTTTTTTTAGCAAATTGAATAAACAGAGCGAAGGATTAGAGGCACTTCGTTTTCAAAAAAGTTTTAAAGGAATCAGTAATCTATTGAGTACACTATCAGGACAAAGTGAGTTTTCACAATATATTATTAGCTAATATCGAAACATAAAATCGTATTTTAATTATAAAAGAACATAATGTAATACATTTTTTTTCGTAAGTATTGTCACTTCATGTTTTTATGAATTATTTTTTTAAGCATATTTTGAAAAATTTGCTATTAGTTTCACTCTGTCCGTCCGTCTGTTTACAAACCTTATACACTGTCTAATAAAGAGCAATGAAATATTAATCATGAATCTTAAAAAAGCAATGTTGTAGAACAACTTTTTTATGTAACCTCACCGTTACAGTTTCTACATTTTGAAAAAGTTTCAAATTTTGAAAAAGCTTCTTTTTAAATGCATACATTTCAGGTTCTGTTTAACATATTTTTAATATAAAAAGTCAAGATTGTTTTTTAGTTTTACAAATCAACCAGAATTTTTTTACCTTAACTTTTTCTAATACATAATTATGTTTTCAAATTGATATTGAATAAGGCTAAAAATACGTGTAAGAACTGTATATGGATAAGAATGTAAGGTTTTCTGTTCTTTATGTTAATAAGCTTTCTAATCCTTAGTTAATTATATTTCATTTAGTTTTTTTAGCAAATTGAATAAACAGAGCAAAGAATTAGACACAATTCGTTTACAAAAATCTTTAACTTTCAATCAAAATTGGTAAATTTGATTGAAAAAAGTTGGTTTAATTTAAAAAAAAGGGTTTAATTTCAATTAAAAGGTCTTTAACGTTTTTGAAAAATGTTGAATTTGGAGGAAAAAAAGTTTAAATTGAATGAAAAATTGTTGCATTTGACTGGAAAAAAGTATATTATTTACATCTAATGTGAATTATAAATGAAAATAAGGTGCAGGTTTTATAATATAAGAATTGATGTAGCTAAATTCATCGTAGATGTATAAAACGGGATTTTTAATAACATATTGCATTACACAAATCATTATATAAGTTTTTGTATTAAGTCTATATAAGTTTTTGTATTTGATATATTATGTATTCTAAAATTTTTATTTTTAACATAAATAAATTATTTTAAAAAGTAAGTTAAGAATAATTTCTACAGTACTCTAGAAACGTATTAAAATTTTTAAAGTGATGTATTTCAATACTTCTTTTAAGTTTTACGTTTAATTATAACTCAAAATTTATATTATATAAAAAGATTAAGTTACTACAAAATGATTAAAAGATTATAAAAAGATTAAATTACAATGTTTTAATAATAGAAGATTACACAATAGAAGATTAAGTAAAAGATTAAGAACCGGTTGTAGTTACATGAATAATAATAAAAAAAATTTTTCATTTTGCTTTTGAAGAGGTTCAGGGCAGTTTTCTTAGTTTATTTTTCATTTCGTTGAAGTCTAAGCAATTAGTCTTAAATATTGTGGCTCGTAGTTCATCGTATAAATCTTCGCAACTACGTCGTTCCCCGAAATGATTTTGCAATATATCTTTAACTTCATGCTAAGTTGTTGCATGGCATTTAATTTCTATTGCTTCTCTGGCCTTTCCTTTTAATTTAGATTTAATAATATCTACAAATAAGGCTTTTGATGGTCTATCAAAAGTATTTAGTATTGGGTTAACTTTATCTATAAGGCTAGTAAAGGATACTAAATCTTTATAATCTCCATTAAAGTCTGGTAAGTTATTTAAGTATTTGACGGGTTCAATAGTTATTGTTCTAAGGTTGTTTGTATTTGCAATTTTATTAAAAAAAAAAGAATTCTTATGCAAATAGTATGTAAATGTATTTATTATTAAAATTTATTTTATTATACCCGTACGATAGGATCGGGTATAATAAAATTACTCCTCCGTTTGTAACACCTCGAAATAAGCGAGCTAGATATACCTTCAAAGGTATGGATCGGATCAGAAAAAAATTCTAAGACTTTTGAGCCATGTCCGTCCATCCGTCCGTCCGTCAGCACGCTAACTCAAAAACTAAGAAAGCTAGAATCTTGAAATTTACACAAAATATTTTGGGAGTAATTTGTAGGTTCCCTATTTTTTTTGGTTGGGGTTTTTTGGTTTTTGCTATCTTCTAAACGGTTTAATTTGGAAACTTGAAATTTTCACAGAAGTTAGATCTTTGAAAATAAGTATGAGTCATTTCAGAAATTTTTTTTATATCACCCCCCGTTTGTAAGGGGTCAAAAACTGAAAATTTCCTATTTTTAAACACCTGTTAAAATTTTTTTGAAGTAATACACAAAAATTAAAGCTTCAACATTATACTCTTATTTCTGTTAACAACTTTTTTTAATAATATAGGGTTACTTTATAATTGACGAAAGTGTTACTTGATTTTTTCAAATTTTCTAACAAATTTCTTCAACGAATTTTTTCCATTTTGTTTTACTCGATAATTTGAAATTGTTGAGGATATAATGCGTAGTACATAAAAATGTAAATAAATAAACAACATAACGGTTGCTTGAAAAATTTTTATTTATATGATATTAATATATATACATACTTATATAATATCATGTTTATTTACATGTCGTATATGTCACTAGTGAATGAATGATAAGAGTATAGATATATATTATATAGCGCCGTATTTACATACATATATGTATTTTATTATACTTATAAGAAATTATTCTGTCAATGGAATATTTAAATATAATATAATATAATATTTAAAATTATATTTACTATTTTGTACTAAGTAAATTTAATATACATTTACCGCTTAGTATTAAATGGTACTATAGAATATTTGAAAAAGTTTTGGATTGATAATCGTTATGTGAAAGGTTAGAATCTGCTTTTGAAGAATGTACATATAAACATATAGTTTGAATATATGTACAACCCATAGTTCTAGAAATTATAAAATTCACTCAAATTATTTTAAAATACTAAAATATTAAAAAAATAATATTGTGAGCAGAGTGACAGGCTGTGAACATACTAACGGTTCGTACGGGTATCTAAGAGTTGACAAAGGGAACTGTATTCTTCCTCGTTTTACTTAATTTTTCTTGCGGTATTGGAAGGTTTTTTTTTCTTTCCAATAGTTTCTTTTTTTGTGGAGGTTGGGATATAAAGAAAAATTTTAATTTCTTATTAATTGATTTATATTTTTTTAAATAAGAAATTCGGGTTTTATTCGGTCTGTTTTTCTTATGAACCGTTACTTAAATTAGCGTATTAAGGAAAAAAAATTTCACAAATCATTAAGTTATTCTTACAATTTTAACTTACATAGAAAAAGTATAAAATTAAAATTCTAACCTTTTATAAATTTTACTTAAAATTTATTTTAACTTGAATATTATTACATAGAAAAACTATAAAATAAAAAGTTAAATTAAAATTCTGACCTTTTATAAATTTCAACTGGAGTTTTACTGGAACTGTGGATACCGACGACGAGAAAGAAATACTTGACCAACTGCAAGCAATAAAAACCAACAATAAAATGCTAATATCACAGAACAACAACCAAATCAAAATAAATACCGATCTAATCCAACAAACTAATAATATAACTGTACATATTAAAAACCAACAAGTAATTACAAAAAATTTTATAAAAAACTTTAACGACGAGATAAATAACAGAATCCTCACAATAGAACAGGAAATGTCGTATATGCAATACTTATACAAATGAACAAACAATATTGACAAGTAGACTCGGCATTTTGTCCAAAAGCACCTTAACACAAGAAGAATTTAAAATTATATCAGATCTCAATACACTTGCTTATATCAAAATTTCCGTAATTTTCATAGAAAACCAAATAATAATTATCCTTCTAATTCCAAATTTTTCTAATCAAACCGTCTCTAGAATTCTTATAGAACGATTACCAAATAAACTTAACAAATATTGAGGAAAAAGATATACTAATTAATAAAAATAATGAAATATTTTATGCCAATGTATCACAAAATTTAAAAATAAATTTAAAAGAAATAAATAATAAATGTATTCAAAATATTTTTAAGTCAAACGAAGCTAATTGTAATTTAAAGAAATGTAAAGATCCTTAAATACTAGAAATTGAGAATGGATTAATTATTGTAAAACATTTTGAAAAGACAAAAATTAAACATAACTGTAATGAATTTAATAATAATAATATTGTAGGTAGTAATTTAATTAAATTTGAAAACTGTGAAGTTACAATAAAAAACATTACTTATAAGAACACTGAAATTAAAATTAAAGACTATGTTATACTACCAAACTTCAAAACTGTAATAAAATAAGGTAGAATGTAAACCAACGGTTTTTAAAAGCGCACATTTCCAAAACTCAATACAAACTGTTTAGAATTGTGACTTGCACAAAAATTTGAAAATTTCATATAAAAAGAAAAAATGTGAAAATAGGGCATTTTTGAAATTTTGAGGGGCCGTAAGTCCGGAATCCTATATAACTAAGAAAAGCCGTTAACACACGTAAAAATATATTATTAAACCTTTAATTTTCATGTCTTGCCGAAGAAAAATTTTTACAGGTGTCTAAAAATAGCAAATTTTCAATTTTTGAGGCGTAATAACTCTTAAAGAGGGGGTGCTATCAAAAAATTTTCTGAGGAAACTTATACTAATTCTAAAAGTTCTTTCTTGTCTCAAAACTTCAGGTTCCTATCTAAAGGCGTGCCGGAGTTATGAAAAAAGAAATTTCATCCAAAATATGGTTTTCACATAACGGTAAATTTAAATAGTAAATAACAAAATATTACTTAATTTTGATATTGTTTTATATAGATAATAAAATTTCCAGTCTTCTCGCGGTTTATATTGCAAAACTATTACGCAGAGCCTGAGATATATACATCTGAAAATGGGGCTTTTTCGCAATTTTGAAGAGCTGCAACTTTGGAACCCTTTACAACTAAAATAAACCTTTAACACACGTAAAAATATAGTACTGTAGCTTTAAATTTTATATCTTTCAGAAGTAAAATATGTACAGGTTCCTAAGTTACAGGTGTTTAAAAATAGTAAATTTTCAATTTTTGAGCCCTCATAAACAGGGGGTGGTCCAAAAAAATTTTCTGAGCAAACTTATACTAATTCTAAAAGTTCTTTCTTGCCTCAAAATTTCAAGCCTCTATCTAAAAGCGTGCCGGAGTTATGAAAGTAGAAAAATCATGCAAAATTTGGTTTTTACATAACAGTAAATTTAAATACTAAATTTAAAAAAATTGTATAATTTTGATATTAATTTACAAAGTTAAAAAAAATATCTGCCGAATAACGTTTTCAGATTGAAAAAATCTTAAGCAGAACATAAGATATATGCATTTAAAAATAGGGCTTTTTCAAAGTTTGAGAGGTTGTAGCTCCGTAATGGGTGGGGCTACATGAAAAAGTTGTTCCACAAAATTATTTTTTTTATGAGACCTATCATGGTTAAAATTTTTTTTCTCTATCTTTAACGGTGTAGAAGTTTTGTAAACAGACGGAGACGGACGGATAGAGTGAAACTAATAAGCACATTTTTTCAAATTTTTTTTGGAAATGTGCTAAAAAGATATAAATAATTCCAAACTCATTTTTGATGAATTACATTTAAAGAAAATAGAAAACAATAAAGAAAATATTGAAGAAATTATTATAACTAGAATCACTCATAAATATTTAAACCTATCATTTTATCTTATCGTATCAAGTATACTTGTTATTTTATCAGTTTTGAACTTTAAAAACGGAATATTTTATTTTAGAAAAAATTTCGTCGGAGCCTCAAACTAAGGGTGGTGGTGTTACAAATGCACATATCCCAATAATATAAAATTCACTCTTTTCACTCTTTCCCAATATAAATACCTTTAATTACCATTAACATATTTTCACACGTTTTTCTAATTTAATTTAATTTAATTATTCCAAATAGTCTGGGTGACTTCCGGCACACTTAATTAAAAGCATATTGCCAAATATATGGAATATAAAACATATTGATTTGTTTTGTTTGATAATTTCCTGCAATTGCTTATAACTTTAAAATATTAAAACAATAACTCATCAATTTTGTAAAGTAATTTTTCTCCGAATTATTTATTAAAATAAGTACTAAGTTACATTTTTTTTCGAATTATTAACTAATATAAATATAACAAATTGTAAACTAAAATCAGTCTTTACAAAGGTTTAATAAAGAAAGTATAATAAAATAAATAATACGTTTTTTTTTTAAGATAAAATTTTCGTATTATAAAATTTTTAAACCCATAAATTGTACAGAATCCTCAGCAGAACTGAACATATTATAATTTATTATTATCAGATTTTAAATGATTTACCTTTTGAGATTTTTCTCTGCATTCTGATGATCCAATTCTATGACATCGATACCATATTTTAATTCTTTTACTAATATTATTACTTATTACTAGTATTAGAAAAAGAAGAGTTGTTGTTGTTTTTGTTATTTTTAAAATTGTTAAATTTTACATTTGATTTTTTGTATGTTATAGCAAGAGCATTTTGTATTTTATTATGGAATGTGATGCGTTTTCTTCTGAAATTTTAATTTTTAATATTTCGGGTTTCGGCAGTTCATCTCGTGCTTTTATGACACACTTAAGATTTTCGTAACTTGCTGGTAAGGTACTTAGTAGCATTACAGATAATAAATCTTTATTTATATCCACATCCATATCTTCTAATTTGTTAATTATCAACAATTAAGTTCACATACATCATCATTTTCATCCATTTTGTGTGAAGTAAGAATCTCCATCAAAGCAGCTTTTCTTACTGGTGCCTTTAATTGGTAAATATTTTTTAATTTTACTCAAATTTCATTTGCTGCCTTGCAGTTTTTAATCTGCTTTAATTCAGACGGCGCAATTGATAATCATCTTTTCATCATTTTTTCCCATGTGCTTTGATCTTCTGAGCCTTCATCTTATTTCTCTGTCGTTTTTCTAATCGTACCATCAACATATTTCCAGACGCCATTCTTAATTAAAATTGCTTTCATTTACAGAACCCGTGTATCGTAGTTATCCATAGATAATAACTCAAAAAGTGTTCTTGCAAAAGAATTCATTATTTTGCAGTAAATTACAAACTCCAATAAAAAAATTTTGAATTTTAGTACATTGAATTATACCATATATAAATTTTATACTAATATTTTAGCGCCTGGGACCATAAGCTTTTAAGTTTTATGTTTAATTATAATTAAAAATTGATTTTATATAAAAATATTAAATTACTACAAAATGATTGAAAAATTACAAAAAGATTAAATTACTATGTTTTAATGATGTGCACAATAGAAGATTAAGTAAAAGATTAAGAACCGGTTGTTCTTACATGAATAATAATAAAAAAAAAATTAATTTTCTAATGTATGTTGCCATTGCATGTTACAGCTTGATAATATACAAAATAGAGTAACAAGTTGTACTTAACACCCCCAACATACATGTCCTCCAAAAAGTGGTTTTGTTAGAAAATCTGCAAGCATTACTTTGGTTGACACATATTTAACATTGATAATTCCATCTTCAATATACATTATGTATTTACATATAAAGCGATTCACCTATAAATAGAGATTACACCTGCCCTAATCAGTATCACAGTAACCTATCAATCCATTTACATTTTTCTTTTTAAATATTAAACCGTCGTTGATAGTACCATTCAAATAACGAAGAATTCATTTAGCAGCTAGCCAATTTTTATTACCATGATGGTCATTGTACTGATTTAGCATGCTAACACTGAATGCTATATCTGGTATAGTGTTAATTGATACATCAAAAAACCGATCATCTCACGGTATGGATTATTATCTGCAGCACATCTTTCTAGTTTCAAACCTGAAAGGGATTTTATCGAAAAAGGACTCCAAAATCATCACATAAGTTCAAAGGAAAAGAAGGAATGGAGCATGTTTCTGTTGCATACACCGAAAAACTTGTTTCATCTATACAGAATAGATTGTAGGCAGTACAAGAAGCACGTCGTGGTGCAACGAAATATAAAATTTTATTTTTTTTTAATGTTTTGACGTAAATATCTCGGATTGATAAGCTTTTGGAGCAAATCGGACATACGCAAGTGGTAGTTTACTAGTGCAATTTTTAAGTTTTTTGTGAATATTTCGTAAGAAAAAAATATTATAAGAAAAATTATTAAGAAAAAGTTGTTGCACAAGAAAAGAGCAAGAACTTTGCCATAGAACATTTTTTGATTTAACCAACCTTAAAGTTTTTTTAATTTTTTTTTTTAATGCATTTCTCTGCCACATAAATGTTGACAGAAAATTACACACTTTTTTCTGTTCAGGCGTGATTGTAAATATCGTAAGGGGAATAACTCTTACGACGTGTGTGGGATTCGAACCCACACACCCTCGGTGTTTACAGCGTATTTTATACGCTCTTAGCCACTAGACCACCGAAGCCCCTTTTTTTGATTTTTTTCTTTTATACTAACAAATTTTTTTTGTTTGTTTTTATATCTCTAAAAATTTAAATACAATGAATATATTGTTTTGTTAAAGACGCAATCTTGTTAAATTTGAAACCTACAAATTGGTATAAGAATATGTTGTGTTAAGGACTGTAGCTTTCTTAGTTTTGGACTTATCGTAACAGACGAACGGACGGTTGACGGAAGGACAGGCGGACAAAGCCTAATTGACGAAGTTTTTGTTTCTGATCCGATCCATACACTTGACTCTATATCTATCGGCCCTATTTTGATGTGTTACAAACAGAAGAGCAATTTTAATATACCCGTGGACTATTGTACGCATATAATTAATGTATGTAATAATTTTGTTTTTTGATTTTACATACCGAGTTTTAATTAGTTTTATTTTATTAATTTTAATTCTCTTTATTTTGTTAAATTAAAAGTTAAACATTTTATGCTTAGTTGATCTTAAATTTGAAGTGTATTTACCTTTTTTTTTCAGCAAAATTACAAATCAAAACACAAAAGCAAACGTAAAGATATTAAATTGGTTAATTTATACTCTCTTCGTATATCCTCTCCGTAATAAATTTTCCATTTCGCTGTGAAGGAGACAAAATAATGTGTGATAAAGTATTCTGTCTGGCCGATGATTACTCAAAAAATAATGGATGTAGGATTCTTTTACTATTTCATTTTTATATAAATGCCATCTTTGCTATTGATTTTGAAAAGTTTAACGGGCGAGTTCGAGTAGCTGACATAAAATTTCTTTTTTTATATGAGCATAAGAAACTGAAATTGTTACCATTTCTTTTTCATATATACATATGTATATACATAATATTATATATATTATATTATGACATTCCGCTAAGTATTGAATGCAAGTACATATGAATTTGGATAAAATTTTTCTATTACAAAATCTACATTAACATATAACATACATAATATATATGTTTAGAATCATGATTTTTTTGTTTTCTTTTGGAATGAAGAAATTTTGTATCGTATACGATTTTTTTTGTAATTGAGATGTCCCGGTAAAATATACTTATACACCAGCTACAGAGCGCCTAGTATCTCTATAATGTTATACATATTATGGAGACTTGTGGTCTCAATGCAAATAAATAAAATAAATAAATAATTGCTATTGAGTTTGTACAATTTCAACACTATTAGAACCCAGCTTCCATACAACTTCCTTTTTTATATGAGCATAACTTAGTGTTTAACTAATTTGCATGCTTGCAGTGTTGCCAAAATAAGTTTCATACTAATGATTTGTAAAAAATTCTGTTAGTCTACCGCAGCATGTTCAAATACCTATCATACCATTACAAAATTTATATCCTACTATCTAGTATATAACTAGACCAAAAATTTGAAATTTTAAAAATATGATCATGTTTTATAGCTAGAGCTTTTGTAAAGTTTAGTTGGCAAAATCGGTTCGTATAGCTGAGTAGAAACTCTGAAACTTACACAAATGTTTCTCGTTATTAAATTAAATTAAATACTAGATAGAGTAGGATTTTAATTAAATGATTGAATTTTATAAAAACATCATTTATTATATTTATATCAATATCCTAGAGTTGACACAGATCAACTCTACACTCTTCGTCGATTTTATTAATCTTATTATTTATCAACAATGATATTTTATTCCGGATGCAAAACATACAGTATTATTTTCTTAAAGGTATCTTAGTTAATAATCTCAAGCTTAATATATTTTTTTTTAATATTATAGTATTAATTAATTTTATAATGAAGCAAAGCTCACTGCTTTATTTTGCTCAATATTGCTTTATTTTTTTTGGTATATTATATATTTATATAATTAAGAATTAAAAAACAAATTAAAACTAACATGTTTAAAAATTACTCATCTAATAAATAAGGAAGAAATTCTGTTTGTTTGTTTGTGCCCTTTTCACGTAAAAACCACCAGTCCAATTGCAACCAAATTTTGCAGAAACATTTCTACGACCCTGGAAAATGTTATGGGCTATGGGGTTTCGGTTTATTAACCCATCGCTGTCGGAGAGCCATTTAAGCTTTTTAGTTTTTTAGTTGTCCTGCCTAAACGGTTTAATAGATTGAGTTGAAAATTTGTAAAAATGTTTTTCTTAGCTTTGGCGGGTGCCGAAGAAATTTGGATACAATATGTTACCCGGATTCGGCCCGGCGGGCTTCCAAAAAAATTTTTGTTTCCGATTTGTGTCCAATTTTGTATGGTGGTTTTATGGTCCGAAAAAAAGCCTGTGACAAATTTTTATGAAGTTCCGATAACCCGTTTGGGCAGGAAAGCCGAGCGAAGTTCATTATATTTTTCTGTTGTCCTGCTTAAACGGTTTGATCAATTGATTTGAAAATTCGCAAAATTCTTGCTCTTTAGCAGAAAAGCTCACTAGGTTAATTTGGTTACGATCCATTAACCCGTTTCGGCACCAGGAGTCAGTGAAGTTTTATAATTTACTTAGTTGTTGCACTTAAACGGTTTGACCAATTGATTAAAAAAATTATCAAAGTGTAGCTCTTTACCACAGGAGCTCACTGAGTTGATTTGGTTACGATTCATTAACCCGTTTCGGCACCAGGGCTCAATGAAGTTATTCACTTTCTTTGTTGTCCCGCTTAAATGATTTTGCAAATTGAGTTGAAAATTTACAAAATGTAGCTCTTTACCACAGGAGCTCACTGAGTTGATTTGGTTACGATCCATTAACCCGTTTCGGCACCAGGGCTCAATGAAGTTTTTCAATTTCTTTGTTGTCGCACTTAAACGATTTTACCAATTGAGTTGAAAATTTACAAAAGTATAGGTCTTTATAACAAAAGTTTTCTGAGTTGATTTGGTTACGATACATTAACCCGTTTCAGCATCAGGCTTCAGGCCATGAAGTTTCTCATTTTTTTGCTGGTGTGCTTAAACGATTTGACCAATTGAAACTTTCCACAAGTATTGCACTTTGGCACACAAACTCATTCAATAAATTTTGTTGTGATACTTTAACACATTTCGAAACGATAGTACGAATAGATAGTTTTCGAAAATTTTGTTTCTAATTTCTGTCTAATTTGGTAGGATGAATTTATGGTTCTAAATAAAGCCTGTGACAAAATGTTTGTCAACATTTGTTAACCCATTTCCGCACGAGCACCTATTCAAAATATTTTGCCTAATTTTTTGTATTGTTATTATTATTAAAAAGATATTTCCAACACTCTTTACTTCTATCTATACTGCTTTTAATATTCCATAAAAACTTTTCAATGCAAATTTGTAATATATAACAAAATTGAGTACATACATATTTAAAGAACAGAAAACCTTAGATTCTTATCCATATACAATTTTTACACATATTTTAGCCAATCAATTTGAAAACATAATTAGAAAAAGTTAACGTAAAAAAAATCTGCTTGATTTATAAAGGTAAAAAGCAATCATGTATTTTTTATATTGAAAATGTATTAAACAGAACCTGAGATGTATACATTTAAAAAGCAGTTTTTTCAAAATTTGAAGAGCCGTCGATGCTGTAGTATCTCCAACGGTGGGGGTACATAAAAAAGTTGTTCTACAACATTACTCTTATCATAGTCATAGTTAGACCTATGCATAGTTAATATTTCATTGCTCTTTATTAATCAGTATATAAGTTTTGTAAACAGATGGAGAGTCAGAGCGAATGTGCAAAAATATTTAAAAAATGTGCTTAAAAGGATAATTCACAAAAACATAGATTATTGATTCCTTTAAAGATTTTTTGTAGAAGAATTATCTCAAATTCTTCGCTCTGTTTATTCAATTTAACTAAATGTCATAAAAAATAGAATATTAACTTAATACCACTATCTGAATGTGAATAGTAATAAGTTAACTATATTAATTAAATTATATTCACAGAAACAAAAGTTAATAATTTTTATTTTATAAAGCCAAAAAAAATACTCCGGGCAACGCCGGGTACCCTGCTAGTCATGAATATAATAATGTTAATACAAAATTAATACAATATTTTTGGGTTGGGAAAAGAACACAAAAGGTGCAGCACTTACATACCCTACAATAGGTTATTCATGGGCTTTTTCATTAATTTTCATTAATTAATTTTCATAACTTTTTTTATGTTAGCAAATATTACCAAAACATATTAAAAATTTAAAAAGGTAAAAGAACTGTATCATATTAAATGTGTTCTTAATGTAATAAAACATTCAACAACATTTTTATATTACAAGTATATTATAGGCGTTTATTATACCCGAACGAACATAATAGAAAGGTACAATAAATTTGAATCCGCACTCCGCACCAATATATGTATTTTGAATTGAAAGCAAACCAAAATATGTATATCAAAAGATAAATTTAAATGATCATAGTGCATATGTAAAATTCAGTTGGTTTGACGCAATATGGCCGAGAAGCTATCATACAACTCCGAAATTTATATAAAACTATATCAGTACGTACTTATGTTAGATCTTAAATTTTTAAAAGGTGATCATTATTTTCATGAAAACGGTATTCATTCTAATTTACTAATAAAAATTAAAAAAAATTATAATATATACATACTTTGTATTTTATTATACAAGACATAATTTTCTTAAATTTGCATAGAAAATAAAAAAGTAGCAGCCAAAATGTCATTAATTAATTAGAGCATAAATTTAACATAAAAATTTCTCCAAGCAGTTTCAGTTAACATATCCAAAAGTAAAGAATATGTATGAGTTTGGCTACTCTTATACAAAACGTAAACTCATTTATTTTAACACAAAAAAATTGCTGTAAATAAAACTTAATACAGTATATTATGTATTTGTCAATTATAAGCATATAAAAAAAATCAAATTTTAATAAATTAATATTCAAAAAACTAAGTATTTTGAGCAACTTTTTTGTAAACGTAAAATTATTTTTCACTATGATTTTAACTAGCGGTTTATCTTAAATTACAGCTTAAAAGTACTCCAAGCTTAAAATATTTAGTAGAAGATCAAAAATAAATGATTTTTAAAAATTTTCAGTTTCACAATATTTTAGTACATTTTTCAAGAATAATTTAAATTATTAGTTTACCTCTGTCCATCCGTTTGTTCGTTCCGCTCCTTATAAAACTTCTAGACCGCGGTTTAAGATAGAAAATGAAATTTTTATATTGGTAGGTCTCTTTAAAAATAATGTTGTGGAATAAGTTTTTTTATGTAGTCCTGTTGTATGAATTTTATATTAATTTAAAAGCTGAAAAAAGTCATGTCATTTGGCTTTAGATTGAAAAATACACAAAATGTGAGATATATACATATTTGAAAATGGGCTTTACAACATTAGAACAACATTACAATTCGTACTTTTTTCACAATGATCTGATAAAACAAAATACTGTGAATAACAAAATAAAATACGAATGAAATACCTATGTAAAAAATAATTAATATTTTAAACTTATTTATATCAGGTAATTTTAAACTTTTGTTTTCATTATACCCGTACGATAGGATCGGGTATAATAAAATTACTCCTCCGTTTGTAACACCTCGAAATAAGCGAGCTAGATATACCTTCAAAGGTATGGATCGGATCAGAAAAAAATTCTAAGACTTTTGAGCCATGTCCGTCCGTCCGTCCGTCAGCACGCTAACTCAAAAACTAAGAAAGCTAGAATCTTGAAATTTACACAAAATATTCTGGGAGTAATTTGTAGGTTCCCTATTTTTTTGGTTGAGTTTGGACCAAAACTTAGGGTAGCTCTCGAACACCTAACTTTTAGATCCCCACATGTTTTTTGCAATAGAGCTATGAAATTTTAACTACTGATAGATCTCACAAAAATATTAATTTTATTTTTAATAACTTTTTTTGTAGCCCCATCCGTTACGGAGCTACAGCTCCCCAAAGGTTCAAAAAAGCTCTATATTTAAATTGTTATAGCACAAGTTGTATAAGGTATATCTTCATTTTGAAAACGCCAAACGATTACTACTTTTATTAGCTTTAAAAGTATATATACAATAAATATATATTTGTGGCATACGGTGTCTTAATTTACCGTTATGCGAAACTAAAATTTTGCAAAATCCTTTAACCCTTCTATCTTCTCAACGGTTTAAGTTGAAAACTTGACAGAAGTTAGATCTTTGAAAATAAGTATGAGTCATTTCAGAAATTTTTTTTGTATCACCTCCCGTTTAGGAGCTGTAAGGGGTCAAAAACTGAAAATTTTCTATTTTTAAACACCTGTAACTTGAACACCTGTTAAAATTTTTTTGAAGTAATACACAAAAATTAAAGCTTCAACATTATACTCTTATTTCTGTTAACAACTTTTTTTAATAATATAGGGTTATTTTATAATTGACGAAAGTGTTACTTGATTTTTTCAAATTTTCTAACAAATTTCTTCAACAAATTTTTTTTGCATTTGTTTTATTCGATAATTTGAAATTGTTGAGGATATAATGCGTAGTACATAAAAATGTAAATAAATAAACAACATAACGGTTGCTTGAAGAATTTTTATTTATATGATATTAATATATATACATACTTATATAATATCATGTTTATTTACATATCGTATATGTCACTAGTGAATGAATGATAAGAGTATATATGTATATTATATAGCGCCGTATTTACTTACATATATGTATTTTATTGTACTTATAAGAAATTATTCTGTTAATGGAATATTTAAATATAATATAATATAATATTTAAAATTATATTTATTATTTTGTACTAAATAAATTTGATATACATTTACCGCTTAGTATTAAATGGTACTATAGAATATTTGAAAAAGTTTTGGATTGATAATCGTTATGTGAAAGGTTAGAATCTGCTTTTGAAGAATGTACATATAAACATATAGTTTGAATATATGTACAACCCATAGTACTAGAAATTATAAAATTAAAAATACTAAAATATTAAAAAAATAATATTGTAAGCAGAGTGACAGGCTGTGAACATACTAATGGTTCGTACGGGTATCTAAGAGTTGACAAAGTCAACTGTATTCTTCCTTTCCTTTTTTATAAAGTATTACTTAAAAATTTATAAGCTATGAATTATAAATGCAATCTCAAAAATTGTTTTATTAATGATAAAAAAATTAAATTTGTAATCTGTAAAGCTTTTTGCAAAAGAAAACTCAATGGTGTATGCATATGAGTATTACAGAACTACGAGGGGCTGTGAAGAAGTATGTTTGATAACATACACAATTTATTTGCTAGTCTTGATAATGCTAAATCGGGCTTATTAGTTAAGACAAGTCAAACAATTAATGCCAACACCAATGCATTTCAAGACATGGCCAAATCATTTGATGCACTATGTAAAGATTTTTCTACAAAAAAATTTACTCTGAATAGTGCCAAATTCAATTCAAAGGCCAAAATATGCTAATTTCACCCATCATTAATACTTCACCCACACGTATTAAAAGTGTTCCGTTGGTTCATAAAGCTGTTTTCTACCCTCCAGCCCGGCTTCTTGTATGGAAATAATGAAACATGCTGACAACTTTACAAAATGGAGTAAACTCGGAAATATTATTATTCAAGTGAGTAACCCTAAGGTTAATGAACAAATTAAAGTTAATAATAAGATCAATAGCAAAAACAAAATTTTAGAAAGCAATATCTTACATAATGACACACCCATAGCTAGTTCTTCGAAGTCTCATAAATCTGCTTCTGTTAAAAACTCTACTAACATTAAAAGTCTTCTAGATATACCTGTTGTAATGAAACAAGTTCTTTACTTGTTAAGAGTTTATTATGAACTGCCTTTATTAACAATGCCCTTGATAATCTCTTACATACAAATTACTGTATTAATCATGTCATTATAATACAAATTATAATATGCATGGGGTCTGTAGGTAAGTATCGCTACACCTGTTTTTACTCCTTCTAATTTTAATAATTATTCTAAATCTAATTCTAATTCTTGCTCAAACTCTCACTCTCAATCTTACCCTATTTCGAAAACTAATAAACATCAAAACAGCTCTTCTCCTTCATTTAATTACACTAATCCTATTAAAACTCCAAACAATAAGCAAATTACCGATTCTTATACTTTACTTACGATTTAAATACTTTTACTAAATATCAAAACTTTGTTCAAGGTGAAACTACAAAACCGCATAGTAAACCACGACAGACTAATAATCTGGTTTAAACTCTTCTTCTAAACTATTAATATTTCTGATTCTGTTTTAAACTCTAATATTTCGGATGAAGTAAATAAAGGTGCACTCTCCTCTTCCACTAATTTGAAAAGCCTTATTGCATCATTTCCACCTGGTTTAGATCCTCTGTTACCTCCTGTTGTAAAAGTTACTCAAAAATCTCTAGAACATAATAATAATATGTTTTAGCTAGACTGAGGGATAATAAAATTTTCGAAAATGTTAGACTTTATTTGGCTTATTACTATGATAAAACTAACTATGTATGTATTAGTGGTGAAACCAAAATATCATTAGAAATTGATATCAAATAAGAAAGATTACCAACGGAAGTGAAGGAACATTTAACATCGTAACATTTTCGTGAGATATTTTGAAACTTTCAATATTTCTCCTCAATTAGCCTTATCTGATTTTGAGTCCTATGTTTCTCATATTTCGTCTAATAGAATTAACTACCTTTAAAGGGTAAGAGAAAACCATGATAAGTACTTTCGCGCCTTACCTAGTGAGAAAAAGTCTAGTTAATGTAACCAATATTAATTCTTTTTTCAAAATACCTTCAAAATGTTCGCATAAATTTTCTATGTACTATCAAAATGTAAAAGGGTTACGAAATAAAACAAACATTTTTTTTCTAATTCGTTACTCCTTAATCTTTTCCTTCTACCTATGTTGTTTACAGAAAAGATAGGCATGGTTCTCTTATTTCCGCCAATATTACTAAAGGTGGTATGCTATTAACTATCAAAAATAGCTTCGGTTCTTATGACATAACTTTACCATCAATGGATTCGGATGATATTATTGAAATTATTGCTAAATCCAATAACAAACAAAGCATATTATTATAAATTGTTATATTCCTCCCACTTCAAGTATTGAACTTTTTTCTAAATATTTAATGCTAATAGATTCTATTTCTAGTAATTCTGATGACGAAATAATTCTTTGTGGTAATTTTAATCTGCTGAATATTACATAGATTGCTCATGATAAATAACCTTACCTAATTCCAACGGAACTATTAAATAATTGTGAATGTTTGCTAATCGACTCTTTAAACTCTCTTAATTTTCAACAGGTATCCTCTTTATGTAATTTTCGTGGTAATCATTTAGATCTTATTTTTACAACCAACTGGTATAATTTAGTTATATTTGATTGTCCATTGGAACTGATAAAAATTGATCTATATTATCTGCCAATTTGTTTTTCTTTCTCACTTACCAACATAGATCTAACTTGTTCTTACTCTTTTAATTTTCATAAAGCACACTTTGAAGGTATTAATAATTATCTATGTTCTTATTTTTTCTCACTTTTATTTTCTCATTTTTTTTTCTTCTCATCTCAACGAGTCAGTCAACACTTTTTATGAAATTTTCTTTTTCTAAATATTAAGTTTTATTCCGTTGATCGTTGACAGAGAAAATTCAATAACTCCGCCATGGTATACTAAACATCCTAAAAAATTAAAAAACGAAAAAAAAATAAAGCCTGCTTTAAATTTATAAAAAATAATAGTATTCATGATTATATCAATTTCTGTTACTTGTTTGATTATTTTATGTCAGACAGACTTTACTCACATTATGTTCAGAATATGTCTTCCAATATTAAAGCTAACCCTAAATTATTTTGGAAATTTGTAAATTCTAAAAGAAAAAGCGATGAATAACTAGTTTTGATGAAGTATAACAATAAAATTAGTAGTGATCATAACATTATTGCTGAGTTCTTTGACTTTTCTTCAGCTAGCTCAGCTAACAGAATTTTCTCATTTAGACTTTTTCACAAAAACTACTTTAGGCTTTATTAATATTGATGCTAATGTGGTTTTAAATTATATTAGTAAATTAGAAAACAATCATGTCCCTGAGTCGGCATCCCCAATATATTTTTGAAAAAATGTTTTACTTCCTTGTCAAGACCTCTATCTATTTTATTTAATCTCTCGTTAGCTTGTGGTATTTTTCCTTCATTTTGGAAGAATGCTGTTTCATTTACAAGAAAGATAAAAAAAACGATGTAATCAACTATAGCCGAATAGATAAACTATCATTTATTCCTAAACTTTTCGAGTTAATAGTATTCGATTCTATATATGATCACTGTACTTGTTTTTTATCTCCATATCAACATAGTTTCGTAAAAAGTAAATATACTACCACCAACCTAGTGAAATCTACCTCTATCTTCTTAAAAAATGTGGAAGAAGGCTTCCAAACTTATGTAGTTGATACCGATTTTAGTAAAGCTTTTGACTTGCTACCGCATAATATTATCATTTTTGATAGTAAGGTTTCATTTCAGTCTCGCTACACCTATATTTCAAATAAATCCAATTCTATGCTTGCTTTTATAAAACGTTGGTCTAAAGAGTTTAATTATCCTTATGTTCTAAAATCTCTCTACACTTAGTTAGGCGTAACCTTGAATTTGCCAGTCAAGTTTGGAACCCATTTTACCCAATCCATATAAAAAGAATAAAATCCGTTCAAAAAAAAATTTCTTAGATTTGCTCTTCGTCATCTACCTTGGTCTAATCCCTTATGAACATAGATTCAATTTGATTCACCTCAACACCTTGGAAAAACGGCGTGAAGTTGCTGATATCATATTCCTAAGTGAACTGATTAAAGGATATACTTTGTCTTCCCAATTATATGACAATTCAAGTTTTTGTTCCAATTTCAGATTAAGATCCCCTACGTTTTTCCAATTTGAAAACGCCTCTTGACAGGAATTTTTTTTTTTTTTTGTTTTTTAAATGCATTTCTCTGCCACATAAATGTGAACAGGAAATTGCACAGGCTTTCCTGTACAGGCGTGGTTGTAAGTGTCGTAAGGGGAAATAACTCTTACGACGTGTGTGGGATTCGAACCCACACTCCCTCGGTGTTTACAGCGTATTTTATACGCTCTTACCCACTAGGCCACCGAGGCCCCCGAAATTTTTTTTTACCTTTATAAATCAATTGATATAAAGATATTGAAATTGTATAATTTTTTTTAAATTTAATATTTAAATTTAGCGTTATATGAAAACCAAATTTTGCATGATATATTTTTTCTCTTAACTCCGGCACGCTTTTAGATAGGAACTTGACATTTTGAGATAAGAAAGAACTTTTAGAATTAATATAAGTTCATTATATTATAATCATTTTTAAATAGGCAAACATAAATTTTTGTCCGGTTTTAAAACGAAACTAATGGATCAATTTCTATGGAATTAACGTCATTAAAAAGATATTTTTCAAGTCAAAAGAAAAGGTATTTTTTCAGATGAACTGCACAAACTTATTTTTTTTTAAATCAGCGTAGAAATTAAGAAAATTTTGCGCTTTGAAAATTAAAAGCACAGGTCCATTTTTTACTCATGACTTTTTTATGAATCGTTTTATTATAATTGAATTCAAAATTTGCACAAAATTAGCTCTTTAGCACAGAAATTCACCAATTAATTTAGTCCATTTCGGCAGGATAATATGCCAAAATAATTTTGTTGCTGATTTTTCCGCACGAGTACCTATTAAAAATATTCTGCCTAAATATTCTTTTTTTTTAGGTATGTACATTTAATTTAAATTATTGGCTATATTAAACATTTAATACAGCTAATATAGTCAAGGGTATATTGAACATTTTGTACATAAATAAGTAACTTTCAAATACATATTACAACATACATATATATCATATTAAAATAAGTAAATATATTCCTGTTCTCTTCTTTTTCTTTCTCAATATTTATGTTTGTCAAAAGCATTAAAATTTTATAAAATTAACCCAAATATTCAAATTAAATAAAGTTTAAAAATCAAAACAAGTATGTACATATTAAATTTTATAATTAATTTAAAATACAATTATTTATGCTATTACTGTTGAAAATTTTTATTCAATTAAACAAACATTTTAAGATTAATTCTTGCTAAAAATCGTACGACATTTTTGTATCATAAAATGTATTTTGTTTTTATAAAACGTACTTTTATACACGATTAGTCTGTCACAGTAAAAAATCTCCTGACCTATGTATATATCACGGGCAAAAATAGAAGAACTTAATAATTCATTGTGTGTTCATTGTATGTATTATGTGTATGCAATCATATTATTTTGTTCTGCGTATATAAACATTTTTTTGCTAAAAACCAAAGTAACAACATTGCAATAAGCAACGAAGCAATATTTTTTATATCTTTTTTATAGATTTTAATAATTTTTAATTTTTATACCCGTATGAACTATGTTCAAGGGTATAATAAATTTGCCATTACGTTTGTTACACCTTAAAGGAGTCGAGCTAGATATAGTGTCAAAGGTATGAATTCTGAGTTGATTAAGCCATGTACGTCCGTCCGTCCGTCTGCACGATAACTCAAAATTAAAGGAACTAGGAGGCTGACATTTTTTTTACGTCACTTTGCAAAATTGTCACTTTTTTATACGTCACGTCACTTTTGCAAAATTGTTAGGTTTGCTATTTAAATCCAGCATTTTCGGCCGCCGGGTTCGAGTAGCTGCCCTACAACTTCTTTCTTTAAATGGAAATCACTCAGTGTCTATTCAAGCTATGTATCTGAAATTTTTTAAATGATGATCAAGTTTTATGGCAACAACTTCTGTAGAATTTGCTTGTGATGGTACAACAGGTTCGGGTAGCTGCCATACAACTTCTCTTTTTAAATGAAAGTAACTCAGTGTCTTGGAACCAGAAATTTAGTAAAGAGGTGTCGAGTTACATGTCAACAACTTTTGTAAAATTTGGTTGATCTAGAGCAGCCAGTTCAGGCTTAAGGTTGATGATGAAAAAGATCAAAGTTAAATTCGAAGATGATCAAGTTTTATAGAAACAGGATATATTATGTTCATACGGGTATCCCAGAGTTGACACAATCTACTCTACTGCACTCTTCCTCGTTTTCTTTTTATTTATCTATATATGTATGCAATTCAAAGCAATCAAAGTAAAACAAAAACAACACAACTAAATAAAAAAAGAATGAAAAATATGTACATAAAACCATAGACAAATGTACGGTTTAGACGTATAGATAACATTCTTGTTATACATATTGTGATTATATATTTTATTAACATTATTTTTATTATTACATTTAACAGTGATTTATTCCCAAGTTACAATTTGGTCCAAAGAGAAAATTAAAGTCGCATCTTTTTGGCATAATTCATTAAAGAAAAATTTTTTAAAATATAATGTTTTCATTCATAAATATGCATTTAAAAAATTGTCTTCCTTTAAATTTTTTATTATAAAAGCTTCTTAAGATAAATTTCCTCAATATCTCAATAGCATACGTCGAGACTACTTTGTACTCCGATCGGAGTATTTGAGTACATTTAATAAGTCATACTCCGCAACTACTCCTCTGGGCAAAATACTCCTATTTGTGTTAGAGGTATACAAAATACTCCTTTTTTTAATTATTCCAAAATTTTTAGTTTTTTTCAGGTTAATTTTTAGTAATTTAACCTGATAATATTCTACAATGTTAACAAATATGTATAATACAATGCTGATACACAAGACCAAGACCTAAGTAAACAGGCCAAGAACTAAAAACACATGAACGTAGTTGTGAGAGAATTACAATCGATTCTCACGTATCGCGCGTATGAATAAAAAATGATGTGAGCAGCGCTGTCGTTTTAAAATTTTCAAAAGTAGTACGGCAAAATTTAAAACGGAGTTTTTTACACCAAAACCGAGTATATTACATTTTATACAAAAATGTAAATATTTATATATTTTTCTGTTTGAACGATTTTTGAACGAGAAAGTTATTATAACCAAATTATTGGAAACAAACACAAATATAATTTAAATTTTATATATTTACAATAAAAAATTACAACATTTCCAAAATTGAAAAGTGTATTTCAATAGAGATGTGTGTATTTTTTATGCAAAATATGTCAAATTGTGAATTCTGTGATCACTCAAATTTATAAATTCATTGTTAATTTTATTGTTAAAAAGGTGGTTTCAAATAAATGGGTTCCTACAATACAATTTAGAATTACAACAAAAATATTTAAAAAATTATAAATAGTTATGTTAATAGAAATAATAACACAAAAAAATTAACTGAAATTAACGAATTTTTTATATTAGAATTATGAATTAGGTGATTTCTTTTTATTTTACGTTACTTTTGTTTTGTTGTTTTTATGTTTTTTAATTGTTATGTTAAATGAAATGTTATGTTTAAATATGACAAAAGAAATCTTAATTATTATTAGTTAAAATTAAAAATATTTGTGTTTGTTTCCAATAATTTGGTTATAATAACTTTCTCGTTCAAAAATCGTTCAAACAGAAAAATATATAAATATTTATATTTTTGTATAAAATGTAATATACTCCGTTTTGGTGTAAAAAACTTCGTTTTAAATTTTGCCGTACTACTTTTGAAAATTTTAAAACAACAGCGCTGCTCACATCAATTATTATTCATAAGCGCGATACGTGAGAATCGATTGTAATTCTCTCACAACTAAATTCATGTGTTTTCAGTTCTTGGCCTATTTATTTAGGCCTTGGTCTTGTGTATCAGCATTGCAATGACTTTAGTTTGCCTAGGAATTCACTCTCTTTCTCTTTTTTTCCGACTTTTTTTCTCTCGACGTCCCAATTTGAAATTGTTAAATAAAGCGATCTTATCTTATGATATGATAATGTTACTTCTTACTTGGTTGTTTATTCTTTTTGTTTTCTTTTTTTTTTTTGTTCTTTTTGTAAAAAAAAATGCACATACATACATATTATAATAAAATCATTATATTCAATTCAATATTCATTGTCTTATATTCGACGTAGTCTAGAAAGAACGACTAAAAACGTTTTCACGTGGACTAAATAAAATTCAATTATAAAATTTCTTTATTAAAATGTAAATTAATTTCTTAAATAATTTTGTCAACTTTGCAATTATAATTTTATTGAACTTTAATTGAACCTTTGTAAACTTTAAATTTCCTAATAAGTTATTATAACATTTTAATACTAATTACCTTTATTTTAAAAGACGCTAAATGAGCAATTATGAAATTTTAATATTTAAATTATACCTGAAGATTTTGTATAAAAAGACTAATTAAAAATCAAATGAAATCAATTATCATTGAGTTCGAATTCAAATACTTAACTCGGACAGCGAGGGGTATGTATAAGAAAAGAAATTTTGAATTACTTTTTAGGATCACTTTTTTTACAGCTATTCATATTGAATTTTGTATATATGTATGTATGTATTATTTACATATATATTATGTATGTATTATTATTAATCACCATACATGCATGTATCTATGTATGTATGTATTATTTACATATATAGTTATTGTGTTCATTTCATATTCATATATTATATATAATGGCGCAATAAATATTATTACATGCATATGCATTCGCTATTCATATTCAATTCGAACGAATCATAAAGTTAGAAATTTCTATTAATTTTTAACCAATTCTTTATTTTATAACCACACACACATTAAATGGCAGTATGTGTATAGTGTGTGCAATTACAATATATATTTACTGTGTTGTTGTATGCATATATGGATATATATATACATATAGATTTATATATAGATATATGTATTTATATAAATTTATATATATATATATGTATTTATATAAATTTATATATATATATATGTATTTATATACATTTATATTTCCATACATGTATATACATTCATAAACCTTTTTAGTGATACCCACATGATGACAGTATGTCTCTCACTTTTATAGTAAGGGCTATAAATGCTCTCATCCTCCAACAGGACGGTCTTCAACCATGATTCACAAACAAAAGTTATAGAGGTCTCCAGGATCATTTTAATGAGGAGGACATTCAAATCCCCATACAAAATATAAAGGCCTGAAAGGGCCCTATAAAAGGTCTTGGCCAGCTTAACAACTTTTTAAGGTTTAAAACGGAAAATTTTTAATCAACCATCAAATTTGTAATTTTTTTTCTTTATTTTTTACTTTTTTAATTCTTATGTTATTTCAACTATGTTATGGTGTTACTCTAATATTCAATTTCTAAATGCAATTTTATTTAAATAATTTTATATATTTAAGCAGAAGTAAATTGTAAGTAAATTTTAACTTAATTTTAATCTTAGGAAATTTATTATAAAAATGTTTGTTGGCTGAGACAGTTTTTAAACCTTATAAATAAATAAACTATCCAAACAATTTACAAACATAATTTTCTTACCACATGACGTAGTATAGCCTTTTATCTTAATCAAAACCTAAACGAAAATCCATACGCGAAAACTTTTTAGTCGCGATTTTATCAACGGTCAACGGAAAGCACATTACTAGTATTATATAAAGCAGCTTCTAACAAATGCATGAAACCACTCACTCACTTCAAAAGGATGAAGCACTTTTAGATGTGATAGAGACTAGTTGCAAAAGACATTTGGAGGGGCCTCGTGGCTTAGTGGGTAAGAGCATATAAAACACGATGTAAACACCCCACACATGTCGTAAGAGTTATTCCCCCTTACGACATTTACAACCACGCCTGAACAGGAAAAGCTGTGTAGTTTCCTGTCCACATTTATGTGGCAGAGAAATTCAATAAAAAAAAAAGAAGACATTTTGGTAGAGTTTAGTGTGTAACCATCGAGAAAAATGGAAATTGCATCGTTTTGGTTTCAAAGTAGCCCTTTCAGCCTTTAATATGTTGCATGTAGATTTCAGTATTAATACCCGAATATCCTCATGTTGGGTATCATTAAAAAGGCCTTGGCGAGCTTAAAAACTTTTGTTTAGGGACTCTGGTTATATATATGCATATATATATATATCTGCATATCCTAACTTTTCGAATCAACGCCCGTGGGCTTTAAATCCTTCTCGAAAAAGAATTAAAGCCTACTGAGTAATACAAAGGTTACTATTATGAGTTTGTATTTCATTTAACTGGATTTTATTTGGTGACATATCAGATATCCCATAGGGACTCTTGAATCACTTCAATGAGAGTTGAAGGATTTTGGGAGGAATTTTAGAATTGAATTCGAAATTCGGATTATACAACTTTTACAGAATATTTTGATATATGCAAGTTAAGAATTTTAATATAAATTCTTTTTAAAAAAACAATTATTTGAATGAAGTCCACTTTATTAATTATTTTTCAATTGACAAATTTTAACTGTAACTGAACTAACTATCTAGCAGCTAATTTATACTATAAAATTTGCTGATATAACAATTTTACATTATTTCGAAATTATTGTTTCCTGTGAGAAATAGTTAAAATTATTAAAATAAAAATATTGTAATTTCATATTTAAAGTAAAATTATTGAAACATTCTTAAAATTTAAATTCTTCAAAATATAAATCTGCTGACAAAGCATCTGGTTTTTTATATATTTTAATTCACTCATATTCAGGTATCTTAACTCTTCCCTCCACGGCCCGTGGATTAGAAGTTTAATCTGACTGGTTGGAGATTTTCAATTGATGTATCTGTTGCTGTTGTTTTTATTGAAATATTTGGTGAATTCCTGTGATTTCCTAATGATTTCTTTATAAAAACGATTATAACTACAAAGATAATCGATGAAATAACAATTATGTCTATTGTTGTACCGATTGATGAGGCCATGAGTTTTTCTAATTTCGAAAGTTTTCCTAATTTCTTAACGTTGTTCAGATGTAGACTGTGTAAGTCGTCCAGGTTATTTATATGCTCGTGTTTTATATGTTTTATTTTAAGTTCCCTTGATAATAGGTGCTAGAATTTGTGATAATTGAATCTCTTTATTTATGAATACCCGATTTTTTATTTTAATAGTTTCATTTTACAATTGTATCAAAAAATTACCAAGTAATTGTTTTTCAGTATTATTGGCCATTAAAGATTCAATTTCTTCATTTTTATTGAACTGATGTTCACATTCCGAGTTGGATCCTTTTAGGAGCTGTGATATACAATGGTTTTACTTAATTTTCCTGATTTGATTTATTTTGCAGGTGATAACTTTGTTGAAATGTTTGTTATTTTCAGCTATTCCATATATTTCCTTTAAATGAATTAGTAAATCATGTTAATCCAAGTTTAGTTGTGTATTGTTCCTTATTGTCGCTCTAATTTTTATATCGTTGTACTCGATTCTAGTTGTTTTGGGTAAATTAATGATATAAAGAAGAGTTGCGTTTTTGACTGCTAGGACGGAGTTGAGTATTCTATTGCTTCTAGTATGTTTGAATAAGGTAAATTTTTTGCTTCTATTATAAGACTTGGACTTCTCTTTATACCCGTACGATAAGGATCGGGTATATTAAAATTGCTCCTCCGTTTGTAACACCTCGAAATAAGCTACCTTGAAATGTATGGATCGGATCAGAAAAAAATTCTAAGACGATTGAGCTTTGTCCGTCCGTTCGTCCGTCCGTTCGTCAGCAAGATAACTCAAAAACTAAGAAAGCTAGAGTCTTGAAATTAACACAAAATATTCTTACAACAATTTGTAGGTTCCCTATTTTTTTGGTTGAGATCCGACCACAACCTTGGGTAGCTCTCGAACATCTAACTTTTAGATCCCCACTTTTTTTTTGAAATAGAGACATGAAATTTTAACTGCTGATAGATAACATAAAAATATTAATTTTATAATTTACAACTTTTTTTTGTAGCCCCATCCGTTACGGAGCTACAGCTCCTCAAACTTTTAAAAAGCCCTATTTTTAAATTCATATGTCTCATGTTCTACTTAAGATTTTTTCAATCAGAAAACGTCATTCGACAGGTCTTTTTTTTAAATTTATAAATTAGTATCAAAATTGTACAATTTTTTTAAATTTAGTATTTAAATTTACCGTTATATGAAAACCAAATTTTGCATGATTTTTCTACCCTCATAACTCCGGAACGCTTTCAAATACGGACTTGCAATTTTGAGAACAGCAAGAGCTCTTAGAATTAGTATAAGTTTGCTCAGAAATTTTTTTTGGACCACCCCCTGTTTATGAGGTATTAGGGCTCAAAAATTGAAAATTTGCTATTGTTAAACACCTTTAACTTAGGCACCTGCACACATTTTTCTTCGGTAAGACAAAAAAATTAAAGGTCCAGTAATATATTTGTACGTGTGTTAATGGTTTCTTTTAATTGTATAGGGTTCCTAAGTTACAGCCCCCCAAAATTTCAAAAAACCCCTATTTTCAGATGTATATATCTCAGGTTCTGTGTAGTAGTTTTACAATCTAAAAACACTAGAAGACCGAAATTTTTGTTATCTCCATAAGACAATATCAAAATTATGCAATAGTTTGTAATTTACTATTTAAATTTACCGTTATATTAAAACCAAATTTTGCATGATATTTCTTTTTTCATAACTCCGGCACGTTTTGAGATAGGAACCTGAAATATTGAGACAAGAAAGAACTTTTCGAATTAGTATAAGTTTCCTCAGAAAATTTTTTGGTAGCGCCCCCTCTTTAAGAGTTATTACTCCTCAAAAATTGAAAATTTGCTATTTTCAGGCACCTGTAACTTAGGAACCTGTAAAAAGTTTTCCTCGGCAAGACATGAAAATTAAAGGTTCAATAATATATTTTTACGTATGTTAAGGGGTTTTTTAATTATATAGGGTTCCGGACTTACAGCCCCTCAAAATTCCAGAAAAGTCAATTCTTCACATTTTTTATACCGTACGATAAATAATTTATACATATGTATAGTATAAATTATTAAACTTAGGCATTATACATTTGCCGCTTAGTATTAAATGGTACTATAGCATATTTGGAAAATTTAGATAGATAATCGTTATTCGGAAGGTTAGAATCTGCTTTTGAAGAATGTATAAACATATAGTTTGAATATATGTACAACCCACAGTTCTAGAAATTATAAAATTTCACCCAAATTATTTTAAAATACTAAAAAATTAAAAAATAATATTATAAGCAGAGTGATAGGCATACTAACGGGTCGTACGGGTATCTAAGTGTTGACAAAGGGAACTGTATTCTTCCTCGTTTATTGAGTAAATTGGTGTTTACTATATTTTGTATTGCTAGTTGGACTGCTCTGACAATTTCTTTCACTTCCTCTTTGATGATACTTATTTTATTGAAGATTGACTGTTGAATTTCTATGCTAGAATCATCGTTCAATTGTACGATACCCTTATATTCATTGAATAATTTTTCGGTGGTATTAATCAAAATATGATTAATTTCGTATTGTTTGTTATTATTTTGAATTAGCTCATTGTGGTGTTTTAGCAATGTGTTCCAATCATCAGCGTCTGGGTTGCCTGCGATCAATTTCCAGGCGCTACCTAACCAGTTTATGGAACGTTTCCGCCTTGTTTTTACTGTGAGCTCCTTGATGAGTTCGTCAACTTTCTGGCATTGGTATAAAAGCTAAGATCTAATTAGACTTTCCTCATTGAGGTGTTCAATCTCGGTTGTTGTTCTTGTGAGAATTTCCTTATAAATATTGAGATCTATTTCGTGAATTAATTTGAAGTTTCCGTTCAGGATATGTCCTAATGCCTTGTTTTATTGTAATTAAATTGGTGATTTGAATTCGTAAATTTGTAGGGCTCTTGTTGGTACCCATAGTAGAAAGCTAAAAAGAGATAAATTCGTATATTAGTCAGCAGAATTTTTTAAGTGAGCTTTGTGAATCCGTCTTCCAGATTCTGTTGTTATTGTAATTGTGTTGTTTCTTGCTACGATTTTTTTTTTGTAGAGTGGTTTGTTTTGCCCTTTTATTTGTTTAATTTAGGTGAACACAGTTTTCCCTGGTTCGTAATTGAATTTGGTTCGTAATTGAAAACGAAAATTATGGGCCGGCGGTGTTGGTTGTTATGTTAAACAAGAGTATGATTGTACAATAGAAACTTTGAATTATAATAGTGCTATGACTTGATATTAATTCACTGTAAAATTAATAGATTTTCTTTCTCTTTTCTTTGTGTTTACAGGCTACATAATATAAGTTTTTCAGTCTTTCAAAATGATCTTTCTATAATATTGGATAAAATCAAAAGTAAAAATCTAATTATTGTTGATGATATTAATTTTGACATTTTAGAAAATTTTGTACTAGTAGACAACTATATGACACTTTCAGCTGCTCATGTTTAGCTGTACATCTGATACATACAATGAATTTCTTACCATAATTAAGAAGCATACAAATAATTTTACTACTTATATCCATATTAAAAAAAACTTGAAAAGGCTTAAACCTTGGATTAATATGTACTTACTAAATAAATTAATAGGAAAATTAATAGGAAAAATAGGGAAAAAAGGCTAAAATGTGTTAAAAATCCAAATAATCCAAACTTTAAAAAGGAATATAATACACTTTGTAAAATTATTAAGTGCGAAATACCCGAGTGTGGAGATATGTATTATAAAAATGAATTATATAAATGTAAGAATAATAATAATAATAATAAAGAAAATTATATAAATGTATGGTTTTAGACAAGCTAAATCAACAGAAGATGCACTGTTAAACTTCTGCTCAGGAATATATGAAAATAGATTTACGGCTGGCTTATTTGTTTACATTTCCAAAGCGTTTGACACGGTAAACCATAATATACTTCTATCGAAGCTTCAGAACATTGGCTTCATAGGAAGTACATACAAATGGTTTAAATCCTACTTAAATTCCAGGTTGCAAAGAGTGAAAGTTGGTGACGTTTTTAGCAATGCAAGATATGTTAGTCTTAGGGTCCCACAAGGCTCTGTTTTAGAACCTATTCTTTTTTTGGTATACATTAACTCGTTGTTAAGCTTAAATTTTAAGGGTGTATTAACAGCCTTTGCTGACGATTTGGCCTTAGCGTATGGTGCTAATAATCTTTTAGACCTAATAGCAGATATAAACCATGATCTAGAACTATTAATAATATGGTTCTCAAACCATCAGTTGGTAATAAGTGACAAAACAAAAGTTATGTTTTTTGATTTAAAGATCCAAAATCGAATATATGCTGATCTTTACTTCCATTCATGTAAATGTAAATAGTACGTTCATCCAAATAGCAGTATTAATACTGTATACAATAATGTAAGATTTTCTGTTAAAGATTCGTGTGATACTACGTGTTTTGTCATTGAGGTCGTTAAAAGATTTAAGTACTTCGGTGTGATAATTGATTTACAACTTTAATGATTGATGATTTTTATTCGAACTTTGGGCTTATGAATTTCAACTATTATGAATTAGAAAATTTACTATAATTGTATCTTATATTAATTTTTTTTTTTTAAATGCATTTCTCTGCCACATAAATGTGGACAGGAAATTACACAACCTTTCCTGTTCAGGCGTGGCTGTAAGTGTCGTAAGGGGGAATAACTCTTACGACGTGTGTGGGATTCAAACCCACACTCCCTCGGTGTTTACAGCGTATTTTACACACTCTTACCCACTAGACCACCGAGGCCCCATCTTATATTCATTTATCGCAGACTTGTAATGTGTTGGTTGTACTTTTGTTTATGTTTTAGTTAACTTTAGTAAATATAAATTGATATTTTTGATCACACCCCATTTCATACTATTACGTTTAAGTATAAATTTTATTTAGATGTTTAACACTATTTTAAAAAATATTTTTTTTTGAATATAAAACATCGTTTTCTTTTTAATTGTAATCAAATAGTTTTATTTTAGAAAAATAAAAATATTTCCTCTATAATTGAATAGACTCTTTCAATTGCTCCGTTTACTTCACTTCTTTGCGTACGTATAAAATAAATTTCGATGCCAATAGTTCTTAAATAATCCGTTACAATTGGACTTGCGAAACTCGCTGCATTATTCATTATTATTAGTCGCGGTGTTGTGAAATAGTGAACAATTTTGATTATTTTTGCCTGATATGTAATGCTGATTTGCTTTTGATTTTGAAGAATTTTAAGAATTTGGTAAATTTATCTATGCAAGTAATGAGTTTTTCCTTTTTTATTTCCATTATATCTATGTGGATAATTTCAGATGAGTATTTCGGTATTGGCATTTCCATAAGATGTGGTTTGTTCGGATGACGATCGTACTTATTTATGTTACAGATGTCGCAATTAGCAGTATATTTTTTTATTAGGCTTGCCATTTGTGGGAAATAGTTTTTTTTCAAAATTTCTTGCTTAATTTCTTTCCAATTTCTATGTGCTCTTTTATGCTCGTCTTTAATGATATTAAATATATTTTCTTCATTGCGAATATCTGTTACGACTCGTTGGGTGATTCTGATTTTATATGAATGGAAGGGTTCTCTATAAATATCCTGCAATGTTTGGATGTAGTTTTCAGAAATTTTGATTCTATTTATAACAAAAGGTGAAAGTTTTTCTTTTAGAACAATTATAAGTTCAGATCTAGTAATTTCAATAAAACTAATATAAATTCTGTTGAAATTGAGATACGTTTCTTCATGAACAGTGAATCCATTTCTTACTGATATAATCAATTGGTTTCGAAAAATGTTAATTGGTCCTTCATGATATCGTATGAGATCAGAATTATCGTCTTCCGCGGTGTGAGCTGTTGCCATTGATGAAGTATTTTGGTTGTTTTGATCCATTTCAGATGCTGCATCGGTTGAAGAATCTTCATGTTCTCTTCTTGGGCTTGATAACAGATTTGCCTCGAGTTTCAGTTTGAATAGCGCATCTGCCACTTTATTTGTGCATCCGAGCTTATATATGAGCTCATAATTGTGCTCTTCAAGCGGTGATTTCCAACGTTTTAATTTAGCGTTGTTATTACTGTTGCCCAGGGTAAATGTTAATGGTTGATGGTCGGTCAACAACTTAAACTTCTTTGCGCCATATAGGTAGTTGCGTCATTTGTCCAGTGCCCATATAATTGCAAGCATTTCTCTCTTGTTGGTGGGGAGTAATTTTCTTCTGTTTTATTGAGAGATCTTGATATGAACATTATGGGTCTATCTTTGGCCATTTCATTGGACTAGGACGGCTTCTATTGCTTCATTTGAGGTGTATGTCGTGAGATTAAAATGTTTATCAACGTCCGAAAATATAAAAAGTTCAGATAATGAAAATAATTCCTTTAAATTTCGAAAGGCAGTGAACTCCTCTTCTTTAAACCTTATTTTTATCTTTTTTGACTGGTCAAGTTGGTTAGAGGTTTAGCAATTTTTGCGAAACCCCTGATAAATGGTCTGTAATAGGATGTTAATCTTAAGAATGATTTGAGTTCCTTGAGATTTTCGGGAGGACGAATATTTTGAATTGCCTGAACCTTTGTTGGATCTGGTTTGATTACTTGACTTGTTTATGTTTTATCAAGATTGACTTTTAGGTTTGCTGTTTGTGATTTATTGAATACCTTTTGAATATTTTGAAGATGTTCTCCCTCGTTTTTACCACCAAAGATGATCACGTCGTCGATGTAGACGTAGCAAATCTTTCCGATATATTCTTTGAGAACAACGTGGATCATGAGTTTGAAGATCGCGGGCGCGTTCTTCAGTCCAAAAGGTAATCTCAAAAATTCGTATTTTCCATTTAGTCTTTGTCTTTTGATTTCATCCTTATCTGGTGAAATCCAGAAGTTAAATCGATAGTGGTATAAAACTTTGAATTTCCCAAACTAGCTATTGTTGATGTTATATCCGGAATAGGATAGGTATCCGAGACTGGAACTGTATTTAACCTTTTGAAGTCGATTGCAAGTCGATATTTTTTTAAACCTGAAGGATCCATTTTCTTTTCCACGATCCATATGGGCGAGTTATATAGACTTTTTGAAAGTCTTATTATTCCATCTTGAAGCATTTGATGTATTTGCTTTTCTACTTCCGCTCTCATGTAGATAGGATATGGATATACTTTACTGTATATAGTACTTTACTGTACTTATAGGTTCTTCAGTTATAGTTTGAATTTCAGCTTCTACAAATGTAGCGATGGTTTCTTAATTGTTGATTGAACCGAAAAGCCAATTGTATTGATTTATTAATCTTTTTAATTTAACTCTTGTATTTTCATCCAAGTGGTGATCTCAAATTTCGATATTGTTGACTTGGAAAAATGGGTTCTCTTTTAGTGGTATTTTTATTCCAGTAGCTATTGTAAGTGTGTGATTTTTTCGATTGATTACTGCTTCGAGTTCTTTGAGAGTGTCGTCGTCTATTATCCCATCGAAACTAAACCAGGTAGTATAAAAAATTCTGTTCTTAAGTTGTTCCCAATACATTCAAAAAGTTTTACCACTATTTTCTTTGTTATTTCTATATCTCCTCCTATTAACTTAATTTTGAATGTTTTGTTTATTGGTATTGCGTTTGGTGCTAATTCTGGTTTTATAAAATTCTTGTTTGCACCGGTATCTATCAAGAGTTTAAGAATTTCGTCGTTTTTTGTAATATATTCTAAGTAGGGTATGCTACTATTGAGGCTTCGTTCGTAAAATTTATTTGCTGCATCATATTCCTTTTCTTCTTCTTTTTTTGGTCATCGTAATTTTGGATGTAATCTTCGTAACTCTCATCGTATTTTTCCAAATCAGTTGTTGATTTTTGATTGAAGATTCTTTGTTGATTTGGTTGCATACTTGATCTATAATTGGTATTATTTCGAGCTCTCGATAATTCACTTTTTGACGGATCAACCTCCATCGATAAATTTTTTGATTGTGCGGGTCTTTCAAAAAAATTACTTTGAATTGGTTAATATGTGCTTTGGTTTGGCTGTTGATTGTATTGTTCGTAATTATTCCGATTTTGTGGGTATGCTGATGAAAAATGATGGTTTGCTGATACATATTTTAAATATTTCTCTGTTGTGGTTGAGTTTGAAATGGTTTCTTCTTTATACTTTGATTCCTTTCTTGTGCCATGGTGTTAGAATTTTGACTGTGGATTGTGATATTACGGAAATTAGAATTTTCGATTTCCAAACAATAAGATTACGCTTCCGCTAGTGTTTGCGGTCTCTGTATCCTCAGCATGTTTGAGGGGTTTCCATTGAGGCCTCTGACAAAAACATCTAGTGCAATGCACGATTAGTTTTAGTTAGAGTGTTGATTACATCTACGTTGCAGTTTTCGGTTTTATTTTATTTATGATTTTATTTATGATTTTATTTATGATGATCAATGATTTACAATCGCAAAAAATTCATCTGTTAATTGATTTCTTTGGCGAAGGTTTGATAACTGGTGTTCCAAAGATCTTAAATATCACTTGTCGGCGTAGTACAGGATTCATTAACAGATTCTTTAACTTCTTCTACTGCGTTTTCAATCATTTTGGATATTTTTCCTTATTTTTAGTTAAATTTAATTTGATTTGATTTTTTATTTTTTTTTTATATGTTTCTTATTCTTATATTTTTATTAATTTTTTGTAATTAGTATATTTTTTATTCTTTTCCTTACGTTATAATTGCAATAGTTTGCATTTGAGGAAAGGATTGACGTTTCCTTAGCTATTAAGAAGGTTCCGCTTCTTCGAATAGTCGCGTTTGAAATATAACGTATGATTCCTTTTTAGTACTAAGCTTTTATTCTCTTTATTCTGAAGAGTATTGTTAATACTTTTATTCTCGCAAAGGACCTATTGCGGTACGATTATATTTACTTTGTATTCTGAATTGCGTTCGAACGGTTACAATGACTGAATACTAGTTGCACTTGGAGTTTAGTTATGTTCTCGCGGGGATGATTTTATTTTCCAAGATGTTGACCACTATGTTCTCACGGTTACAGATGCGTCTTCTTGATGATCGAAAAATATTAGTAATTGACCACTATGTTCTCACGGGCATAGCTGCGTCAAATATTTTTGGATCAATTCCTGTAGAATATCTAATTCTTCCTAGTTTTTCTCCAGAATCCTGTCACGGTCGCCAGTTAAGAATTTTAATATAAATTCTTTTAAAAAAAATAATTATTTGGGCTGAAGTCCACTTTATTAATTATTATTCAATTGACAAAAATAATTATTTGGGCTGAAGTCCACTTTATTAATTATTATTCAATTGACAAATTTAAACTGTAACTTAACTAACTATCTAGCGGCTAATTTATACTATAAAATTTGCTGATATAACAATTTTACATTATTTCGAAATTATTATTTGCCGTGAGAAATAATTAAAATTAAAATATTATATTATAATTTGATATTTAAAGTAAAATTATTGAAACATTCTCAAAATTAAAATTATTGAAAATAAAAATCTGCTTTGTCAGGCTTTTTATATGTTTTAATTCACTCATGTATATGTGTCTTAACTTGCATATGCGAGTTTCTGAATTAGGAAAGATTTTACAGTTGGTTAAAAATCTGCTTTGTCAGGCTTTTTATATGTTTTAATTCACTCATGTATATGTGTCTTAACTTGCATATGCGAGTTTCTGAATTAGGAAAGATTTTACAGTTGGTTACAAAATCAGGATTACACACTTTTTCTATAATATGTATATAATCCTTCTAAATAAGGCCTTCGTGGCCTAGTGGGTAAGAGCGTATAAAATACGCTGTAAACACTGAAGGAGTGTATGGTCAAATTCCACACACGTCGTAAGAATTATTCCCCCTTACGACATTTACAGCCACACCTGAAAAGGAAAGGCTGTGTAATTTCCTGTTTACATTTATGTGGCAGAAATACACGAAAAAATTAAAAAAAAAAAACCTCCTAATTCAAAACTCTCATATGCATATATATATAAATATTTTGTAAAATCCTGATTTTCAATTCAATTCTAAAATCTCTCCCAAAATCCCTGACAATAGGAGTATTACTTGTATAAATATTTTTGAAAAAGCATATAACCCTGATTTTGTAACCAACTCTAAAATCACTCCCAATTCAGAATTTCGCACACATACATATTAGTAAATATTTTGGGAAAGGGGATGCCCCAATTTTTATCCAAAACTCTAAAATCCCTTCTAATGCGTTTGCTCTACATATTCTATTATTCTCTTCTTTTAATAACAAAAAATAGTGTTGACCCGCGGGTTTTAATTCCTTTTAATTATGGGCTTTAATTCCAATTCAGAAAAGAATTAATACCCGCGGACTGTAATTCCAAAAGTTTTGGAATTAAAGCCCGCGGGCTTTATTTCCTCGGGCGGTCTCTCCCTGCACCTGTTTTTTCATTTGTTGAAATGTGTTGCTGTTTTTCATTTCATTTAGTTAAACCCCTATGATAATATATATTAAACCCGCATAAACACATATTTATTGTAGAGTATTGTTAATACTTAGTTTAATAAAAGTTGTATACCGTGTATTTTTTTAAACCTGTTCATAAAAAAAATTCTAAAAGTGAGGTATCGATTGCCAAGCTATTTAATATTTCTAATTTATTTGAAATCATGATAGGTCACATCATGGCATCATGATATGATCACATTTACAATTATTGTGTAAATTTGATTTCACCCACTCAACATGGATTTCTAAAATGTAAATGTTATTTATACTGATTTGATACACTGCCGCACTCTGTGATTCTAGAATTTCTTACTTTTTCTTAAAATGGATTGAAACCTATTTAGTCAATAGAAGTTATAAAGTTAAATTTAGAAATGTAGTTTCAGATTCTTTTATTTCTAATTCTGGTGTACCCAAGGACACCATCATCTTGGATCACTTCTATTTATACTTTCAATTTTATACTAGAATTATAAAACATTGCTAAATGATTATGTACGCTGATGGTATGAAAATCTTCAAAAACTATTTGTTCTGTCAGTGACACTTTACTTCTTCAAGATGATCTTAACTCTTTTTAGAACTAGTGTATTCTTAATAATCTTAGCTTAAATGTAGGTAAATGTCCCGCAGTTTTATATACTAGAAACATTAATCCAAATCTTACGGACTATAATTTCAATGACATGTGAATTGAAAAGCAGACTTTATTTAATGATTTGAATGTACTCTTTGATAATAAACTTTCGTTTATTGATCATTATGATGAAATTATTAATAAAGCTTATTCTATGTTAGGCTTCTACCAACCGATATGCCATATCAATTTAAACGTTTACAATTTCCTATTCGTTTGGCGTTTGCAATGACCATAAATAAAACACAGGGGCAATTTATGAAAATATGTGGATTAAATTTAGAAATTCCATTTTTTTCTCACGGGCAATTGTAGGTTGCCTTGCCTGCCCACGTGCTGAAAAACCATCGGATTTATTTGTTTATTAACAAGAACTTTCGTTTATTGATCATTATGATGAAATTATTAATGAAGCTAATTCTATGTTAGGCTTTATTAAAAGGTGGTCTAAAGAATTTAATGATCCATACATTCTTAAATCATTACATACCTCCTTTATTCGGCCTATAATCTTCAACATACAAGTCCTGTTTGGTCTCCATTATATAATTTACATATAAATAGAATCGAAGCTGTTCAAAACAACTTTCTCAGATTTACTTTTCGGTTGTAATTACATTTACAACCGAACATTTACAATGGTTCGATCCATTTACTTTACGACCATATTTCGATAGACTTAAGTTAATAAACTGCTCAATCTCATGTATCTAATCAATAATTTCTAATAAACTTGAGCAATTGAATGCTCAATCTATGACATTACTTAGCGATTTTTATCAAATCACAACCGCAAAAGATGAATTAATTAACAGTGTTTTTCCTGATATTAAACAAAATTACCTTAATCATCAATTGTTAAGTCATCAATTGTTACCTTAATCATCAATTGCTAAGCCAACGTGGATTATTGTGTGCCAAAAATATTAATGTTCATGCTATAAATTTCAAAATACAGGACATGTTATCAATGAATCAGTTACGTCCAAATTATATGATGCTGTAGTGGATAAAAACCAAGTTGCCAATTATCCAACAGTATTCTTAGATTCACTTGATTTTTAGTCTTACCACCACAACATTTGCAATTAAAAATAGGTTTTATTATTATTTTTTTTTTTAGTGCATTTCTCTGTCACATAAATGTGAACAGAAAATTACACAGCCTTTCCTTTTCAGGCGTGGCTGTAAATGCCGTAAGGGGGAATAACTCTTACGAGCTGTATGGGATTCGAACCCACACTCCCTCGGTGTTTACAGCGTATTATATACATTCTTACCCATTAGGCCACCGAGGCCCCTGTTCTCCTATTATTTTGCTTCTCAACATTAATTGTTGCCGCGTATAACAATGATACCAACCGATATGCCATATCAATTTAAACGTTTACAATTTCCTATTCGTTTGGCGTTTGCAATGACCATAAATAAAACACAGGGGCAATCTATGCAAATATGTGGATTAAATTTAGAAATTCCATTTTTTTCTCACGGGCTTCAATTGTATGTTGCCTGCTCACGTGCTGAAAAACCATCAGATTTATTTGTTTATGTACAGAGGATAAACAAAAAATAACCTTCAAGAATTAGTATTATAAATAAAAATAAAATTTTGTAAATTAGATTTTAAGATTTAATATTAAAATGAATAAACTAAAAAATAAAAAAAATACCCAAAACAAAGACTGTTTATTAATAGGATGAAACAACGTTCGCCGGATTCCGCTAGTGTATAATAAAAAATTAGCGTAGCAAAATTCTGGTTAATTTATAAAGGTAAAAAACAATCCTGCTGGCTTTTTTTTAAATCAAAAATATATTAACAAGAACCTGAGCTATTTTTTTTTAATGCTTTTCTCTGCCACATAAATGTGGACAGGAAATTACACAGCCTTTTCTGTTCAGGCGTGGCTGTAAATGTCTTAAGAAGGAATATCTCTTATGACGTGTGTGAGATTCGACCCCACACTCCCTCATTGCTTACAGCGTATTTTTATACGCTGTTACCCACTAGGCCAGCGAGGCCCGACCTGAGCTATTATACACATTTAAAAATAGGATTTTATCAAAAAATGGGGAGCTGTAGCTGCGTAACCGATGCGGCTACATAAAAATGTTGTTCTACAACATTAATTTTTTAAGAAACTTATGCATGGACAAAATTTCATTGTTCTTCATTAAACAGTTATTAAAATATGTACTTCATACTACTTATACGTATAATGCACATACGTATATTTAAAAATACTATAAACACAATTAATTAACTAATATTAATTAAATATAAAAAACATTTAAAATATTGACTACCAGTATCTGTTTTTTTTTTTTTTTTTCTTGCCACTTCAATGAGTATAGGTCATCCACTAAGTCATTTATTATTCATATTTGACTAAGCTTCGGTTTCGTGAATTATTAATTTCACTAAGCCGTTGATTACTCGGCTGTAGCTATTGTACAAGACTAAGACGTTTTTATTATTATACGCAAACTATTATCTTATACAAGAATTATGGTTTATTATTATTTTATTATATAGCTATTACAATATGATATTTTATTATAATTTATATGACATATATACTTATTTCTGATTTAATTATATTCTACTAATTATATATTATAAGAAAAATCTATATTATTTTTTATTAATCTGTATGATCCGGCAGGGGTTTGAACCCGAGACCTTTCGTATGAAAGGCCGGTGTCTTAACCAGTATACCATTGGCTGAATACTATAGTATCTGTAAATATACAATAATAATTTAACTATATTAATTAAATTATATTAACGCAAAAACAAAAGTTAATAAATTTTATCTCATAAAACCAACAAAATACTCTATGGGCAACGTAGGCTATTCCTTCTAGTAAAATACAAAAATGAAATATGTGGAAATTAAAAAATTGTTTTTTCAGAACCAAATATTTTATTATTATATATAAAAAGAATTAAAATAAAAATCGTTTTTCTAGTAATGCGTGACACTAGTCAATAAATAAGTACCTATTTAACTATAAAATTTAGTTAATTTTTGTATTTATATTTTTTCAAAACCAATCTGTCAAATATATCGAAATAATTGACGATAGGCCTGGGAGCTTGTTAAAAAATTAAAAGGTATTTTTAAAAAATATTTAATTAATAAAAATAATAATACATGAAAATAAAATTGTCAACGGATAATATTACATACATAATATAATATTTATGATTTGCTTAACAGGCAAAGATGAAGTTATACATTGTTAAAGTTAAAAAAAACGTAAAAGAAAAAATTAGCAAATTTATAATCAACTAGTTGAACCAGTTTGATTCTGGCGTAAAAAATTATATTATGATATAAGCCTATTTTAAATTTTGTTTTAATATTTCTTTTTATGAGCACTACAAAATTAAGCTGCACCCATTAACTCTAATAAATTACTTATATTCAACCAATTTTGCTGGTTTTCAATTTATTTAATTTTTAAGAAGTTAGTTTGTTTTTTAAATGTTTTTTGAATATACAGGGTGTTTGTCTCTATAGCCCTCCTTGACCAGTATGATCGGGGATCTTGAGACAACGAAAAGTTGTTAAAAAATAAAATATTTAAATTGATTGTATAGTGCTACAAGTTTGAAACTTGAGAATTTAAATTTAAAAGCAAAATGAAATTTGTATATTAACAACGGTTTTTTAATAAGAAAACACACAAGATAAAATTTTGAAAAATTTTTCAATTTAAAATATTTTTATTTTGTTTTTATATAACGTTATAACATTTTGTAAGATCTCGGTTTCGAACCCAAGTCAGATCATATGCAAATAAAACTAGAACTATATAAAATAGCTTTATGACCATATCCTAGCGAAGCTGATCTCGAAATTTTATTTTATTTTTTATTTTATTGTATTAATTTTTTTTTTATTGTATTTCTCTGCACATAAATGTGGACAGGAAATTACACAGCCTTTCCTGTTCAGGCGTGGCTCTACATGTCGTAAGGGGGAATAACGACGTGTGTGGGATTCGAATCCACACTCCCTCGGTGCTTACAGCGTATTTTATACACTCTTACCCACTAGACCACCGAGGCCCCTCTCGAAATTTTGTCCAATTATTGTTAACTAGCAAAAATAAAAATAATAATATGGAAACAAACTTAAATAAAAGGCGTAAACTAGACGTATTTACCTACTAATATGTATTTTTTTTTTAATATTAATTAATATTAATTTTTCTAATATTAATTTTTTTTTTTGGCAATCAAATGATAATATTAATTTAATGAGTTAAAGATTCTCAGACGGTACCTATATTGCACCGTGTATTAGAGAATTTATAAAATAGAATTTGGTCCATTGTGATACCATATAGAAACTTTTCTATCCCACTCGTTAAAACCAATTTGAGCTTTTTGCAAAGCGAAGGATGCTCTTCACATTTTACCTGTTAGATCGCTAAGGTTGTTGAAGAGATATTGCCTCAAATGGGTGTTCCTTTGTGCCGACAAGGTTGGGCATGTACAAAGGAGATGAAGAGTCGTTTCCTTCTATTTTTCATCTTTGCAGGCTCTACAATAGTCGTTTACGGAAAAGCCAAGTTATAATAATAAATAATTTAATTTTTTACAATATAATCCATAATTAAAATTAACAAATAACTATTAAAACAATAAACAACTTCCAAAATATAGTATTCTTTGTGTTTATCATAAATTCATTACATATAATTTTAATTTATTTTCAAAGGTGTAAATATTTCTAGAGCATTTTATTTCATCAGGTATTGAAATTTGTTACATTCACTCCGGCTGCACACATTGTATAGAATTATTGATAGTATGTACCCTGTGTAAATCAATTTGGCGACATTTTCCTTAATGTGGCCAATTTTTTTTATTGCACTTGTTAGTGGTGCAATTGAATTTTTTATTTCAATTATATGTTTATTGTAATTCAAGTTTTCATCTATAGTCAAGCCTAGGTATTTTGTATGTTGGACTCTCTGTATTTTAATATTATTGATTTTAACATTTATAACAATCTCAGTCTTTTGATGTGTTTTAAATATAATGTAGCTGATTTTTTTCAATATTTATACGTTTCCGCTTGTCCATTCATAGTACATTTTCATATCATCATTTTTTTTTTTTTCTAATTCATTAGTTCTGCTTGCTGTTGTTATAAAACTAGTATCATCAGGATAAATGTTGTATGTAGATTTGATACACATGAGGTCTATTTTTAAGATAAGTTTCCATTACTTTGTTAGCTACACCTCGTATACCAATGTTGTTTAAAATATTAAGTAGTTTTCAGTGACCAACAAAGTCGAACGGTTTTGACAAATCAATGAATGTAGTTGCAGCTATTTCTTTTTTATCCAATGCATCACATATTGTTTCTATTCTTGCTGCTATTGCTTATTCCGTACCGCTTCTTGACAACAAAACGAACTGATTTTTATCAAAACTGATGATGGTGTTTATGAAATTTTCTAATCTTTCAACTATCTTGCTAAATGCATTAACTACTGAGATAGGTTTTGTAACTATTTGACATTTCTAGTATGGTTACTAGTGGTTCTAGTATTTAAGCCTACTTTATTGAAATATTTGTTAAACTTGTTTGTGTGCGCTATATTATTAATTGCCAGATGATCTTGATTATTACAGTTCATGTTAGTTGATTCCTCCTTATTTCTTTATTCTGTGTTAATTATGTTCCATAATTTTCTAGAATTATGTCCAGAAATAAGATTTTTCAATTTTGATTTTTTCGAATAAATAGAATTTGTCTGAATTTTGAACCATCTGAATAATAAAAATCGTAATTTTGTTATGAACCTTACATTATATACCCTATATGAACCCTACATTATATGACCCTACGTATAATATGTGCATATTTCAATCATATTTTTTCAGAAATATAATATACACGTACATCTTATATAGATACACCACATTTTAGTAATTTTTTAATAACGACCGAAAATATTATGTTGTTAAAACTTTAAAAAAGTATTCTTAAGATACTTAATTAGGTTATTTTAATTAATATTAGATATTAGAAATTTGTATTGAAAGCTTTTTATGGAATATCAAAAACAATATAGACAAAAGTAAAGAGTTTTAGAAATATATTTTTAATAATAATAATACAAAAAATTGGGCAGAATATTTTTAATAGGTACCTGTGCGGAAATGGGTTAACGAACGTTAACAAAAATTTGTCGCAGGCTTTCTAAAGGATCGTAAATTCATCCTCCAAATTAGACACAAATTGGAAACAAAATTTTTTTTGGCAGACTATCTTGCTGTAAATTAATGTATCACGACAAAATTAATTAAATGAGCTTCTATATTAAAGAGAAACACTTGTGCAAATTTAAGCACGACAATAAAAAGATTTACAATATAATATAATATTTACACTTTTGTAAATATCCAACTTAAGTGGTTGAACCGTTTAATCGCGTCAACAAAGAAATTAAAAAACTTCATTGAGACCTGGTGTTGAAATCGGTTAATGGATCGTAACCAAATCAACCTAGTGAGCTTCTGTGGTAAAGATGCTTCACTTTTGTAAATTTTCAATTTAATTGATCAAACTGTTCATGCACGACAACAAATAAATTAAAAAACTTCATTGTACCCTGGTGCCGAAACTGGTTAATTTGTCAATACCAAATTAATCTAGCGAGCTGTTCTGCTAAAAGGCAACAGTTTTGCAAATTTTCAAGTCAATTGATTAAACCGTTTAAGCAGGACAACAAAAAAATTGAATGAAGCTTTAGCTTTCGTGCCCAAACGGGTTATCAGAACTTAATAAAAATTTGTGTTAGGCTTTCTTTCGCACCACAAAACGATCATACAAAATTTACCATAAATCGGAAGGAACAAATTTTTCAAGTTCACGGGGCCAAATTCGGTTAATATATTGCAACCAAATTTATTCCATACACCCCTAATTCTAGGATGAACATCTGTTCCTACTTCAACAAAAACAAACAAACACACTTTCTACTTTATATATTAGATTTTAACAACAAAACATTTAACAGAGTGGTGAGTGCTGCCTCAAATATCCTCTAAACAAATTAATTGTAACCCATATTTTGTAAACAACTCCAAGATTTTCCCTATTTATATGTTTTACACACATATTTCAAAAAATAAATGCTACAGCCTAAAACAAGGGCTACCGTCCACAAGCCTCTGCTAAATAAATTATTGAAACCCTGTTTTTGTAACCAACTATAATTTTAATCCCCCCTAATTAAATGATTTACATACATATTGCAACAAGAAAACATTTAAACAATAATAATAATAATTGATTGTATTCAATTGATAATACAGGCTAATGAAATACAGTCAAATACAAACAACTTGCAAAAAATACAGTCAAATGATAACCATCATCATGATTTCAATTAAAGTAAATAACAATTAAACATGGGAATTTAAATGAAAAACAAAAGATTACTCTAAATATCAAAAGTAGATCAAAATGAACTATTTAAATTAAACTACTTAATTCGCGGATTTAAATGTAACTTGACCACCTTTATTTGGTTTAAACAAATAAATATAACGACTAGGTTTATTGATTCAACCAAGGTTTAAACATAAAAAGTGTCAGTTTTATAAAATCAATGTTAGTGATGTTAATTAGTTGAATAACTAACATAATATAATTTTTTGTTACTACACCAAAATACTACGGTGATCATTCTTTCACGTTTCAGAATTTTAGCCCCATTAGTTTTTGAGTTATCGTGCGGATGGCGAACGTACAATACTAAATCGACTTACAATTCGATCCTGAGGAAAAATACACGTTTTTTTTTATATCAACGTCGTCTCCTTAAGTTGCCATACTCGTATTTATTGCCCATACTGGCAAATTTATTGTACTTTTGAGCTATCTCCATATGTGTATGAAAAAGAAGTTGTATGGTATTTACTCGAACCCATCGGTTGAACTTGATCAATTTTAATAGCAAAATTAATATTTGCATATATAAAAATAATATAATAAAAACTTAAGAATTCTTAGTTCTATTAATTTTTGAGTTATCAGATAGATGGACTCAAGAATACATAAGCTTTCCATATTATATCTCGCTTCCTTTGCTGTGTCATAAATGTAATGGCAATTCGCTATTCTCTTAGTAAAACTATGTTCGTACGAATATATAACATCGCAACGTTTAAAAGTTATACTTTAATAATATGTATAATGCGAATTGTTATATGTCATGATTTCAAAAATTTTTTAATAATATGAATAACTAATTCATTAATTTTACCATATAATATATTTCTTTTTAACATTACATTATAAAAATAATTTAAAACATGTTTAAAAATTTAATACACATAACTAAAGTTCATTTAATATTTTTGTAAAATATGTAGTTTGTTAAATGATTTTCTCGATAGATAAAAACAAATCAAATAGGTACTTTATATCCGTTTTATACATGGTTGATTTTTTAGAAGATATTACTTTATATACAATTTATTATCTGTCTAAAGTACAGTCGTATCAATTATTAAAAATTTTATTTACCTTTGTGTTATAACTATTATATTAAATTAGCCCAACATTTTTTATTGATAAAACACATCATGTTTAATCGATTTTTTGGAATTAAAAAATAAACTCCATTTAGTTGTGTTTGTATTTTTAACTCATAATGCTTCGTATTAATATTGAATTCAAATTTTTTTTGTATTATTATTAAAACACTTCTCAATAAGAACTCTTTAATTTTTTGTAAGTTTATATACAAAATGCACAAAATAGAATATATTTTAATTGATATAAAGAAAAATTTACATTTATATTTCTATATAAATTTGTATAAATTTTTGTAAAGCTTGGGACTTATAATGAAGTTTAAAAATTTTACGATAAACTGCAATTGCCACATCATTTTTATGAAAATAAACAAAAAAAATCAATAAACTTGTTATGAAGAAATAAAGTAAAATCACGAAAAGCTGAAATTTAGATAAAGTAATAAATATTTTTAAAATTAAATTCATACTATATTTCAGTTTTATTAATGCATGTAAAAAAAATTATTTTCACAAGCTGTTTCAATGCAATCATTCAAATTAATAATATTTATTACACGTATTTTTAGTATTAAAGCTTATTCAACCGTTTCACTATTTTTCAGTTATTTTATTTTTTAGTGTTGGAATTCTAAAAGCACATATTTTCACTATTTCTTTTTAAAATATTTTATTAATTTCAATTAAAGCAATTACACATTTGACGTTTTGTTTTAACTTTATTTATATCATAAGAAAAATTATATATGTACATTATTACTAATATATCGCCATATTTCAGATCGTTTCTTATTTTTGTCTAAGTACATTGTATATGCCAGTGCAATATTACTAATATATTTAGATATATATAAAACTTAAAAAATTATATATAATATTATTTTACCAGGTAACTTATTTTAATACTCAGATAAGATTTTAATCCATTTTTCCATTTTATAACACTAACAATTACAAATATTGTACCTAACATTTTTTGATAAAAACACTTCAACAAATGTTCATTAAATAATAAACTGGAACTAAAAAAATTCAACTTTATAAAAAGAAAAACACATAATTACAAAATAAAAATCACCATTGAATCACCAAGATACATTTTTATGACATTTCTATGCTAAGATTGTAAAAAAAAAAGTCAAGATATTTTACAACATTTTTTTATTAAATATAGCAAATTTTGAAAACAAATCATAACACAAAGAACAAAAATAGCAGTTTACGTGGATTTAATGAAAATATAATATTCTATAATTTAACGCACGCAAGTAAAAAAATGCGAATATTTTAAATGAACTTTGTAAACCCGAAACAAGCAAATAAAAATATTTTAAGCGGTTTTGCAAGCTATATGGCAGAGCACCTTAAGACCAACTGACCGAGTAAACAAATACTGGTTAGTTTTTTGCTTAATTTGCCACGATGTACTGTCTTTTGATTTTGTTTTAATGCTTTGACTAACTCACCTGTATAACAAAGGAAAATCATAAAAAAATAATATTTCAATTTCAATTTGTATCGCTTTTTTTTGTTCAAAAATTTTTATTTTTTGCAGACATTAACATTTTTTTTTATTTCGACGTAAAACATATCAAAACTCTTTATATTTACTCTTTCATATTTTCAACTTTTCTCTTTTCTTCTAATGCAGGTGCATCATTTAAAAAATCATTTTAATATCATTAAACTTTTTACAAAAAACTGTTAAAACTTCGCAAATATGAGGTTTACATAGGCACAATTAAACACTTCAGTAATCAAATGTATCTTTTTTTATCTTACATGAAACTCTCTTAAACTATTTTTTGTTATAAATTTTCAAAGGAATGATAGGAAAATGAAACAAACTTTTAATTTTGTTATTTTCAATGTTAAAGTAAGTTCTTTTGGAAGTAAACTAAAAAAAATAAATATATACAAATGAAACCGTTACAATTGGGATTATAGATGTGTTGTAGAATACATGCTTATAGAGTTTTTAAATCAGTATAGATATATGAAAAACAAGTTTTATTATATTCTAAGTTTAAAAAATTGACACCCAAAAAAATATGTATGTACATATTAATAATTTTACTTAAAAAGTTATAAGTTCCCCTCTTAAGTCTTTTTAATTTTGTTTAGAGCCTGAAAATGAGTATGTTTTTCAAATTTACGTAAACTTAACAATTACGTACAAAACACAAATGATTTCTAACATTTATTTGCCATCAGAATACCACTAAGAAAAATAATAATATATATTAATTGCATCTTTTTAATCTTTGTTAAAAGTAAAAGTATTTGCGAAACAAATGTTTACCTATGCACAACAAATTTCAAATATTCTGTTAAAATTTATATTCATTTATAACACGTCTTAAAAATATTCAACCTAAAGCATATTCTATTTAAAACTATTTTTGTAAAAAAAATTTTCTTACAATTTAATTAATTAAATTTTCATAAAACAGGTAAAAAACGAAACATAACCGAAATAGACCAGTTAATGTAATTTTATTTTATGTATTTGTGAGAAACTAGTAAACTAAAAACCAGTATTTGAATCTAATTATAAACAAGTTTCGCAGAAATAAAAATTTTATAATTTTATGTTTTTATAAACTGAACTTAGTTGAGTTAAATAGTTCAACAAAGCTGAATGTGAAATGGAGCTTTTTTAAATTTTTTTGTAATCTTAATTTAATAATAACATGTTTCACAAAATAAAATGGAAATCAACTAAACCTTAATACTAATCATTTATAGAAAAAAATGTTAGATTTAATATAGATGCTTTTAAACAAAAAATTAAAATATATAATAAAATGTATTATTTACAAGATAAATTTTCAATAGAAAAAATGCTATAAAATGAGAAAAACTTTTTTTTCGGTACTATTGTATGTAACACATATTTGTACATAAATATACGTTTGTCCTAATCTGTTCTTTAAAATTTTATTACGGGGTGACTATAGAATTAATTTAAGTTTTAAACAGTGTTTAATTATTTTTAAAAATATTTATATTACAATATATTATACATAAATTAATAATTTTATAATTAATTATTTTAACAATAATTGAATATTACAAAGTAATATTTATTAATTACAAACGTATACTTATTTTTTCGCAATACGTACATATTTTTTATAACATCTTTAAAATCCACTTTAATTAAGCACTAATTTGTGTAATCACAGTTGTGACTTTTATATCCATTTAATTTATTTTATTGACTATATAATATATTATAATATAAATAAAAAATATTTATATTATAATATATTACACATAAATTAATAATTTTATAATTAAATATTTTAACAATAATTGAATATTACATAGTAAGCAATAATATGTGTAATCACAGTTGTGACTTTTATATCTATTTAATTTATTGATTATTTTCAAAATAATTCTATATCCATAATATTTTCAATTGCTTAAATTCACAAAAGAAAAACGTTATTTAAGGCAAGATAATATTTAAGGTCTCTGCGATGCCCTAATAAAATGTAAAATTTATTTCTCAAATATTATAAAATAAGATAATCTCTTCGATCATGTATATACGATCGAAGGATAATGTATATTATATATATATATATAAGTTCAAAACATTTGGAAAATATAGAAAAAAATGTAAAGAAATTGTTGTCCAAAGAATATTTATAATTTTAAACATTTAAGTATGTAATAACTTTAAAAACAAATGTTTTATACTATGCAGGTACATTAATATAACATATTTTACAATGTTGGTTATTTACATAATATATAAGAACCATATTTTTATACCGGTACGATAATATCGGGCGTATTTAAATTGCTTCTCCCTCCGTCAGCACGATAACTCTAAAATTAAGCAGCTAGAGTCATGAAATTAACATAAGATATTTGCTTTTGGTTGAGATCGGACCGAAAGTTCGTGTAGCTGTCGAACAACTAACTTTTAAATCTCCAAACTTTTCATTCAAAAAAATATCTTTTAATGCAACAGCAATTGTAATACCTTCTTTGCTGCTTCTAATTAAAAGAAATAATAAGTAAATGTTTTGCATGATCATCTAAAAAAGATCCTTTTGAATATTATTTAAATGATCATAAATTGATTTTCAAACTTTTGTAACATACAGAATCATCTAAAAAAAATATTTTGAACCATTATTTAAATTATCAAAAATCGATTTTAGAACTTTTGTAGATTTTGATTTCCTTTCCGCTGTTGTTCTAATATATTAAATGAATCATATAATTTCAGTGCTGTTAAATTTTGATAAGATAAATTTAATTTTCTTAAGTTAAATAAATCTTTTATAAGTCATTTATTTCTAAAAAAGCTAAATTAAATACATCATCTAATGAATAATTATATGCAAAATCTTCACTTAAATCCTCTTTATGCTGATTCAAAATTTCAACGATATTTTCAGCTTCGCCAAAACCACAAATAATAGCAAATAACTACCTTAAATATTTTTTTCATTCATTATAAAATTTTGGGGAATTTTTGAATATGTTTTGAATTTGGAACTCCAAAATAGAGGCCTTTTTCATTTATTTTAGAGACTTTTATAAAAATTATATTTTGAGGACTTTTTGCATATAAAAAAGTCCCAAAAAAAATCGAAAATATTATTATGGAAAAAGTCCCAGTCAAAAGTATCTTTCTGTGTTTGGTTATGAAATTTCAAAAAAAAAAAAATCCTTTTCACTTATACTAAAATATCCTGTATATATTATCACAAAATATTCTGATTTTAAATCCAATTATAAAAGCTCTTCTATTTCAGAATTTGGCATATACATACATATATTCAGCATCTTTCATACACATATTCTGGAAAAAGCGGCAATCTAGATTTTGAAGTCAATTCTAAAATCCCTTCTGATTCAATTGGATCTCACGTATCCAATATAAAGGAAGAAATTCTGTTTGTTTGTTTGTTTGTTCCTGATTGAATTTTGATTGCCATATATTAATCGGATTCAGCCCGACGGACTTTTTTTTGTTTCCGATTTATGTCCAATTTTGTATGGTGGTTTTATGGTATGAAAAAAAGCCTGAGACAAATTTTTATAAAGTTCCGTTTGGCCACGGGAGCCGAACGAAGTTCATTAAATTTTTTTGTTGTCCTGCTTAAACGGTTTAATCAATTGATTTGAAAACTTGCACAACTGATGCCCTTTTTTTAGTTTTTTAATTTCTTTGTTAGTGCGATTAAAGGGTTCAACCACTTAAGTTGGATATTTACAAAAGTGTAGCTCTTTACCACAGAAGCTCACTAAGTTAATTTGTTTACGTATTACGTACGATTTGGTAATAAGCAAAAACGTGAAAATAGGACATTTCTGGAATTTTGGGGGGCTGTAAGTCCGGAATCCTATTTATAACTAAGAAAACCCGTTAACACATTAAAATATTATGTGTGAAATAGTATTAAATTCTGTTCAAATTATGTATTTAGTTAATATAGTGTATACTCCCAATTAGTGTTGACATTTATAGCGAATTTTCGCTACTTTAGCGAATTCTAGATCTAAATTGCCAGTAGCGAATTTTTCCATGAAAATAGCAATCTGTGGCGACTTTTTATAATTTCAATTAAATCAATTTAACCATATTATTTAATTGCTGTAAAAAGAAAAATACAAAAATTGTACAAATAAATATTTAAAAAAAGATATTTTCGCGTCAATGGAAACTGGGTATAAATATTTTTTGTAATAACTTTATATTTAAAAATATGTATAAGTAAATTAGATTATTAAGAATAAAGATACACATGTTTCAAAATAAGTCTCCCAGCCACAATTTCGAAATTACTTCGAATATGCGTAACCTCCATAAAAATCAACTTTACACACCATCATTCGATACAACAGAATTATCATCTGACGAAGAAGATTGAAAATAATTGACTGATAATAATATAATATATTATATAGTTTTTAGTTTTTTTTTTTAATTTATTTAAGTTTTGTGTTTTATTTTTAAATGAAATGTTATATTTGAATAATGAAGAAGTTTTTATTTTTTTTTAAATGAAATGTTATGTTTGAACAATTAAGAAGTTTATATATTTTTTTTTTTAAATTAAATTTTATGTTTGAATATAATGAAGAAGTTTATGTTTTGTTTTTAATTTATTTTTAAATACCATAATATGGTAATAATATAATATAAATTTTCATATATTTCTTCGTGCTTTACTTATTATATTACATTATGAAATGGCTTTAATGTGAAATTTTAGGTAGCAAAAAGGTAGCGAAAAATGATTCCTGTCGTAGCGATAAAATTATCAACTTATCACTAAGCATAGCGAATTTAGCTGAAATTTTCTGACAACACCTGTACGCAAGTAGTTTTATATATAATTAAGTTTAAGGGGCTTCGGTGGTTCAGTGGGTAAGATAAAATAAACACCGAGGGAGTGTGGGTTCGAATCCCACACATGTCGTAAGAGTTATTCCCCCTTACGACATTTACAGTCACGCCTGAACAGGAAAGACTGTGTAATTTCCTGTCCACATTTATGTGGCAGAAAAATCCATTAAAAAAAAATTTAAAAAAATTAAGTTTAAAAAAAATATTCAGAGTAATGAAATTAAGTAATTTAAATATTAAAAATATACTTATGTATGCTATATTCGCAAAAATAATCTGGTTGATTTGTAAAGGTAAAAAAACTCCCTGTCATTTAGTGTTTTAAATCGAAAATACACTAAAATATGGCAAAACTTAAGCTTTCGATTACATACACATTTAAAAATAATCAAAATTTGAGCGGGCTGTAGCTCCGTAACCGTAAAAAAAACTGAATGATTGCAAACTACCTGAATCTGCTGCTCTAGCACAACTAAATTTTACAGAAATTGTTAGTATACAACTCGACATCTTTTCTTTTACGAAATTTCGGATATCTAGCCTCCATAGACATTGAGTTTTCTTCATTTAAAAAGAGAAGTTGTTTGGCAGATACCCGAATCTATTACACCAGCACAACAAAATTTTACAGAAGTTATTGTCATAAAACTTGATCATCTTTTGTAAGATTTCAGACGCTTAGTTTCATTAACTAAGCGATAGATGGGAGGCGATAGAAAAAAAATTTCTGAAATGACTCATACAAATAATTTGAATTTCTATACAATTTAAAAGCTACTGAAAACTAAAATAGTGTGTGTGAATATCACCTCATGGCTCATTGTGTGTGTGAAATGGTTTAGAAATCTCTGGTAAAAAGTTGAGAACATAGATATTATTAACTAATAGATGAAAGTTAGGTGTAGTCGTTTCTTTTCTTATGTGTTTTTCTATCTTAAGGTATTCAGTCAAAAAAATACATAGCATTTTATAATATGTATGTATACATTTCGTTCACTCAGCTGTTTATATTTATTAAAATAATGTAAAGCTGTTTTTCATAACCAGTTTCATTCAGAGATTTTAAGATTTTATATTATTTAATAATTGATATATTTTGTTTTTAAAATTAAAATTTATTTCAATATTCAATATTCAATATTTAACACTTCTAAATTAACAAAATAAGTGATAAAATTCTTAAAAAAATTAGAAATGAATTTATTTCATCTTTTTGGAACCTATTTCTGAGGAAGCTAAAGAAATACATACGCACGGTTCACTAAGGTGTTTCTCAAAATTGGCTAAAAATATTTTCTTCACTGCCAATCTATTAGTTAATATATCTATGGTTGAGAATCTCTGTTTTAAAATATATTTCAAGAGTTTTTAGTTGTTCAAACCATAACCTACATTAATTTTTAGAAGGCCTGGACATTGAGAGAGGAAAGCTAAATAGTAGTCCTTTTTTTCAAAAAAAATACACGTAGTCTTATGGCAAAAAATAGTAGTCCTCCTAGAAATCTGGAAATAACACAAAAACTACAGATTTTTTTTAATTTCGTCCTAAGGGAGCATTAAAGTTCCATCTTTTTTACGTTTTTTAGTAAAAAGAAATTTTTAAAAATTTTAAATTTTCATTCATAAATATGCATTTTAAAAAATGTCTTCCAACTACTTTTCAACAAAAAAAAGCTTCTTAAAAACTTTTTAAAAGAGCATTAATTTAGTACATTACTGAGCAAAAAAAAATGTTGAAAACTAATTTTTATTGCAATATTGATTTGCTTTAATAAATATTGTAAATTTTTTAGAATGCATATAAAATTAAGTGGAAAAAATAAACTATATAATTATTTTTACAATAAGTTAATTTATGTTAACTTATTTAAAATTTTTATTACTATAATAAAATAAATTAATATTATAAGTTATTCGCCTTGTCCTTTGAGGTAGGGGATATGGCGATTATTTTTAAAGTGGTATCGCCTGAAGACTAGGCCTTAAACTAAAATAATAAAAAAAAATATATTAATACATACAAATAATATATAAATAATTTTTTAACTAAATAATATGATATATTTAAAATAAAATTTAATAAAACAAAATAAAGTAATTAATTTACAACAAAACAATATTAAAAAAAGTAAAAAACAAAAAAAATATCACAAAAATCAATATTTTCCGACCGGATAGTAATAATAGATCTTGAGTGGGTAAAAATGAAAAATGATATGACGATTGTATCCGAAATATATATATGTACTATATATAAAACTATATATAGATTCATATCAAAAAGGTTAATTTAGTCAATAATACTATTTCATTTTTTGCGTTTTTCAATATCGTTCAATATTTTGAAATTGTTTTATTTCTGTATTACCTATCAAATAGGTAACTTAGATCGTTATTAATTATTATTATAAATTTAAAATCACATTTAAAGTAATTATTTTCTATTAAAATAAATAAAATAATATTATTTTGGCCTTTATATAATTTCCAGTATTTTAAATTTATTTTTTTACTAACATTTAAAACTAAATTAGAGAAATTTAAAATTATATTATCATCGCGTAAGTTTTTATCATTCGTTTCTATTAAATTTACCAAGTAATTGGTGAATATACTTGGAAGTGCATCTGGTATTAAACGCGGACTTTTATCATTATTTAATTTAAAACACAATTCTGAAAAATGCAATTTACATATGGAACTATAAGCTGTTGGTTGCCAGTCTGATCTTTGGCTCTTTATCCGGAAATTTAAAAGTAGTTACAGATATCGTGCTATTATTATAATTGGATTTACACCCAACAACCGAATATTTTCCACCCACTTTATTTAAGGAAATTATTAAAAAAGGCAATATTAGGCACTAAATAATTGAATTAATTTTTTTAAATAGGTATTCATACAATAAAATCTTTTAAAAATAATAATTCAATTCAAAAATTTAACTCTACAAAAATATGACTATATAAAATAAAATATTACTAAAATTTACAGTTATTTAAAACAAAATATTACCTAATTTTTTTCTAATACTTTTCAAATATAATTGCAATGTAAAATTTTATTCATAAAAAGATTATTATATTTCATGTAAGTACATGAATATTCTATTTACAATAATTTTTTTTTTATAGACTGTATAGAAAAACACGAAAATTGCTTAACCAGAATTTGGTACTTCTTTTTTTCTTTTCTTTAAAATATTGCTGAAAAATATGATTTGAAAGTTAATTTTTTTATTGACATAAAGATAAAACTTCAAACTTTATTTTTATATAAATTTTATAATTTTTTAATATAATTAAAAATATAAAAACTTAGTTTGAACTAAAATATATTTTCCAAATTTGCAGTACAATTTATTAGAAAGCTTTTAAATTATTAGGTTATGTTCACTAATCTATAATATAATACACAAGATGTTGGCGAGACCTTGCCAACATGTAAAAAAATATATTTTATATCTATAATAAAACACTCACACTGAATGTAAACTAAACTGGCAATGATGATATTTATTTAATAAGTTAAAATTTTATTACCAGAGACACAAATCTTTGACTCAAAGTATTATCAAGAGACCAAATTTTCCACTAGAAGTATTATCAGAGACACAAACCGTTCATTAAAAGTGAGCACAGTCAAAAAAGGAAAAGTACATACTTAAAAAACACACATTTTCAATAAAAATAAATTCAGCAAATTTTTAATTTTTAAATTTGACCGCCACATCCATTATGAACTGGTCGCAGCGGTAGATTAAAAATAAATTATTAATCTTCTGTTGGCGTTTTCAATCTTTGTTTTGGAAAAAAAAAAATAAAAATAGGTACTCTTAATAAAATTAAAACGCCTGAAAGTGAAAAGAGCTAAGTTTATAGTAAGTCTCATATTTATAAGAAAAAAATAATAGGCCGATTTTATTCTTGATTTTGTTTTCATTAGTATAAAAGCTGGTAAAAGCTTCGTAACAGACTTTAAAATAGTTTTGTTTATTTAGGTTGAAATTTAGATTTTTAATATAAAACATAACATAAAATATTCAAAACTTTTTTATTAATATAAAATTCGGCAGACTTAAATAATTATATTTCATAACAGAATTCTGGAACTTACCAAATATTATAGAAATGGATATTTTTCTTAAAAAAAAAAAAAACTAACATAGAAAATATCATTTTAGAAAGAAGCCTTCTCTCACAAAAGATTCATAATTTTGTACTAATTTATTATTAGACCATTAATAATATTGTTAGGCATGGAAAAAAATAAGATTTATTAATCAGATCAGATAATATAATACCAGGAATTAATGATTGAATTTCTGATAATATACACAATATTATACCAGATTATACACACAAGATGTTGGCCAGATCTATAATAAACCACTTACACTGAATATAAACTAAACTGGCAATGATGATATTTCTGTATATTTATTTAATAATTTAAAATTTTATGATCAGAGACACAAATCTTCGACTAAAAGTCTTATCAGAGACACAAACTTTTACTTTTTAAAAAGTACTTTCGATACAAAATTTAAAGCAAATTTTTAATTTTTAAATTTGACTGCCACATCCATTATAAACTGGTCGCAGCGGTAAATTAAAAATAATAATCTCCTGTTGGCAGTTTTCAAATGACTCTTTGTTTTCAAAAAATAAAAATACTCTTAATAAAATTAAAAGACTTGAAAGTAAAAAGAGCAAAGTTTATAGTAAGCCTTGTATTTATAAGAAAGAAATAATAGGCCGATTTTATTCTTGATTTTGTTTTCACTATTATAAAAGCTGGTAAAAGCTTCGCAGCAAACTTTAAAGTAATTTTGTTTATTTAGGTTGGAATTTTGATTTTTTAAGCTGCATTTTTGATATAACATAAAATATTCGAATTTTTTTATTAATATAAAATTCGGCAGACTTAGCTAATTATATTTCATAACAGAAATCAGAAACTTACTAAATATTATAGAAATGGATATTTTTCTTAAAAAAAAAAAAAAAGATAGAAAATATCATTTTAGAAGCCTTCTCTCACAATAGATTCATAATTTTGCACTAATTTATTATTAGACCATTAAATGAAAAAGCTGTCGAAAACGACTGTCACAAAAAAAAGCCCCCGAAAATTTATGAAATTTCATTATCAGAGACATGAATCTTTTATTAAATATACCAAAGACCTCTTCCAAAGTACATTTAAATAAAATAAATTCAGCAAATTTTTTTCAAGCAAAAATAAAAAAAAAGGAAAAGTAACAGTAAGTCCATGCAACCGACTTATTTATACCCTACATACCCTACCCTAAATTAAATTAAAAATCCATAAGTTATTTTAGTTAGGTACTTAATATACCTAACCTAAAAAAATACATGTAATAATCTCTCCCTTAATTCAGGTAGTAAGGGAGTCAGTATGATAACGTAAATGTTTTTGAATCTATAGAAATTGTGCAATTGCACAGGAGATATTCTAGTTTATTATAATTGTGTACTCTCATAATTTTTTGAGAGTATTAAATGGCGACGATATGAAATGCTAGAGAAAAACTAAAAATTTTATTTTGTTGAAAAAATGTTAAAAATTTCGAGTTGAAAGCTGAAATTTTGGTATGTTAAAGAAAAACTTAAAGACCAACTTTTATTTTAATATACAATTTGGCATGTTTGGGTAAATATTTCATATCGAAAACTCGAAAAGAAAATTGTTAAAAATAGGCATTTTTCTTAAACAAAAACAAAAACAGAAAAGAACAAAAAAATCTTTATGAAATGTCATTTTTGGAAGCTTTTTCTCACAATACATTTACAATTTGCACAAACACATTTAAGTATTTTGATGTCCAGGCCTTCTAAAAATTAATGTAGGTTATGTTCAAACTCAAAATTTATAAATGGCAATTGTGCAGAATAGCCAAAGTCACCTATGTATTGACAATGGAAACCATTGATTTTAAATGGCAGCCATAGTGGTCATTAAAAATGTAAACAAAAGTTGGTTTTGTATTAATTTCTTCATATACGGCATGGCAAATATATTTCTCGGCTATTAAAAATTAAAATAAAACAATTTAAAAAAACACTTATTAATAATAAACATGTGAATAATTAAATATGAGTAATAAATTAAAAATAAAATAATAAAGCATATGCTTTTTTTTTATTACTATATTCTTTAGTGCTACATATAGTCACTTGTTTACAATTTCTTAAATATACGAAGTGTAACCCAGCGAAAAAAAAGGCCACGTCTCCGGAACCCCCCAAAATTGAGCAAAATTCAATAGTCCTTTACCATTAGAATTTAATTTTATCAAAAAAACAAACTTTTTTCCATTATTTTTCGCGAAAATAGTATTTTAAAATTTGTTTCAACTAAAAATTAACATTTTGTCATGAAAATAATGGTTGACAGGGGCCTCGGTGGACGAGTGGATAAGAGCGTATAAAATACACTTTAAAGACTGAGGGAGTGTGAGTTTCCTGTCCACATTTATGTGACAGAGAAATGCATTAAAAAAAATGGTTGACTGACATTTTGACGTTTTAATCATTCTTATTACCTTTATTGTATACATATATAGAAAGAATTGCCATTGTACAATTTATCTAAAATTGGCATTTATCAAATTGGCAATGGCATTTTTAAATAATACAAAAGAAAGAGTTGTACAAAAAATATTTAGGTAGTTACAGATTATTCAAATTTACATAAAATAAAAAAATATTGAAATCTTTATCAAAGCGTAAATAAATTAATTTTAACTTTTTTAAATCATAAAATAAACATATTTCATCATTTATTTCATCACTTAATTGATTCTAAACGTAAATGTCAACATTTTTAGTAATTTCTATACGAAAATTCTAAATTTTAAGTTTCAAAAAATTAAAATTTTGACAATTTTGACAATGTAAAATTTAAATTTTGAAATTTTTATATTGAAAACGTAAAATTATTAAATTTTATACAAAATTTTAAGTTTCTACAAAAAAGGGGGCCTCGGTGGCCTAGTGCGTAAGAGCGTATAAAATACGCTGTAAACACCGAATGAGTGTGTGTTCGAATCCCACACACGTCGTAAGAGTTATTCCCCCTTACGACATTTACAGCCAGGACAGGAAAGGCTGTGTAATTTCCTATCCGCATTTCTATGGTAGAGAAATGCATTTAAAAAAAACATTAAAATTTTGACATTTTTATATTTTTATATTGAAAATGTAAAATTTAAATTTTGACATTTTTATATTGAAAACGTAAAATTATTAAATCTTATATGAAAATTTAAATTATTTAAAGCGGTTTTTAAAGTCGGGGGCTACCGCCCCAAACTCCCGCTAATATTTAAGCAATCCTCTTTTTGAATTCGGCAAGTAAACGCATACGGCAAGAATCAATTTATAGGTAGATAAATCTTAAGAAAAAAAATTGTAGCAGTACTTTCAACTAGTTGAAAGACTTGTTTTCCAGCAGCTGAGTACTGAGGCGCGTACTACTTGCTGGAAAAATTTTTAGATTTGACAAATGCGAGAAAAATTTTGTGAAATTCCATGCAAACATTTTTTTTTTAGCAGGTGAGTACTAGTTGCATACCAAGTTTTAGGTACAGTCAAGTGTTGTAAATAAAGGGCAACTTGGTCCCGATCTCTCAAAATAGGGCGAAAATCGACTTTATTTAAACGTTATTCTTCGCGCGTGCTCGATTATCGAATTTTTTTTCACTTAATTTTCGAGAAATTACATTTTTCGCCATACAAAACTAAAAATGTTTGTTCTACTCTAATGGCTGATCTGATTGACGTTTGACTTTAATCGATGAAAAGTATTGCCGTGATACATTTCTTTTATATAAAATTCAAAATGTAATTTTTGAATGATAAAAAAAAGGGTTGTACGAAAATTGTTTAGGTTAATTCAATTTACAAAAAAAAAAAAAATTAAAAAAAAAAAATGGTAAATAGAAAAGTTTATTTTAACTTTTTTAAATAAAAAAATAAACATATTTTATTATTTAATTCAATATTTAATTGATTCTAAGCGTAAATATCAACATTTTTAGTAATTCTTATATCTAAATGCAAAATTTATATAAATAATCAATTATTATTTATATAATAACGTGTAAGTTTATATCTTTCACAAGTATTTTTTTTTTATTTTTTTTTTATTTTTTTTAATCTAAGCTCATAACTTTCACTTATTATCGTTGTATTAATATATTGTGTATTTTAAGATAAACTTCAAGTTCTATTTTCGGTTTTAGAAAGTATAAATTCTAAAATTAATTTTTTAAATTTTGAAATACTATCGACTTCTAGGCAATTCATTCAATTTTTTCAAGCAAATGTATAAACAATTATTTTTCTGCCTGCTAGATTTAAAGAAAGATAGGTAGAAATTTGTCTTATTCCTCGTATTATGAGTATGAATATCTATCATCCTATTCAAAATGAAATTGTGTTTAATTAAGTTATTAGTAATTTTATATGATAGGATATATATTTCGCGCTCGCAAATAGTAGAGAAACTTAGTGTTTTTGGGAATATAACATGCTAGTGGAAAACAGTAATGGATATTTGTGTATAACTTTAAACGATTTTTTTAAAATAATATCTAATTTACTGAGCATAAAAGCTGAGGTATTGTTCCAGATAGGATTTAGGTAAATTATATTAGATAAAATATAAGAAGAATGAATGGAAAACAAAGCGGATTTGGATAAACAGTTACGAAGCCGTTTGAGGATAAAAATGTAAGGGCTAATTCTCCTATTCAATCAATAGTATGACTGCCGTAGGAAGTGGTAGTGTTGTTATACTTTTTATTATCAAAGAATATTACTTTTGTTTTTTGAAAGTTTAGTAATAGCCGATGATTTACCAAGAATTCCTCTATTCTTTCTATATCTTCTTTGATTGAATGTATTATGTCATCTTCAGTTTGTTCAGCGTAATTCAGAACAGCGTCGTCTGCATAGAGCTGAAGAGAGCCCCTTAGATTTATTTGTGCCATGTCGTTGATATAAATCTTAAAGAAATCTGGGCTCAAGATGGGTCCCTACGGTACTCCGTTTTTAATACATCTCGGCCAACTTACTGCTGTATTTATACGGACTATTTTCTGTCTGTGTGATAAGTAGCTTTTAAAGAAATTTAATTGATTTTGATTTAGATTTAGTTTAGACAATTTCAACAGCAAAATGTCGTGGTCGACACAGTCAAACGCTTTTTGAATATTTTTTTTGGATATACAAGCTACATATTTTTGGTAGCTTGTATATATTTATTTTTGTATATAGATATTTTTTAGAAATAAAGTCAGTTAGGCTGAGGCATGCAGCAGTGGTATTCGAATATTTCTCAAAGCCGAACTGCTCTTTAGTTAAAATTGGATTAATATATAGAAAATTGTGCAGTCTGTTTCTTATAACGATTTCGAATATTTTGGAAAAAGCTGGTAAGATCGAAATAGGGCGATAATTAGAGCAATTATCGGTTCTCCCACTTTTAAATATTGGAGTTACTATTGCTATTTTTAAAGATTGGAGAAACATTGAGGAAACGAAAGTCAGATTTACAAACTTAACTAAAATTGGAGTCAATTTATCTGTGAATTTTTTAATAAATTTAATTGAAATATTGTCAACTCCATTAGCAGCATTTGGTCGTAATTGTGATATAACGTCAGTAACTTCTTGAATAATGTTAATAATATAAAAAAACGAGGAAGAGTGCAGTAGAGTAGACTGTGTCAACTCTGGGATACCCGTATGAACGTAATGTATCCTGTTTCTATAAAACTTGATCATCTTTTAAAAACATTCAGATGTTTTAGTACCGAACTACAGAGATATATTTATGTAAATTGTGGAGTTGTATGACAGCTACCCGAATCTATTGCGCCTAGCTTCATTAAGTTCCAAGAAATGCAAGAAGCCTGAACCGGCTGCTTTAGACCAATCAAATTTTACAAAAGTTTTTGGCATGCAACTCGACACTTTTTCACAAAATTTCAGATAGCTAGCTTCAATAGACACTGAGTTATTTTCATTTAAAAAGTGAAGTTTTATGGCTACTATCCGAACCTGTCATATCATCACAACCAAATTTTGCAGAAGTTGTTGCCATAAAACTGGATTATCATTTGCAAAATTTCAGATACCTAGATTGAATAGACACTGGGTTATTTCCATTTAAAGAAAGAAGTTGTATGGCAGCTACTCGAACCCGGCGGCCAAAATTGCTGGAGTTAAATAGCAAAACTAACAATTTTGTAAAAGTGACGTAAAAAAAATTTCAACCTCCTAGCTCCTTCATTTTTTGAGTTATCGTGCGGACGGACACTGAGTTATTTTCATTTAAAACGAGAAGTTGTATGGCAGCTACCCGAACCCGTCGCACCACCACAACCAAATTTTGCAAAAGTTGTTGCCATAAAACTTGATCATCATTTGCAAGATTTCAGACGCTTAGCTTCATTAAGTTCGAAGAGGTGCAAGAAGCCTGAACCGGCTGCTCTAGACCAACCAAATTTTACAAAAGTTGTTGGCCTGTAACTCGACACCTCTTTACTAAATTTCAGGTTACTAGCTTCAATAGACACTGAGTTATTCTCATTTAAACGGAGAAGTTGTATGGCAGCTACCCGAACCCGGCGCACCACCACAACCAAATTTTACAGAAGTTGTTGCCATAAAACTTGACCATCATTTGCAAAATTTCAGTAACCTAGCTTGAATAGATACTGAGTTATTTCTATATAAAGATAGAAGTTGTATGGCAGCTACTCGAACCCGCCGACCGAAAATGTTGGATTTAAATAGTAAAACTAACAATTTTGCAAAAGTGACGTAAAAAAAATTTCAGCCTCCTAGCTCCTTTATTTTTTGAGTTATCGTGCGGACGGACGGACGTACATGGCTTAATCGACTCAGAATTCGATTCTGAGCCGATCCATACCTTTGACACTATATCTAGCTCGACTCCTTTAAGGTGTCACAAACGTAATGGCAAATTTATTATACCCTTCAACATAGTTCATACGGGTATAAATATAGCTTAACTTAATATCTAATCAATCTTAAAATTACGTTCAATATGTATTGTATACATACTTCAAGTCATAAACAAAAATAAAAAAATCACATAATTCAAAATCACAGATTATTTACAGAAATAAAAATAATATAAATAAGCTAAATAAAATAAAACATAATTCATTTTCTATTTTAATTAGATAATTTTTGTAACATAATAATTAATAATTTAAAAAAATTAATTTTTTTTATTTTGTAGATGTGGCTATCTTTCTAGAATTTGAAGTATTACTCAATTTATTATTTAAATTTTTACAAAAATTTTTCAACAAAATATTAGAAAAAATACTAAATACTTTAGCAAAAATTTTAATTATAGGTTCATCAAATTTACAAATCTTGTCAAAACGTAAATTAAAGTAGCCAGAAATTAGACTTTGATAAGTCAAACGACTTTAAATTAGACTTTGATTAGTCAAATGACTTTAAATTACACTTTGATAAGTCAAATGACTTTACCCTTTTATTTGACAAAGAATACCTTTCTGATTTGTGGTTTGAAGAAATTTGAATTTATCAATTTAATTATTTATTTATTTATTTAAACTTTACAAGGGCATGCAATGCCCTTGCAAAGTGATGGGTCATTTTCCTTTCGGATGTGGGCCAAGGCGATTTTATTAACTGAAATAATTTTATTCAGTATAGCATCCTTATGGAAAAGCATATAATTTATTGACCAAAGTTAAACCATCACGTTGCAAGTAATTAAAATAATAAAATCTGAATCAAAATCACCCTTTGATTGTACAATTCTATTTTTACATTCCACACAATTTAATTTTTTTGATATAGAGTGGCTTGCAACATAGGCTTGCATAACCAGCAACATTATCCTCTTGACTAAATATATTATTTGATATTCTTCTAAGTAATCCGAATGCAAAATAGATACGAAAGAACTAACATTTGATTTCAATAACTCTATATAAGGTAGCTGTGCATTAGACTTAGAATTTAATTCACCTCATTTTATCATTTTATTATTATTCTTAATTTTTTTTCAGATTCTACAGGGTTTTCCAATTTGAGTGATATGATTTCTTTTCAAAAAAAAACACACTAATTGTTAAGGAAATTCAAATGTTTTTTATTTAATGTGAAGTACAATCGATACAATTAAGTTCTGAATAAAACGTCATTCAAATGGCCCCCCCGACTTCTTTTGCAGGAACGAATTCGATTAACCCAATTTTCGAGCACTTACCTTATAAACAACACAAATTAAAAAAAAAACGCATACACCAACCCCTTTTACATTACATACAAATCAGACATTCAGACTACTACTAAGAAAAAATTAATAAAATGAGGAAATAAATTTATTTTTTAGTTTTTCTCATCTTTTTATTTTTTTGTTAAGGCAAATTTTTATGAGATAATTTCAGCCGATATACTGAGAGAGGTACTGATAAGAGACGAATATAGTATACTGTTAATAGGAGAGAGGGAACAAAATGATCACACTTTTATGGTAAAATTTTATCGCATTTTTTACAGATAAAATTTACATAACCTTTAAATATTCATATATTTTTGAATTAAAAAGAAAAAATTTGTGTGTTGGAAAATTTTTATATTTTGTGTTTAATAAGTATATGAAAATTTTTTTTTTTTAATGCATTTCTCTGTCACATAAATGTGGACAGGAAATTACACAGCCTTTCCTGTTCAGGCGTGGCTGTAAGTGTCGTAAGGAGGAAGAACTCTTACGACGTTTGTGGGATTCGAACCCACACTCCCTCGGTGTTTACAGCATATTTTATACGCTCTTACCCACTAGGCCACCGAGACCCCCATGAAAATTTTTTAATATTTGTTGAGTCCTAAAACAAAACTTGTTTAAATTAATTGCCAACATATCAACAAATAACTGATTTGGACATTCTTCTTGTACATCCAGCTAAGCATTTAGTTTTTCAAGACAACTTTTCTTGAAATTAATGCTTTCTATTTCAAATAACGTTTATTAAGTACAGACGTGTTTTTTTATCGATTAAAAAAAAAATTTTTTTTTCTATAAATACGGTAAAATTGAAAATAAAAGGTAAAAACAAAGAAAATAATATTCAGCAGTTTTTATTTTTTATTTTAATTAATAATTACCAACTATGGCGTCGTGCCAAAAGTGCAAAATGAAAATAAAGGGAGAAACTGGAATAGAATGTGCAGGAGTGTGTAAGAAAATATACCACGAAGCTTTTATATGTTCAGGTTTGGATCAAAGGGATCAAAGGGAGAAGGTGAACGAACAATTTATGAATGTAATAAAAAAAAGTGATGAGATATGCAATAAACTTACTAATACTGGGATTGAAAAAAAATAAATACAGGTCATACGGTGTTATTTGCCGATATTGTGAAAAATACAATAAGCGGTTCTGATATGATAACGAAAAAAGAACTACCTTTAATTGTAAAACCGAGGAGTAAGGAAAAATATGAAAAAACAAAGAGTGATTTGAATACAAAGGTGGATCCAAAAAATTTTAAAATTAAAAATGTTGTTAATAGAAAAAATGGTATAATTTTAATTGAAACTGATACAAAGGAAGATCGGGAAAAAATAAGAAATGAATTAGAACTAAAATTGAATGAAAATTATGAGATAAAAATACCGGTAGAAATGAAACCAAAAATAGAAATTGTTCACATTAATCAGAAATATAGTGAAATAGAAATAATTGAAAAGTTAAAAAAACAAAATGATTTCTTTGAAATGAGTGAAATGAAAGTGCTAAAAACATATTCTGTTAAAAAATATAATAAGGAAATGTTTAACATAGTTATTGAAGTTGATAAGGACTCATTTTCTAAAATTTTGGCACATGAAAAAGTTTGCATAGGTTGGGAAAGATACAAAGCTATAAACACTATAAACATTCCAAGATGTTTTAAGTGTAAAGGCTTTAACCATAAATCAGCTGAATGTAGGAATGCGAAAACATGCTTGAAATGCCATCAGGAACATAAAACTAGTGAATGCAAGCAAGAAGATATTAATAAGTGCATAAACTGTTTGAAATACAATGAAAAATTAAAAATCAATGTGGATGTTAATCATAATACATTAAGTAGAACCTGCCCGGCTTTTCAGCATAAACTAACTTTAAAAAAACAAAAAATAGGCTACTCGCAATCACAGATAATGGGAAAAGATCACAATAAAACAATTGAAATAATACGAAATAATGCTAATTATAATGATAATAATAATGATAATTGTAGTAATAGCACAAAGGGAATTCAAATTAATAGCAACAATACCGATATCAATAATAACAATAGTAATAATAATAATAACACTGATAATAATGATAATATTAATAATAGCAATATGAATAATAATAACAATAAGTATAATAATAACAATAAAAATAATAATAACAATGATGATAATCATAGTAATAATAATATTAATAAGAATGCAGTAAGCAATAAAAATATTAATGATAAAATGCAAAAACACATAAAGAAGAAAAAAACCTTCAGTTTACTTAAATATGTTAAATATGTTAAGGTATGGTCAAAAAAAACTAATAGTAATAATACAAAATTGAAAATTATTAAAAGTAATTCTAATGGAATCAAAAATGATACATTGCATCAACGAAATGAAATAAATAACATTAAAACAGAAAATAAAAACAATAGTACCATAGAAAATAAAGTTAGTGATAATTGTAATCTTACTTCCTTACAACCTAAACCGTTAAGCTGTTCTCAAAATAGTAATAGCTTTATTGATCCAATGGCTCCACCAATCGTTAAAATGACAAAAAAAGCGATCGCAGACGGTGATAGCATATATATACTCTCCCGATTAAGAGATAACAGGATTTATAATAATGTAAGGATGTATCTATCATACTTTCACAATGAAGATGATGTCTGTATTGAAGGTATTACAAAAACAAACATCAAAGTACTTATTGATCAAGAAGGGTTTCCAACGGATTACGAAGAATTAAGTAGAATATATTATAGATATCATGTAAGCAGAGGTATTCCCATGAAGATGTTAAAAAAGATCTAAAAATGCACAGACGTCATATTGACAACAAACACAGAGAGAATCTTCAAAAACAAAGAGAAACTTGGCGTAATTATATGATAGGTATTCCATAATGATAGAACCGAAGGAAAACAATATAGGTGAACTCAACATATAGGTGTTGACAACAGCTTAAGAAATAAATTATTCGAGCTTGAGATTCTTATAAATGAATGTGAACCAGTTGATATTGTAATAGTTACAGAAGTATGTTTATATGATAGTGAGATTGGAATCTTTAACTTATACCTAAATTTAAAGCACTATACAACTGTAGGAATAAAAATATTTGTTATAATGGTATGACACAAACAAATATCATATCAAAGTACTAATCGATCAAGAAGGATTACCAACAGATTATAAAGAACTACGTAATATATATTATAAATATCATGAAAATATAGGAGTCTCTCATGAGGATGTTATAAAGGATCTAAAATCATATAGAAATCACATTGATAATAAATATCGAGAGTACCTGCAAAAAATAAGAGAAAACTGGCAAAATTATATAATGATCAATATAATGAGCATTCCATAATGATCAATCACCCAAATATAAGAAAACAAATAGGGAACCTAAATATTTTATACTTCAATATCTGTAGCATAAGAAATAAAATATTAGAATTAGAAGTTTTAATCACAGAGCTCAAGCATATTGATATAGTAGTACTTACAGAGGTATGGATATTCGACAACGAAATTGATGTACATAATATCCCCAATTATAAGGCGGTTTATAACTGCAGAAAAGAAAAAAGGGGGGGAGGAACAGCAATTTTTGTAAAGGATAACATTCATATGGTAATTGAAATCCTAAACTCTCAACCAAAAATAAAAATTGGAACATTTTATAAAGCTCCAGCGGAAAACAGCAATTTATTTATAGAATACTTAGAAACTAAAATGGAGAATAATTCAAATCACATATTTTTGCTGATACTAACTTAAATTTGTTTGATAATACCAACTTACTCATAAGATACAAAGATGTCATAGCTACTTCTGGATATTATACACTTAATAATAGGCAAAGTACAAGAAATACAGCTCAATCTAAAACTCTAATAGATCATATAATAACAAACTTTAATGAAAAATATCAGGTTTCTGTCACAATAAAGTATAACAGTTTATCTGATCACCAAATACCCGTAACATCAATCAAAGCAATTAATGTGAAGAAAATACCTATGCAAAACTATACTATAAATAAAACAGACTATATATTCAAATGTGTAACATCGTAAAAACTAAAATAGGAAATACAAACATTATGGAAATTGATACACTAGTTAAAACAATACAGGAAGCAAAAGAATTGTGTACTAAAGCAGTTAAAGTCAGAACTAGAAATAATAGCTGGATTACACCCATGATATTTGAAAAACTTAAAATTAGAAAATCTCTATATGATGCACATACAAAAGATCCAAACAATAGGGACAAAAGAGTAAAATATATTCTATTTAAAAAGAAAGTAGAAAAATTAATAAGGGAAGCTAAAAATAATCATGTTATTAAAAGTATTGAAAAAGCAGGGAATGATTCTAGGTAACTATGCAAATTATTAAATAATACTATAAAAAATAAGAATGACCAAAAAACTGAAACTATTACTTACGTTTTAAAGAAAAATGGCGAGAAAACAATTAATGAAAATGAGACATCAGATACTATTAATAAATTTTTTAACGAAATAAGTAAAGGTGTTCTAACTGAGAGTCGGAATTGTAGTACAGTTAATAATGCTGCCTATAAAATATATAATAGTAAATCGTTATTTCTTACTCCAGTTACACAAGATGAAATCTATCAAATTATCATGAAATTAAATAAAAATGCAACTCCAGGATTAGATAAAATTACAGTTAAAGACTTACAGGAATTGGTTAATGTTATAAAACAACCTTTAGAGATAATAATCAATAAGTGTTTTACAGAAGGAATATTTCCAGATCAACTTAAAAAAGCCTTTATAGTTCCTATACATAAATCTGGGTTAAAAGAAGATTGTAATAATTATAGGCCAATCTCAATTTTAAATTCTATATCAAAAATATTTGAAAAAGCAATTAATATAAGAATTAGAAATTTTATTACACAAACAATTGGCTTTGATACCAATCAATATGGTTTCTTAGAAAATAGTGGCACAGAGTCAGCCATTACAGCAACATTGGAGAAAATCTATGATGCATTAGATGATGGTTTCTATGTAGGTGCGATATTTTAACAAAAGCATTTGACATGGTAAGTCATTCCAGATTACTTAATTTCTTAGAGAACTTAGAGGAATAGAGGATTCTTAGAGGAAATTGTAATCTCTTATTAAAAAGTTATTTAACAAATAGGACCTAATGAGTTAAAATAAACCAAATTTTGAGCGTTGAACTATTAATAAAAACAGGTGTACCACAAGGGTCTCTTCTTGGGCCGCTTTTATACTTACTATATATAATGAACATACCAAAAATTAATATCATGTCAATATACAATATTTATGCGGATGACACCAACCTGATTGCAAAAGCTAAAACAATGAAAGAATTGGAAGGTGTACTAAATAAGGACTTGGAAACATTATGTAATTGGTTAGAGTATAATGAGCTAAGTATAAATGCCAAAAAAACTAATTACATAATATTCAAAACCCAGAAAAAAAAATATGATGATATTACCAATATTACTCTGAAGATAAAAAATAATATAATTCAAAGAGTGGATAGCGTTAAATATTTAGGAATGATATTTGATGATGGGATAATCACATTATATATAATTTAAGATGGGATAATCACATTAAAAAAATTAAGAAACAAATTATCCCTATATGTATGGCTATAAAAAGATCTGGTGGCATTCCGTATCATGCAGCTAAGCTTGTTTACAATGGTCACATTTTATCAAGAATTAGATATAATATATGCAGCTGGAGTCACTGTTCAAAATTTCACGTAAATTCGATTGGAACTATAATGAATAATGCATTAAAAATTTTATTTAAAATAAATGCTAAAACTAGTACTAGGAAATTATACAAAGTAACTAATGTACTTGATATAAATCAACTAATTTATTTTGATAAATGTAAATACATTTATAATATACTAAATAGTAATTTCAAGTTAAAATTAATTCTAAATAATAGAGAGAATGTACATAATTATTTTACTAGACATAGAAAAAATATTGTAATACCTAAAGCTAGAACATCCAAACAACAAAAAAGCTTAAAATGTAGTGCAATTCAACTCTTTACCTACGGAAATTAAAAATTGTCAAAATGTAGTGATATTTAAAAATAAACTTAAAAAATATATAAAAAATTTTAGAAATTAAAGTTGTTAAAATTATATTTAAAAGTAAAATTAGTGGTAATTAAAATTAATTTGTATTTAAATTTTTATTTCTTATACATAATTTTATATTTATATTGTAAAATTATCTGAAATTAAATAAATTATTATAATAAAAAAAAAAAAAAAAGATATAGATATAGATATATAAAAAGTTATAGGAAATAATAGAAATAACTATAGAAAATAGTATGTAAAGTTATGAAAATATAAATAGAAAAAATAGAAAAATAGATAGAAACTAAATTTTATTTGTTAAAACGTTTATATGATAATTTTTATATAATATAATATTATTTATTTATTTTATATCAATATTACATACATAAATATAATGCAATATTATTGAACCATCGGCTACTAAGGCCATTATAGGTTTTTATACTATTATTAAATTATATACTAATAATATAATATAATATATCTATAGGTAATATATATAAATAGATTAATTTTTTCACTATATAATATGCATTACAAATTATAATTTATTATATTAGATATGTTTAATATTGCACAGAATTTATTTATTTAATTTTTTTTAATGCACACAACTTTTCCTGTTCAGGCGTGGCTGTAAATGTCGTAAGGGGTAATAACTCTTACGACGTGTGTGGGATTCGAACCCACACTCCCTCGGTGTTTACAGCGTATTTTATACGCTCTTATCCACTAAGCCAACGAGACCCCCACAGAATTTATTAATATTTTATAAATTTTAACACAAACAGTTTTGAACACAAACAAATTTTTAAATTTTCACAAACAAAAGCACTAATAAATAACACGAATGTAAATTATTTTGAATTTGAAAACTCAAAAAAACTTTCAAATTTCAAATGACAAACTTAATGACAAACTTTACAAACTTCAAAATACACATTTTTTTTTGTATGTAGTAAAAATATCGGCTGTAATTATAGCAAAAAGTATTCAGAGAACATCTTTTAGCCAGTAATTATGGTTACTCTCCCGATATTTTATCTCTTTTCTTTGTCTTACAAATAGTATTTTTGTATTCTTTGCCTATGCTCTAACATTTTCTCCGATATATCGGAGTAATGAAAATTAACCTTTATTGAAATTTACCAACAATTTCCACACGAATTAATAACGAAACTAAATTTCGGACAAAAGTAGGAAAATCAATTGAGTGTTCCAGCTTGATGAAAGATATATATATATAGAGGCGTTGATATAGCAATAATGTATTGAAAATTTGTAAAGTGATTTTTTTTGTGAAATAGTATTTTTGTATCTTTTGCCTATGCTCTAACATTTTCTCCGATATATCGGAGTAATGAAAATTAACCTTTATTAAAATTTACCAACAATTTGCACACGAATTAATAACAAAACTAAATTTCGGATAAAAGTCAGAAAATCAATTGAGTGTTCCGGCTTGATGAAAGATATATATAGAGGCATTGATATAGCAATAATGTATTGAAAATTTGTAAAGTGATTTTTGCGCCATAGTGGCAAAATTTTAAGGCGAGAAGTTTTTATCAAATCATTTTTAAAATCGTAATTTATTACTTTTAAAATGTTTTCAATGGTAAAGTAAATATTGCTTTGGGGTAAACTAATTTTATTATACGATATTTTATTAAATTTTTGTTAAAATTATCTACACAATTGTCAAAAACCCAAAATTTCTCAACTAACAAAATACCTGTCAGATATGTATAGATAATTTCTAAAAAAAACCTCAATTCTACTTACCTACCTACGTCTTTTTTTTCTTGCACACATAACGTATTATGACATTCGCTAAGTTTGAGTACAAATACATATATTGGGGGCTCGGTGGCTTAACAAAATACCCGTCAGATATGTATAGATAATTTCTAAAAAAAAACCCCTCAATTGCACCTACCTACCTACGTCTTTTTTTCTTGCACACACAACGTATTATGACATTTGTTAAGTTTGAGTATAAATACATATATTGGGGCCTAGGTGGCTTAGTGGGTACGCTGTAAACTCCGAGGGAGTGTGGGTTCGAATCCCACACACGTCGTAAGAGTTATTCCCCCTTACGTCATTCATAGCCACGTCTGAACAGGAAAGGCTGTGTAATTTCCCGTCCACATTTATGTGGCAGAGAAATACAATAAAAAAAAAAAGAAATAAATATATATTTTGATACGATTTTCTATTAAAAAACCTATATTATAATAATCAACTTATAACGTACGTACATAATACATATATGTATGTTTCATCATAAAGTAACTATATACATAGAGTATTCACATGGAAGAAAAAAGTTAGACAGTTTTTTTAATTTCGAAAAATCAACTTGATCGTATTTTAGTTTTTTTTTTTTTTTGTATGTATGTCAATTGATGTATGTACATTTGTATATATTTCTTCATATAACTTTTTCGACTTAAAAAAAGAAAAAACTTCGATTCTACCTCGGTTTTTTATCAATCAATTTCAGTTGTTTTCATAACCCAATGATAAGCAGGGTTGTCACTTTGCTAATTTTCTACCAAATTTGGTAATTTTATTCAGACAAACTTAATGACAAACTTTACAAACTTCAAAATACACATTTTTTTTTGTATGTAGTAAAAATATCGGCTGTAATTATAGCAAAAAGTATTCAGAGAACATCTTTTAGCCAGTAATTATGGTTACTCTCCCGATATTTTATCTCTTTTCTTTGTCTTACAAATAGTATTTTTGTATTCTTTGCCTATGCTCTAACATTTTCTCCGATATATCGGAGTAATGAAAATTAACCTTTATTGAAATTTACCAACAATTTCCACACGAATTAATAACGAAACTAAATTTCGGACAAAAGTAGGAAAATCAATTGAGTGTTCCAGCTTGATGAAAGATATATATATATAGAGGCGTTGATATAGCAATAATGTATTGAAAATTTGTAAAGTGATTTTTTTTGTGAAATAGTATTTTTGTATCTTTTGCCTATGCTCTAACATTTTCTCCGATATATCGGAGTAATGAAAATTAACCTTTATTAAAATTTACCAACAATTTGTACACGAATTAATAACAAAACTAAATTTCGGATAAAAGTCAGAAAATCAATTGAGTGTTCCGGCTTGATGAAAGATATATATAGAGGCATTGATATAGCAATAATGTATTGAAAATTTGTAAAGTGATTTTTGCGCCATAGTGGCAAAATTTTAAGGCGAGAAGTTTTTATCAAATCATTTTTAAAATCGTAATTTATTACTTTTAAAATGTTTTCAATGGTAAAGTAAATATTGCTTTGGGGTAAACTAATTTTATTATACGATATTTTATTAAATTTTTGTTAAAATTATCTACACAATTGTCAAAAACCCAAAATTTCTCAACTAACAAAATACCTGTCAGATATGTATAGATAATTTCTAAAAAAAAACCTCAATTCTACTTACCTACCTACGTCTTTTTTTTCTTGCACACATAACGTATTATGACATTCGCTAAGTTTGAGTACAAATACATATATTGGGGGCTCGGTGGCTTAACAAAATACCCGTCAGATATGTATAGATAATTTCTAAAAAAAAACCCCTCAATTGCACCTACCTACCTACGTCTTTTTTTCTTGCACACACAACGTATTATGACATTTGTTAAGTTTGAGTATAAATACATATATTGGGGCCTAGGTGGCTTAGTGGGTAAGAGCGTATGAAATACGCTGTAAACTCCGAGGGAGTGTGGGTTCGAATCCCACACACGTCGTAAGAGTTATTCCCCCTTACGTCATTCATAGCCACGTCTGAACAGGAAAGGCTGTGTAATTTCCCGTCCACATTTATGTGGCAGAGAAATACAATAAAAAAAAAAAGAAATAAATATATATTTTGATACGATTTTCTATTAAAAAACCTATATTATAATAATCAACTTATAACGTACGTACATAATACATATATGTATGTTTCATCATAAAGTAACTATATACATAGAGTATTCACATGGAAGAAAAAAGTTAGACAGTTTTTTTAATTTCGAAAAATCAACTTGATCGTATTTTAGTTTTTTTTTTTTTTTGTATGTATGTCAATTGATGTATGTACATTTGTATATATTTCTTCATATAACTTTTTCGACTTAAAAAAAGAAAAAACTTCGATTCTACCTCGGTTTTTTATCAATCAATTTCAGTTGTTTTCATAACCCAATGATAAGCAGGGTTGTCACTTTGCTAATTTTCTACCAAATTTGGTAATTTTATTCAGATAACATTTTTTTGGTAATTTGGTAATTTTTTGGAAGAATAAGAAAAATTAAAATCAGGAACCAATTTTAGAAAAAAAAATCCATTTTTGAAAATATTGAACTATAAGTTTGTGTAGCCACCGCATAATTACACAACTTTAACGTAATTACACTTAACTAAATGTCAAAAATCTAAATTTTTTACGCTTCTTTAAAATGGAAAAGTAAGTTACAAATTTGCTAAAATAATTTAATAAACATAATTCATAATAAACTAGTTCCTGTAAATATCTTGTAAATATGATGTGAATGAATATCACTCGCAAGGTGAACAAGATAATCGATCTACTACGGTGACTGCAAGGAAAATTAGATGAATTTGATTGTGAAGAATTCAGCAAGAATTCAGCAAGTTAAGTTTTAACATTTTTTTGTTCCTTTAGAATTTGAAATTTATTTTTTAGTTTTTATATATGTACATATACAATTTGGTAACTTTTCAAAACCAATTTGGTAAACAAATTTTTTTCTGAGTGATAACTCTGACAATAGGTACAAGATTATTATTGTAAAAATAAAATATGAAAAATGTGTATGTATATATATAGGCATATATACATATAATATAAATGTAAAGTTATTTTCATTCCCTCTAAAAGTATATGCATGTATATCCATACATCAGTTGAGAGTTACAAAATAAATATTTATAAAAAATTTTAAAATATTTTATAAGCCTTATATAACTTACAAGCCGGATCGGAACACTCAATTTATTTTGTACACAAATAGCCTTTTTTTTTAAGTTTTTGTTAAATATTCCGGCTTGTAAGTGTAAAGGCGTTGTTATAAATATCGTGCATTAAAATAACTTTTGTTGTTCATGTAGTTGTTTCTTCTTAATTTAATTTTTTTTTTGAAAAGATATGGTAAGTTGTTTAACCTCTTTGTGTCGTATGTTTTTTCTTTTCAAAAATACCTTCTTAATTTTTAAAATTTTTAAATACTGTTTTTTAATATGACTAACTAAATGTAGCTACCTTATTCAATATCAAAAAATATTTTTAAGAATTCTGCTATCTAGAAAGAATTACATATATATCTATTCTATAGTCTGGTATTATATAAAGGCTGGTTTTCATGAGAAATTTCATGGATATTATCGCAACTTTAGAAAGAGAAAAATATAGTGTACTACCAGTGGGAAAAATTATATTATTAGAAAATATTACAGCAACACTTTGACAGTTAAAAAAAAATTGTACATAACCTAATTTATTACTTTTAAAATGTTTTTAATGGTAAAGTAAATATTGCTTTGGGGTAATGTTTATATTCATATGTATTTAGTTAAAAATTTAAAATTTTTTATTCATAAAGTTGTTAAAAATAATATATGTACATAGTTTATTAATAATATTTTTATACCGATAATATAGTCATTTTAATATAGTTTCTCACTAAAAAATAAAAAATAAATTTTGATCCTAACTTACTATACTTTTGTGGGTCCAAAACGGTTAATACAAATATTTTACAAAATTTCAATATTCCATCCAAAATAATTTTTTAATTTTTAGAAAAAATATTCTTCTAAACAAAAGAGAAAAAAATAAAAACAAATACCTAGATCTCCGTTACTATTTACATCACACCTTAGATCCTTAGTATGTTCAACATTAGATGATACTGCATTTAAGACTCTATCCCAGTTTCCATTACTAAGAATTATTTATGATGATTGCATGGAGATATCAAGAAATGTTGATGATTTATTGCGGCAAATGCTTTCATGCGCTGAAAATAATAAAGTTGACTTAAGGGAACAAAATTTAGAGATAACTAGCAAAATAGAGAGTCATAATAAAGAAATAACAATGTTAGTCTGTGGTATTGCACATGGTATTAATGAACAAAATGAATAATTTAACATCATTTTAGGTAAACGAAATGAGGAAATGTGAAATATACAACGAGAAAATTCTGAAAGAATGGAGGAAATAAAAGATTTGAGAATAAAATAGAAAATATTGAGAGACTTATAACTAATAAAAATATAATTGAGCAAAATAAACAAGTACAAGAATTAATAACTGCAGTCAAAGAGAGAAATGATAAACTAATTAATATCTCTAAATCAGGTCAGCAAACATATGCCGATATGGTTAAAAGGGACCGAGTAGTAGTCATTCTTCCTAAAGAAAGGCAAGCTCCTGGAAAAACTAAAATGGCTATTCAACAGACGATTAATCCTGAAGAGTTAATAATAAAAGGTATTTCAACAAGAAAAGATGGTGGTGTAGAAATTTTTTGCAAAGATACAGCTTCCATTTATAAAATAGAGTGAACAATTAATGAAAAACTGAATGAGAATTATAAGGTGGTTATCCCAAAGGAAATTAAGCCTAAAATATTAATTGTTGGTCTGGCTGAAAAATACGATATTGATGAAATAACAAATAAATTAAGAAAACAAAATAAATGGTGTGGTAGAAGACGTAAAATGCGTTAGAACTTATGTAACAAAAAAGGAACATCATAATGTAAATGCTATAGTTGAACTTAATGTTGAAGATTTTAATATGATTATGAAAATGGGAAAGGTAAAAATTGGATGGGATATTTGCAAAATTTTTGAAAATTGTAATGTAATGAGATGTTTTAAATGCCTAGGATGTGGTCATAAAAAAAATTAAAGTAAGAAGGAAAATTATGTTTGTTTGAAATGTTGTGAAGATCATCTTAAAGAAAATTGTAAATCGGAAACTTTTAAATGTGTGAATTGCGTAGGAGCGAATGCTAAACTCGGGCTAGAATCAATGTTAATCATAGTTGTCAAGATAAGATATATCATGTTTATAAAAGAAAAATAGTTGAGAATTTTGAGAACAAAGAAGAGAATTTTTTTATAGATGAAGAAAATGATGGTAGCGGTATAGTTGGTATATATTTAAATATTGAAGGGTTAATAACTAACTTCAGTAAAATGGAAAATTTAGTATACGAAGAAAAGTTTTGTTTTATAAGTTTAAGTGAAATACATATTATTGATAAAATTGAGAGTTCGGAATTATTGATCAATAATTATAGAACGTATAATTGTAATTCATATTCCAGACACACTGGCGGAGTAACAATATATGTTAACAAGAAATATCAAAGTGATTTAGTTGATACTTTTTATTTGAAAAATGTATGGATCTTATGTATAAAAATTAACATAAAAGAGGAAAATTATTGTCTTATATGCTTATATAGATCACATATATGTTCTACAAATAGATTTATTGATATATTAGAAGAGTGGTGTGAGAGGCACATTGATAATGAATATCATATTTACTGGGGACTTCAATATTAATTTTACAGATGAAACGGAGGCAAATCGGATAAAGCGTTTTTTATGTAATTATGGGTTGATACAAAAAGTTAAAGAACCTACCAGAATCACGAAAACATCACGAAATCTAATCTAATAGATTACGTTTTAACGGATCATGTAACTGAATTAGAAGTAAATATAAATAATAAATATAAGATATCGGATCATGAAACTATACAAATATAAATACCTAGATTTGAAAATAACAACAATGAAAAATAGATAAATTATTACAAACACAATAAGCAAGAGTTAATTAATAAATTAATTAATTAATACAACAAGTGTAAGTGACTGTGCGTTGAAATTAAAATCTGATTTAATTTGTAGTGTGGATAATTTAAGAAGAACAATAACAATAAATAATAAAATTAATAAATGGTAAGATGAAGAATTAAAACATCTTAATATGTGGAAAATATTTTTATACCCGTACGATAAGGATCGGGTATATTAAAATTGCTCCTCCGTTTTTAACACCTCGAAATAAGGTAGCTAGATATACCTTCAAAGATATATATCGGATCAGAATCAAATTCTAAGTCGATTGATTTGTCCGTCCGTCGCGAATTTGAAAACGCGAAACGATTACTGCTTTTATTAGCTTTAAAAGTATATATACAATAAATATATACTTTTGGCATACGGTCTCTTAATTTACCGTTATGCGAAACTCAAATTTTGCAAAATTCTTGATTCCTTCTATCTTCCAAACGGTTTAAGTTACAAGAAACTTGAAGTTTTTAGAGAAGTTAGATTATTGAAAATAAGTATGAGACATTTCAGAAAATATTTTTGTATCGCCCCCCGTTTCGGAGTTATATGGGGTCAAAACTGTAAAATTCTTATTTTATTTTTAAACATCTGTAACTTAGGCGCCTGTACACATTTTACTTTGGCAAGATATAAAAATTAAAGCTTCAGTAATATATTTTTACCTATGTTAAAGGTTTCTTTTAATTGTGTAGGGGTTCAAAGTTACAGCCCCCTAAAATTGCAAAAAAGTTTTATTTTCATATGTATATATCTCAGGCTCTGCGTAATAGTATTACAATCTAAAAACCGCAAATTTTGTTATCTCCATAAAGTAATATAAAAATTATGCTATATTTTGTAATTTACTATTTAAATTTACCGTTATGTGAAAACCACATTTTACATTAAATTTCTTTTTTCATAACTCCGACACGCCTTTAGATAGGAAGCTGAAATTTTGAGACAAGAAAGAACCTTTAAAATTAGTATAAGTTCCGTTAAATTTATTTGTACCACCCCCTGTTTAAGAGCTATTAGGGCTGCAAAATTTGTTTTTTATTTAATTGTTGAGGATGATGCGTAGTACAAAAAAATTAAATAAATAAAAATATAACGGTTGCTTGAAGAATTTATATTTATATGATATTAGTATACAACTTATATAACTCATGTTTATTAACATATCGTATATGTTACACTGATGAATGAATGATATATAATATATATGTATAGTATAAATTTTTATACATTTGCCGGTTAGTATTCATAGTACTAGGTATATCAGATTTAGAAAAGTTTTGGATAATCGTTATGTGGAAGGTTAGAATCTGCTTTTGAAGAATGTGTGTTTATATAGTTTGAATATATAATTCTGGAAATTATAAAATTCACTCAAATTATTTTAAATTACTAAAAAATTAAAAAAATAATATTATAAGCAGAGTGATAGGCTATGAACATACTAACGGTTCGTACGGATATCTAAGAGTTGACAAAGGCAACTGTATTCTTCCTCGTTTTTTAATAGAGCAAAAATTTTAAATGATCAATTAGCATGGAGTAATTATAAGTCTAAAAGAAACCAACATAAATACAAATGTAATTTAAAGAAAAATAAATATACTGAACAAAATATTCTAGAAAACATGCGCAATCAATGTGATATGTGGGAAACTTTAAAGATGTATGTATTAAAATGTATGTAACAAAATACCTGTCAGATATGTATAGATAATTTCTAAAAAAAAACCTCAATTCTACTTACCTACCTACGTCTTTTTTTTCTTACACACATAACGTATTATGACATTCGCTAAGTTTGAGTACAAATACATATATTGGGGGCTCGGTGGCTTAACAAAATACCCGTCAGATATGTATAGATAATTTCTAAAAAAAAACCCCTCAATTGCACCTACCTACCTACGTCTTTTTTTCTTGCACACACAACGTATTATGACATTTGTTAAGTTTGAGTATAAATACATATATTGGGGCCTAGGTGGCTTAGTGGGTAAGAGCGTATGAAATACGCTGTAAACTCCGAGGGAGTGTGGGTTCGAATCCCACACACGTCGTAAGAGTTATTCCCCCTTACGTCATTCATAGCCACGTCTGAACAGGAAAGGCTGTGTAATTTCCCGTCCACATTTATGTGGCAGAGAAATACAATAAAAAAAAAAAGAAATAAATATATATTTTGATACGATTTTCTATTAAAAAACCTATATTATAATAATCAACTTATAACGTACGTACATAATACATATATGTATGTTTCATCATAAAGTAACTATATACATAGAGTATTCACATGGAAGAAAAAAGTTAGACAGTTTTTTTAATTTCGAAAAATCAACTTGATCGTATTTTAGTTTTTTTTTTTTTTTGTATGTATGTCAATTGATGTATGTACATTTGTATATATTTCTTCATATAACTTTTTCGACTTAAAAAAAGAAAAAACTTCGATTCTACCTCGGTTTTTTATCAATCAATTTCAGTTGTTTTCATAACCCAATGATAAGCAGGGTTGTCACTTTGCTAATTTTCTACCAAATTTGGTAATTTTATTCAGATAACATTTTTTTGGTAATTTGGTAATTTTTTGGAAGAATAAGAAAAATTAAAATCAGGAACCAATTTTAGAAAAAAAAATCCATTTTTGAAAATATTGAACTATAAGTTTGTGTAGCCACCGCATAATTACACAACTTTAACGTAATTACACTTAACTAAATGTCAAAAATCTAAATTTTTTACGCTTCTTTAAAATGGAAAAGTAAGTTACAAATTTGCTAAAATAATTTAATAAACATAATTCATAATAAACTAGTTCCTGTAAATATCTTGTAAATATGATGTAAATGAATATCACTCGCAAGGTGAACAAGATAATCGATCTACTACGGTGACTGCAAGGAAAATTAGATGAATTTGATTGTGAAGAATTCAGCAAGAATTCAGCAAGTTAAGTTTTAACATTTTTTTGTTCCTTTAGAATTTGAAATTTATTTTTTAGTTTTTATATATGTACATATACAATTTGGTAACTTTTCAAAACCAATTTGGTAAACAAATTTTTTTCTGAGTGATAACTCTGACAATAGGTACAAGATTATTATTGTAAAAGATAAAATATGAAAAATGTGTATGTATATATATAGGCATATATACATATAATATAAATGTAAAGTTATTTTCATTCCCTCTAAAAGTATATGCATGTATATCCATACATCAGTTGAGAGTTACAAAATAAATATTTATAAAAAATTTTAAAATATTTTATAAGCCTTATATAACTTACAAGCCGGATCGGAACACTCAATTTATTTTGTACACAAATAGCCTTTTTTTTTAAGTTTTTGTTAAATATTCCGGCTTGTAAGTGTAAAGGCGTTGTTATAAATATCGTGCATTAAAATAACTTTTGTTGTTCATGTAGTTGTTTCTTCTTAATTTAATTTTTTTTTTGAAAAGATATGGTAAGTTGTTTAACCTCTTTGTGTCGTATGTTTTTTCTTTTCAAAAATACCTTCTTAATTTTTAAAATTTTTAAATACTGTTTTTTAATATGACTAACTAAATGTAGCTACCTTATTCAATATCAAAAAATATTTTTAAGAATTCTGCTATCTAGAAAGAATTACATATATATCTATTCTATAGTCTGGTATTATATAAAGGCTGGTTTTCATGAGAAATTTCATGGATATTATCGCAACTTTAGAAAGAGAAAAATATAGTGTACTACCAGTGGGAAAAATTATATTATTAGAAAATATTACAGCAACACTTTGACAGTTAAAAAAAAATTGTACATAACCTAATTTATTACTTTTAAAATGTTTTTAATGGTAAAGTAAATATTGCTTTGGGGTAATGTTTATATTCATATGTATTTAGTTAAAAATTTAAAATTTTTTATTCATAAAGTTGTTAAAAATAATATATGTACATAGTTTATTAATAATATTTTTATACCGATAATATAGTCATTTTAATATAGTTTCTCACTAAAAAATAAAAAATAAATTTTGATCCTAACTTACTATACTTTTGTGGGTCCAAAACGGTTAATACAAATATTTTACAAAATTTCAATATTCCATCCAAAATAATTTTTTAATTTTTAGAAAAAATATTCTTCTAAACAAAAGAGAAAAAAATAAAAACAAATACCTAGATCTCCGTTACTATTTACATCACACTTAACCAATATCATAATAAAATTTTGTTAGTCAAATATTATCTATGTGTTGTGTAGAGTTATTCTTTATGAGATCCATAAAATTACATTTCAAAATTATAAGAGCATTTGTTTGTGATGCATAGCTAGATATGTATAGATGTATGTATGTATGTATGTTAACAAAATAATAATAATAATAAATAATAAATAAAATGGATGAATGTAAAACTGGTAGGAAAAAAATTAGAAATGAATCTAAAAAATTAAGATGCATGGGTACTTGTAGTACGATATACCATAGATCCTTAGTATGTTCAACATTAGATGATACTGCATTTAAGACTCTATCCCAGTTTCCATTACTAAGAATTATTTATGATGATTGCATGGAGATATCAAGAAATGTTGATGATTTATTGCGGCAAATGCTTTCATGCGCTGAAAATAATAAAGTTGACTTAAGGGAACAAAATTTAGAGATAACTAGCAAAATAGAGAGTCATAATAAAGAAATAACAATGTTAGTCTGTGGTATTGCACATGGTATTAATGAACAAAATGAATAATTTAACATCATTTTAGGTAAACGAAATGAGGAAATGTGAAATATACAACGAGAAAATTCTGAAAGAATGGAGGAAATAAAAGATTTGAGAATAAAATAGAAAATATTGAGAGACTTATAACTAATAAAAATATAATTGAGCAAAATAAACAAGTACAAGAATTAATAACTGCAGTCAAAGAGAGAAATGATAAACTAATTAATATCTCTAAAGCAGGTCAGCAAACATATGCCGATATGGTTAAAAGGGACCGAGTAGTAGTCATTCTTCCTAAAGAAAGGCAAGCTCCTGGAAAAACTAAAATGGCTATTCAACAGACGATTAATCCTGAAGAGTTAATAATAAAAGGTATTTCAACAAGAAAAGATGGTGGTGTAGAAATTTTTTGCAAAGATACAGCTTCCATTTATAAAATAGAGTGAACAATTAATGAAAAACTGAATGAGAATTATAAGGTGGTTATCCCAAAGGAAATTAAGCCTAAAATATTAATTGTTGGTCTGGCTGAAAAATACGATATTGATGAAATAACAAATAAATTAAGAAAACAAAATAAATGGTGTGGTAGAAGACGTAAAATGCGTTAGAACTTATGTAACAAAAAAGGAACATCATAATGTAAATGCTATAGTTGAACTTAATGTTGAAGATTTTAATATGATTATGAAAATGGGAAAGGTAAAAATTGGATGGGATATTTGCAAAATTTTTGAAAATTGTAATGTAATGAGATGTTTTAAATGCCTAGGATGTGGTCATAAAAAAAATTAAAGTAAGAAGGAAAATTATGTTTGTTTGAAATGTTGTGAAGATCATCTTAAAGAAAATTGTAAATCGGAAACTTTTAAATGTGTGAATTGCGTAGGAGCGAATGCTAAACTCGGGCTAGAATCAATGTTAATCATAGTTGTCAAGATAAGATATATCATGTTTATAAAAGAAAAATAGTTGAGAATTTTGAGAACAAAGAAGAGAATTTTTTTATAGATGAAGAAAATGATGGTAGCGGTATAGTTGGTATATATTTAAATATTGAAGGGTTAATAACTAACTTCAGTAAAATGGAAAATTTAGTATACGAAGAAAAGTTTTGTTTTATAAGTTTAAGTGAAATACATATTATTGATAAAATTGAGAGTTCGGAATTATTGATCAATAATTATAGAACGTATAATTGTAATTCATATTCCAGACACACTGGCGGAGTAACAATATATGTTAACAAGAAATATCAAAGTGATTTAGTTGATACTTTTTATTTGAAAAATGTATGGATCTTATGTATAAAAATTAACATAAAAGAGGAAAATTATTGTCTTATATGCTTATATGATCACATATATGTTCTACAAATAGATTTATTGATATATTAGAAGAGTGGTGTGAGAGGCACATTGATAATGAATATCATATTTACTGGGGACTTCAATATTAATTTTACAGATGAAACGGAGGCAAATCGGATAAAGCGTTTTTTATGTAATTATGGGTTGATACAAAAAGTTAAAGAACCTACCAGAATCACGAAAACATCACGAAATCTAATCTAATAGATTACGTTTTAACGGATCATGTAACTGAATTAGAAGTAAATATAAATAATAAATATAAGATATCGGATCATGAAACTATACAAATATAAATACCTAGATTTGAAAATAACAACAATGAAAAATAGATAAATTATTACAAACACAATAAGCAAGAGTTAATTAATAAATTAATTAATTAATACAACAAGTGTAAGTGACTGTGCGTTGAAATTAAAATCTGATTTAATTTGTAGTGTGGATAATTTAAGAAGAACAATAACAATAAATAATAAAATTAATAAATGGTAAGATGAAGAATTAAAACATCTTAATATGTGGAAAATATTTTTATACCCGTACGATAAGGATCGGGTATATTAAAATTGCTCCTCCGTTTTTAACACCTCGAAATAAGGTAGCTAGATATACCTTCAAAGATATATATCAGATCAGAATCAAATTCTAAGTCGATTGATTTGTCCGTCCGTCGCGAATTTGAAAACGCGAAACGATTACTGCTTTTATTAGCTTTAAAAGTATATATACAATAAATATATACTTTTGGCATACGGTCTCTTAATTTACCGTTATGCGAAACTCAAATTTTGCAAAATTCTTGATTCCTTCTATCTTCCAAACGGTTTAAGTTACAAGAAACTTGAAGTTTTTAGAGAAGTTAGATTATTGAAAATAAGTATGAGACATTTCAGAAAATATTTTTGTATCGCCCCCCGTTTCGGAGTTATATGGGGTCAAAACTGTAAAATTCTTATTTTATTTTTAAACATCTGTAACTTAGGCGCCTGTACACATTTTACTTTGGCAAGATATAAAAATTAAAGCTTCAGTAATATATTTTTACCTATGTTAAAGGTTTCTTTTAATTGTGTAGGGGTTCAAAGTTACAGCCCCCTAAAATTGCAAAAAAGTTTTATTTTCATATGTATATATCTCAGGCTCTGCGTAATAGTATTACAATCTAAAAACCGCAAATTTTGTTATCTCCATAAAGTAATATAAAAATTATGCTATATTTTGTAATTTACTATTTAAATTTACCGTTATGTGAAAACCACATTTTGCATTAAATTTCTTTTTTCATAACTCCGACACGCCTTTAGATAGGAAGCTGAAATTTTGAGACTAGAAAGAACCTTTAAAATTAGTATAAGTTCCGTTAAATTTATTTGTACCACCCCCTGTTTAAGAGCTATTAGGGCTGCAAAATTTGTTTTTTATTTAATTGTTGAGGATGATGCGTAGTACAAAAAAATTAAATAAATAAAAATATAACGGTTGCTTGAAGAATTTATATTTATATGATATTAGTATACAACTTATATAACTCATGTTTATTAACATATCGTATATGTTACACTGATGAATGAATGATATATAATACATATGTATAGTATAAATTTTTATACATTTGCCGGTTAGTATTCATAGTACTAGGTATATCAGATTTGGAAAAGTTTTGGATAATCGTTATGTGGAAGGTTAGAATCTGCTTTTGAAGAATGTGTGTTTATATAGTTTGAATATATAATTCTGGAAATTATAAAATTCACTCAAATTATTTTAAATTACTAAAAAATTAAAAAAAATAATATTATAAGCAGAGTGATAGGCTATGAACATACTAACGGTTCGTACGGATATCTAAGAGTTGACAAAGGCAACTGTATTCTTCCTCGTTTTTTAATAGAGCAAAAATTTTAAATGATCAATTAGCATGGAGTAATTATAAGTCTAAAAGAAACCAACATAAATACAAATGTAATTTAAAGAAAAATAAATATACTGAACAAAATATTCTAGAAAACATGCGCAATCAATGTGATATGTGGGAAACTTTAAAGATGTATGTATTAAAAAAAGAAGAAAATGAAATAGAATAAATAGTAAGTAATAATAATTTAATAGTAGACAAATTAGAAATAACTAAAGAATTAAATAATTTCTTTGTTATAAGTATAGTAAATATAAATAAAAGCATAAAAAGAAAATGAAATAGAATAAATAGTAAGTAATAATAATTTAATAGTAGACAAATTAGAAATAACTAAAGAATTAAATAATTTCTTTGTTATAAGTATAGTAAATATAAATAAAAGCATAACAAATGTTCAATACGAAGACAATATAAGTGAAATAGAAACAAACTTTGAGTTTGCATTAGTAAATGATGAAATATTAGAAATAGCGTTAAAAGATTTAAATAACAAAAATGTTAAATAGGAATAAATAAGTCGATTATTTTAGTTTGCAAACCAATTTTTTTCCAAAACTGAGAAAAATTATAAATAAATCTATGTTAGAAGGGATATTTCCGGAAAGCTGGAAAGAAATTATAGTAATATCAGTACCTAAAATAAAAACTGCAAAAGAACCAGTGGACTTTAAACCACTAAATATGCTTTTAATACGTGAGAAGATTTTTGAAAGAGTAGTTTATAATCAACTTAGATATCACTTAGATATAAATAATATATTGTGTAATGAACAGTCAGGTTTCAGGAAAGCTCACTCTTGCGAAATAGCTATAAACTTAGTTATCTATGAATCGAAAAATTATATGGAAAATAGAGAAGTCATTGTAGCAGTTTTTCTAGATCTACAGAGAGCCTTTGAAACGATAGATAAAAATGTATCAATAAGTAAACTTAGTAAGATAGATGTAAAAAATGTAAAAGTACAATGGTTTAAAAGTTATTTATATGGAAGGACACAAAATGTAAAATTGGACAAATATATTCTGATGTGCAAAATGTTTACGTAGGAATGCCTGAAGTATCAGTTCTGGGCGTTTTATTATTCTTGATATATATCAATGACATAAAAAGTTCAATTAAATTTTCCAAATTAGCGTTATTTGCAAATAAGACATTATTATATGCAAAAGGAAATTCAGTTCAAGAATGTAAAGAAAAGATAAATAATGATTTAATCGAACTTTATAAGTGGCTTAATATGAATAAATTAAAATTAAACATCAATAAAACAAAATGCATGGTAATCAATGGGCGAAATGAAATAGTCAATATCAACATAGATGGATGTGTTGTGGAATGTGTGAAGGCATATAAATATTTAGGAAGATAGATGATAAACTTAAATTTGACAAACACTCTGATATAATATGCCAAAAAATATCAAAAAAAATTTTATTTGGTTTTTTGGTCATAAAAAAACCGAATGTAAGAAGGAAGATTATGTTTGTTTGAAATGTTGTGAAGATCATCTTAAAGAAAATTGTAAATCGGAAACTTTTAAATGTGTGAATTGCATAAGAGCGAATGCTAAACTCGGGCTAGAATCGATGTTAATCATAGTTGTCAAGATAAGATATATCATGTTTATAAAAGAAAAATATTTGAGAATTTTAAGAACAAAGAAGAGAATTTTTTTTATAGATGAAGAAATCGATGGTAGCGGTATAGTTCCGAGGCAAATTGATAATGAAATGAATAGAGGAAGAGGAAAATTATTGTCTTATATGCTTATATAGATCACATATATGTTCTACAAATAGATTTATTGATATATTAGAAGAGTGGTGTGAGAGGCACATTGATAATGAAATGAATATCATATTTACTGGGGACTTCAATATTAATTTTACGGATGAAACGGAGGTAAATCGAATAAAGCGTTTTTATGTAATTATGGGTTGATACAAAAAGTTAAAGAACCTACCAGAATCACGAAAACATCACGAAATCTAATCTAATAGATTACGTTTTAACGGATCATGTAACTGAATTAGAAGTAAATATAAATAATAAATATAAGATATCGGATCATGAAACTATACAAATATAAATACCTAGATTTGAAAATAACAACAATGAAAAACAGATAAATTATTACAAACACAATAAGCAAGAGTTAATTAATAAATTAATTAATGTAGATTTTGACCATATATTAAATACAACAAGTGTAAATACCTGTGCGTTGAAATTAAAATCTGATTTAATTTGTAGTGTGGATAATTTAAGCAGAATAATAACAATAAATAATAAAATGAATAAATGGTACAATGAAGAATTAAAACATCTTAATAGCCGGAAAATATTTTTATACCCGTACGATAAGGACCGGGTATATTAAAATTGCTCCTCCGTTTTTAACACCTCGAAATAAGCTAGCTAGATATACCTTCAAAGGTATGGATCGGATCAAAATCAAATTCTAAGTCGATTAAGTTTGTCCGTCCGTCGCGAATTTGAAAACGTGAAACGATTACTGCTTTTATTAGCTTTAAAAGTATATATACAATAAATATATACTTGTGGCATTCGATGTCTTAATTTACCGTTATGCGAAACTCAAATATTGCAAAATTCTTGATTCCTTCTATCTTCCAAACGGTTTAAGTTAGAAGAAACTTGAAGTTTTGAGAGAAGTTAGATCATTGAAAATAAGTATGAGTCATTTCAGAAAATATTTTTGTATCGTCCCCCGTTTCGGAGTTGTATGGGGTCAAAAACTGTAAAATTTCTTATTTTTAAACATCTGTAACTTAAGCACCTGTACACATTTTACTTCGGCAAGATATAAAAATTACAGCTTCAGTAATATATTTTTACCTATGTTAAAGGTTCCTTTTAATTGTGTAGGGGTCCAAAGTTACAGCCCCCTAAAATTGCAAAAAAGCCATATTCTCAGGCTCTGCGTAATAGTATCACAATCTAAAAACACTAGAAGACCGCAAATTTTGTTATCTCCATAAAACAATATCAAAATTATGCTATATTTTGTAATTTACTATTTAAATTTATCACAATCTAAAAACACTAGAAGACCGCAAATTTTGTTATCTCCATAAAACAATATCAAAATTATGATATATTTTGTAATTTACTATTTAAATTTACCTTTATCTGAAAACCACATTTTGCATGAAATTTCTTTTTTCATATCTCCGGCACGCTTTTAGATAGGAATATAAAATTAGTATAAGTTCCGTTAAATTTCTTTGTACCACCCCCTTTTTAAGAGCTATTAGGGCTGAAAAGTTGAAAATTTGTTTTTTATTTAATTGTTGAGGATGATGCGTAGTACAAAAAAAATTAAATAAATAAAAATATAACGGTTGCTTGAAGAATTTATATTTATATGATATTAGTATACAACTTATATATATATATAATATATATATATAATGATATATCAGTTTTGGAAAAGTTTTGGATTGATAATCGTTATGTGGAAGGTTAGAATCTGCTTTTGAAGAATGTGTGGTTATATAGTTTGAATATACATATATACAACCCAGAGTTCTGGAAATTATAAAATTCACCCAAATTATTTTAAATTACTAAAAAATTAAAAAAATAATATTATAAGCAGAGTGGCAGGCTATGAACATACTAACGGTTCGTACGGGTATCTAAGAGTTGACAAAGGCAACTGTATTCTTCCTCGTTTTTAATTTAATTTTTTTTTTCAAAATATTTATAATACATACAGACATATATTCTTTTCTTCATCTAATTGCTGTTCTTAGTTTTAAGTTATTTAGAATTTTTACAACAGAGAAAATTTTTCTTAATGTAGGTATGTATGTAGGATTGGATAAAATTTATATTTGAAATAAAAAAAAAACAGTCAATTTGTATTTCATATAATTTAAATTCAACATTTATTGTTTCTTATTATTAAAAGTTTAAAAAAAAATATTATTATAAGTTAGGATTAAGTTCAATTACATATATTCAAAATTTCAATTATTTCAAGAAAGAATTACACTTAACTATTATAAATTATATTTAATGTTTTAATTGTTTTACTTTCAACTAAATTATACTCGATTGTAAATTACTTTAATAAAAAATTATTTTTAATACAAATTACTTTTTAAAAAAAAATTATTACTTTAAATTAATTACAGCGTTAAAAATTAAGAAATTAATATTACTCCTCCATGTCCACGTATCTAACTATTTCTGGTCCTTTTTTCAATTTCTTTCCCTCTTTTGTAAATATAACAGCTTCAAAAATAAAAAAAAGGAAAGAGTTCATTCACCTTTAAACTTGAATTTATCTTCTAACCGATGATTAATCTTCATTGATTGATTTCTTATTTCCTCGATTTCGATTATCGATAGCCAGCTCTACTAGCGGCTAACTTCATCATTATGTTGATTATTTTGTTACGATGACAACTGTCAGATAACAAATCTTTTAATATTTTTGTAAACAACCTGTTTAACAAAAATATTAAAATGTAATAATAGGAATTAGAATTATTTAAAAAATAAGAACTGGATATCTCTGAGCTATTAGAGATGAAAAAAATAAAGATAAGTATCATTTGTTTTTTAATATATTATTTTATATTAAACGATTTTTTTTTAGGTGCTGTGATGTCCAAAAATATGTTAGATGTAATTTCGCTTTCTGGTAAGTTATTTTTTTTTGTTTATTATTATTAGTACATGCTGTGGGGAAATATCCACCCCACAAGTATATTACATTTAAGTATTCTAACTTATTTATTAAGGAAAATGGCAAAAGCCTTATTTGATTTATTTAGATAAAACCAGATAAAACCATAAAGAACTTAACTCTACTTAGTGTATTAACGTAAATATTTACATACATACATATAATACAACAAATAAAAATTTTAAAATGATTGCCGTTTCTTTGTTTGTGTGTTTCTTGAAAAAGAAAAATGTATAAACTAAATGTAAAAAATTATTACATACATATGTATGTATATACATTTAGTATTGTCTATAGCTAATTAAAAGGCAACAACCAAACAAACACATGTCAAGGCAAATTTCATATTTTTATTTCACTCTGCAATAATTCTTATTTTTTTTTGTCCAAAATATTTACTTTTTTGGGGGCCTCGGTAACACCGAGGGAGTGTGGGTTCGAATCTCACACACGTCGTAAGAGTTATTTCTCCTTACGACATTTACAGCTACGCCTAAAAGGGAAAGGCTGTGTAAATTTCCTGTCCACATTTATGTGGCAGAGAAATGCATTAAAAAAATATATATATTTACATACATACATACATACATACATACATACATTTCTTAATCTAATTGTTCTGAGTTTTAAGTTATTTAGAATTTTTACAACAGAGAATATTTTTTTAATGTAGGTATGTATATTACATTTAGTATTCTAACTTATTTATTAAGGAATATGGCAAAAGCCTTATTTGACTTATTTACTTAAAACCATAAAGAACTTAACGCTACTTAGTGTACTAACGTAAATATCTACATACATACATACATATAATCCAACAAACAAAAATTTAAAAATGATTGCCGTTTTTTTGTTTGTGAATTGTGTGTTTCTTGAAAAAGAAATATGTATAAACTAAATGTAAAAAATTATATACCACTATTACCATAAAGAAACTATATACAATACATAGAGTATTTATCCAGTATAAAATTTTTTAGTCAATTTTTTGTATCTAACATCCACTCAAAAATTATATATCAATTTGTTATTGCTTATAAATTGAGCAAAATTCATTTTAAGCTCATATAACAAAAAAAATGTCTTTTTAACTCATTTTTTGAGTATTATATCCTTGTTAATATTCAATATTTCAATTTAGCTTTCAAAAAAAAAAAGTTTTCTAAAAAAAATAATTCCAATATACATATGTATATTCCAAATTAACAAGATAATTTAATATATTTAATATAATTTAGAATATTCCAAATTAACAAGAAAAAAAAATCATTGTGTAGCTATTAGCTATAGGATTTATAAAATTACGAGTAACCAGTTACAATTAATTTTATTACGAGTTTAAAAAAAGTTATTTTTCCGGAAACCGACGCCACCACCCTATCATAATACTTGTAAGTGTTAAGAGCGCTAGCAATTTAAAATAAAAAATCATGCAATTACGAAAATCATATGAAAAAAGTACTAACGGTTTTTATTATAAAAATTATTATAAGAGTAATTATAATTATTAATATAATTCACACATTCAAACATTAATACATTCAACAATGATATTATACCATTTATATACTATTCAAATTAGTTTATATTCTTTATGTTGAATAAATTCTTTATTTACATTTTACATATTCATATAATTATTTTCATAAGTAATATAAATACATTTAAGTGTACATTTAAGAGTACATTTACGAGTGTAAAAAATGATTTATTCTCATTTACAAAATGCTATAATTTATATATAAGTGAAAATATTTTGAGTATTTAGTAAATTTGAGTATAATAAGATGTATATTGAGTAATTTTGGGTACAAAACCGTTTTTAAGAAATTGACTAGAAAATTTTGTACTGGATAAATACTCTATGTTTCTCTATGATAAATACTTTAGTTTCTTTATACTATTACATATATGGATACATTTAGTTTTGTCTATAGCTAATTAAAAGGCACAACCAAACAATAACAAACACATGTCAAGGCAAATTTCATATTTTTATTTTACTCTGTAATAATTCTGTTAAAAAATCTGTAATATCTTTGTATGAAAATTTTATTTTGCTAATTTAGTTAACTTCTCTACTGTTTTTTGGTATTATTATTTTAGAATGTATTGCTACCGGAATGGCGGAATCTAAATTCTAAACTGTGTCCCAAATTTCAAGTCTCAACGGGAAGTGTGTCTAAAATAGCTTGCAAGATTCAACGATTCCTTTAACCATAAGTAAGTTCAATAAAAGCTGTTAATAAAAAATAAAACTAACACCCTAACATACCAATAATATTTTAAATAAAAAAAAAGATTTTACATTAGTAAACCATTTTAGTAAATAATCTCTACAAGAATGAGAAAGAACAGCCAAAAATAATTATGTTCATTTTTTTAATAGGTACAATGTTTTTCTCTTTCTTTGGGGCCCTTCAAATTAAAAAAAAATGTGAATTATTTTTTGTTCTACTTGCGTTATCTATATACACATACAAACATGTACATAAATAATTTCTGGTCCATATCTCCTGCACGGTACAGCTGTTTGTTTAATATTACAGAAAAATCTATATTATTGTTTATTACTCTATAAAATCCAGGCGGGGTTTGGACCCGAGACCTTTCGAATGAATATATTATACATATTTAATTACTGAATACTATATAGGTACCAAAGGTGCACAAAAATTAAAAACGAGCAATTTTTTTATTTCTATTAAGAAAGTGAGATCAGAAACTGATACACTAAATGACAAATAAAGCGTGACAGAATGACAAATAAATTAATAAACCGACACTGACGAATATAATTTAAAAAAATAAAAATATATCAAAAATACATATAATTAAGGAGTATCTTTTTTAAATCAGGTCGCTCCGACTTCTAGTTCGCAAAATATGGGGGCTTCTTGCAGCTTATGACTATTTGTGTACTCCGACACTGGTTCAACATATAAAACAAACAAGTAGATACCTATGTAAGTTTGAAATTTTATTAAAAATAAAAGTTAAGGACTGGCGAAATATTTTCTAGTATGGTTTGAAAGTTGTCACAATTCACATATTTTAATTAATACATAAATAGACCTCTTATTGAACGGTTATTTTCGAGTACTTCTATTTTCAGCAATAAGATTTCTAATTCTTAACAAATTTTTAAGAAAAAAAATATTTGATTTGAATGAAAAAAGTGCATTATTATTGAATTTGTGATGTATAAATAATATACCTACATACATATGTATTATAATATTAATTTTGATCAACCTTCAACAAATAATTTTGTGAATTGCATGAAAATTATTTTGTACATTTATTATAAATTTTAAAAATCTACCCTTAAATTTTATTCTTAAAAAAATTTCAAAAATACATACATATGTACTTTGTTTTTTACTGGTTAACAATTCAATTCAATTTTTAAAATAAAAATACAAACCATTTTTCATATTATATTACATACCTCAATGGAAGCGACGAATTTTTTTTAGAATAATTACGAATACTCATTCTAATAATATCAAATTTTTATATACAATGCACATATTTTTTAGCTTTTATTTTTACAAAATGTACTTTCATGCACAATTTGTCTGTAGCTCAAAAAACTTCATACAATTTTCAATGTACATCATATTGTACCTAATATTTGCATATTATATTCACATAATCACATTCATTCTTTACACAAAACAGAAAAAAAAAACGAAACATAACAAATCAAAAGCTATGTAGATATTCATATCAAAATACATGTATAGCAATAGCGTATATTGTATAGAAACACAAAAATGAAAATAAAATAAAAAATACGTATAGGATAGATCGAAGAGTGTGATCGAATCACCAATGAATAAATAAATATAGAAATAAAAAAAAATTTCAAAAACATTTGCGGAAAGATAAATATATAATATACCTACATATATAATATGATAATATCATAATATATACATACTAGAAAATCCCCTGTGCAATTGCACAATTTCTATAGATTCAAAAACATTTACGTTATCATACTGACTCCCTACCTGTCTGACTACTTGTATTAAGGGAGGGATTATTACATGTATTTTTTTAGCTTAGGTATATTAAGAAAAGATTTCTTATTATTAAGAAAATAACTTATGGATTTTTAATTTAATTTGAATTTTTTAGGTGTATAAATAATAGAGTATTAATAGGGTATAAATAAGTCGGTTGCATCGACTTACTGTTATTTTTACTTGTTTTTTTTTGCTTGAAAAAAATTTGCTGAATTTATTTTATTTAAATGTACTTTGGAAGAGGTCTTTGGTTTATTTAATAAAAGATTCATGTCTCTGATAATGAAATTTCATAAATTTTCGGGGGCTTTTTTTTTGTGACGGTCGTTTTCGATAGCTTTTTAATTTAATGGTCTAATAATAAATTAGTACAAAATTATAAATCTATTGTGAGAGAAGGCTTCTAAAATGATATTTTCTATGTTATTTTTTTCCTTTTTTTTAAGAAAAATATCCATTTCTATAATATTTAGTAAGTTTCTGATTTCTGTTATGAAATATAATTAGCTAAGTCTGCCGAATTTTATATTAATAAAAAAATTCGAATTTTTTATGTTATATCAAAAATGCAGCTTAAAAAATCAAAATTCCAACCTAAATAAACAAAACTACTTTAAAGTCTGCTGCCAAACTTCTACTTGCTTTTATAATAGTGAAAACAAAATCAAGAATAAAATCGGCCTATTATTTGTTTCTTGTAAATATAAGGCTTACTATAAACTTTGCTCTTTTCACTTTCAAGTCTTTTAATTTTATTAAGAGTATTTTTATTTTTTTCAAAACAAAGAGTCATTTGAAAACTGCCAACAGGAGATTAATAATTTATTTTTAATTTACCGCTGCGACCAGTTCATAATGGATGTGGCAGTCAAATTTAAAAATTAAAAATTTGCTTTAAATTTTGTGTCAAAAGTACTTTTTAAAAAGTAAAAGTTTGTGTCTCTGATAAGACTTTTAGTCGAAGATTTATGTCTCTGATAATAAAATTTTAAATTATTAAATAAATATACAGAAATATCATCATTGCCAGTTTAGTTTATATTCAGTGTGAGTGGTTTATTATAGATCTGGCCAACATCTTGTGTGTATAATATTGTGTATATTACCAGAAATTCAATCATTAATTCCTGGTATTATATTATCTGATCTGATTAATAAATCTTATTTTTTTCCATGCTAACAATATTATTAATGGTCTAATAATAAATTAGTACAAAATTATGAATCTTTTCTGAGAGAAGGCTTCTAAAATGATATTTTCTATGCTAATTTTTTTTTTTAAGAAAAATATCCATTTCTATAATATTTGGTAAGTTCCAGACTTCTGTTATGAAATGTAATTATTTAAGTCTGCCGAATTTTATATCAATAAAAAAATTTCGAATATTTTATGTTATTTTTTTTTGTTAAAAATCTAAATTTCAACCTAAATAAACAAAACTATTTTAAAGTCTGTTACGAAGCTTTTACCAGCTTTTATACTAATAAAAACAAAATCAAGAATAAAATCGGCCTATTATTTTTTTCTTATAAATATGAGACTTACTATAAACTTTGCTCTTTTCACTTTCGGGCGTTTTAATTTTATTAAGAGTACCTATTTTTATTTTTTTTTCCCAAAACAAAAATTGAAAACGCCAACAGAAAATTAATAATTTTTTTTTACCGCTTTAATTTACCGCTGCGATCAGTTTTTTATAATTTACCGCTGCGACCATTTCATTATGGAATGTGGCGGTCAAATTAAAAATTAAAAATTTGCTGAATTTATTTTTATTGAAAATGTGTTTTTTAAGTATGTACTTCTCCTTTTTTGACTGTACTAACTTTTAATTAACGGTTTGTGTCTCTGATAATACTTCTAGTGGAAAATTTGGTCTCTGGTAATAATATTTACTAAATTTATTTATATTTTTAATTAACGGTTTGTGTCTCTTGATAATACTTTGAGTCAAAGATTTGTGTCTCTGGTAATTAATTTTAAATTATTAAATAAATATACAGAAATATGATCATTGCCAGTTTAGTTTACATTCAGTGTGAGTGTTTTATTATAGATATAAAATATTTTTTTTACATGCTGGCAAGGTCTCGCCAACATCTTGTGTTATCTGGTTATATTTTAGAGATAATGTATAATTCATTTGAGGGAACCATGTATAATTCATACATAAAACTGCACCATACAAAACTTGTATATTTGATAAACAGATTCTAAACATAATAAAAAGCATGACAGCATAACAAATAAATAAATAAATCGACATTGACGAGTATATAAATAAAAATAAATAAATAACAAAAAAAAAGAATATAAAAAAAACATTAAGGTTAGTTAGAAATTTAATTTATTTTTTTTTTTAACAGCCTTTTTTGCACAGCCTTTCCTGTACAGTCGTGGCTGTAAGTGTAGTAAGGGAAAATAACTCTTACGACGTGTGTGGGATTCGAACCCACACTCCCTCGGTGTTTACAGCATATTCTATACGCTCTTACCCACTAGGCCACCGAGGCACCAATTTATTTTTTATTTCAAACTTTATAAATCGTAGGTGATCTTTATACTTTTTATTATATATAGCGTTCTATGATTTTTTCAATTGGTTATATTATAGGAGTTAGTAGTAGCTATTATTACTATTTATAAGTAGTTAGACTATTTAGGATAGGATAGATTAGGTATGAGGAATAAGGATATAGGGATTTTCATATGATTAATTTTTAACTTTACAGATAGATAGGCTTAAGTCTGCGCTTCGTTACTTCATGGAATTGGTTGGGGGATGGATAGGGAGGGGAATATATACATTATATATAAATATATGTATAAAAAAACGACGACGACGACGAGTTTTTTATATGATTTTTTTTTTCTTTTTCTGGTTAGATATACATACATGTAGGTAGATTTATAAGTTAGATTTTTGTTTTTTTTTTTTCATCCATTGTTGCTGAACATTTTTATTTTTAATTTGTATATTTATTTATTCTTTTGGTTAGATGTATGTAGGTACATTTATAAATTAGATTTTTTTGTTGCTGAACATTTTTAATTTCTATATTTACATAGCTATTTATTCTTTTTAATCATTTGTAAGTGTTGTGTAATACGGTCGAGAGTAGTATCGAGGATCGAATCAAATTTATATCATATTCAACAACTTCTTTTCAATTTAACTATATTTCTTTTATATGCTTTTTTTTTTTTATATATAGGTACTTATTAACTCTTTTCTTTGGTTAAGAATGTATATATGACGTATGTACATATTTACTATGTACATAAAGGTACATATTTATAAATAAGATTTTTTTTTTTTTTCATGCTTTTTATTATATTTAGTTAGAATCTGTTTAACAAATATAAAAGTGTTTTATGGTGCGGAGTAAAGCGGCGCATAGGTAAAATAATAAGAGAATAAAATATTTTGTATGTATGAATTATACATTATATATAAATATATGTATAAAAAAACGACGACGACGACGACGACGAGTTTTTTATATGATTTTTTTTTTCTTTTTCTGGTTAGATATACATACATGTAGGTAGATTTATAAGTTAGATTTTTGTTTTTTTTTTTTCATCCATTGTTGCTGAACATTTTTATTTTTAATTTGTATATTTATTTATTCTTTTGGTTAGATGTATGTAGGTACATTTATAAATTAGATTTTTTTGTTGCTGAACATTTTTAATTTCTATATTTACATAGCTATTTATTCTTTTTAATCATTTGTAAGTGTTGTGTAATACGGTCGAGAGTAGTATCGAGGATCGAATCAAATTTATATCATATTCAACAACTTCTTTTCAATTTAACTATATTTCTTTTATATGCTTTTTTTTTTTTATATATAGGTACTTATTAACTCTTTTCTTTGGTTAAGAATGTATATATGACGTATGTACATATTTACTATGTACATAAAGGTACATATTTATAAATAAGATTTTTTTTTTTTTTCATGCTTTTTATTATATTTAGTTAGAATCTGTTTAACAAATATAAAAGTGTTTTATGGTGCGGAGTAAAGCGGCGCATAGGTAAAATAATAAGAGAATAAAATATTTTGTATGTATGAATTATACATTATATATAAATATATGTATAAAAAAACGACGACGACGACGACGACGAGTTTTTTATATGATTTTTTTTTTCTTTTTCTGGTTAGATATACATACATGTAGGTAGATTTATAAGTTAGATTTTTGTTTTTTTTTTTTCATCCATTGTTGCTGAACATTTTTATTTTTAATTTGTATATTTATTTATTCTTTTGGTTAGATGTATGTAGGTACATTTATAAATTAGATTTTTTTGTTGCTGAACATTTTTAATTTCTATATTTACATAGCTATTTATTCTTTTTAATCATTTGTAAGTGTTGTGTAATACGGTCGAGAGTAGTATCGAGGATCGAATCAAATTTATATCATATTCAACAACTTCTTTTCAATTTAACTATATTTCTTTTATATGCTTTTTTTTTTTTATATATAGGTACTTATTAACTCTTTTCTTTGGTTAAGAATGTATATATGACGTATGTACATATTTACTATGTACATAAAGGTACATATTTATAAATAAGATTTTTTTTTTTTTTCATGCTTTTTATTATATTTAGTTAGAATCTGTTTAACAAATATAAAAGTGTTTTATGGTGCGGAGTAAAGCGGCGCATAGGTAAAATAATAAGAGAATAAAATATTTTGTATGTATGAATTATACATTATATATAAATATATGTATAAAAAAACGACGACGACGACGACGACGAGTTTTTTATATGATTTTTTTTTTCTTTTTCTGGTTAGATATACATACATGTAGGTAGATTTATAAGTTAGATTTTTGTTTTTTTTTTTTCATCCATTGTTGCTGAACATTTTTATTTTTAATTTGTATATTTATTTATTCTTTTGGTTAGATGTATGTAGGTACATTTATAAATTAGATTTTTTTGTTGCTGAACATTTTTAATTTCTATATTTACATAGCTATTTATTCTTTTTAATCATTTGTAAGTGTTGTGTAATACGGTCGAGAGTAGTATCGAGGATCGAATCAAATTTATATCATATTCAACAACTTCTTTTCAATTTAACTATATTTCTTTTATATGCTTTTTTTTTTTTATATATAGGTACTTATTAACTCTTTTCTTTGGTTAAGAATGTATATATGACGTATGTACATATTTACTATGTACATAAAGGTACATATTTATAAATAAGATTTTTTTTTTTTTTCATGCTTTTTATTATATTTAGTTAGAATCTGTTTAACAAATATAAAAGTGTTTTATGGTGCGGAGTAAAGCGGCGCATAGGTAAAATAATAAGAGAATAAAATATTTTGTATGTATGAATTATACATTATATATAAATATATGTATAAAAAAACGACGACGACGACGACGACGAGTTTTTTATATGATTTTTTTTTTCTTTTTCTGGTTAGATATACATACATGTAGGTAGATTTATAAGTTAGATTTTTGTTTTTTTTTTTTCATCCATTGTTGCTGAACATTTTTATTTTTAATTTGTATATTTATTTATTCTTTTGGTTAGATGTATGTAGGTACATTTATAAATTAGATTTTTTTGTTGCTGAACATTTTTAATTTCTATATTTACATAGCTATTTATTCTTTTTAATCATTTGTAAGTGTTGTGTAATACGGTCGAGAGTAGTATCGAGGATCGAATCAAATTTATATCATATTCAACAACTTCTTTTCAATTTAACTATATTTCTTTTATATGCTTTTTTTTTTTTATATATAGGTACTTATTAACTCTTTTCTTTGGTTAAGAATGTATATATGACGTATGTACATATTTACTATGTACATAAAGGTACATATTTATAAATAAGATTTTTTTTTTTTTTCATGCTTTTTATTATATTTAGTTAGAATCTGTTTAACAAATATAAAAGTGTTTTATGGTGCGGAGTAAAGCGGCGCATAGGTAAAATAATAAGAGAATAAAATATTTTGTATGTATGAATTATACATTATATATAAATATATGTATAAAAAAACGACGACGACGACGACGACGAGTTTTTTATATGATTTTTTTTTTCTTTTTCTGGTTAGATATACATACATGTAGGTAGATTTATAAGTTAGATTTTTGTTTTTTTTTTTTCATCCATTGTTGCTGAACATTTTTATTTTTAATTTGTATATTTATTTATTCTTTTGGTTAGATGTATGTAGGTACATTTATAAATTAGATTTTTTTGTTGCTGAACATTTTTAATTTCTATATTTACATAGCTATTTATTCTTTTTAATCATTTGTAAGTGTTGTGTAATACGGTCGAGAGTAGTATCGAGGATCGAATCAAATTTATATCATATTCAACAACTTCTTTTCAATTTAACTATATTTCTTTTATATGCTTTTTTTTTTTTATATATAGGTACTTATTAACTCTTTTCTTTGGTTAAGAATGTATATATGACGTATGTACATATTTACTATGTACATAAAGGTACATATTTATAAATAAGATTTTTTTTTTTTTTCATGCTTTTTATTATATTTAGTTAGAATCTGTTTAACAAATATAAAAGTGTTTTATGGTGCGGAGTAAAGCGGCGCATAGGTAAAATAATAAGAGAATAAAATATTTTGTATGTATGAATTATACATTATATATAAATATATGTATAAAAAAACGACGACGACGACGACGACGAGTTTTTTATATGATTTTTTTTTTCTTTTTCTGGTTAGATATACATACATGTAGGTAGATTTATAAGTTAGATTTTTGTTTTTTTTTTTTCATCCATTGTTGCTGAACATTTTTATTTTTAATTTGTATATTTATTTATTCTTTTGGTTAGATGTATGTAGGTACATTTATAAATTAGATTTTTTTGTTGCTGAACATTTTTAATTTCTATATTTACATAGCTATTTATTCTTTTTAATCATTTGTAAGTGTTGTGTAATACGGTCGAGAGTAGTATCGAGGATCGAATCAAATTTATATCATATTCAACAACTTCTTTTCAATTTAACTATATTTCTTTTATATGCTTTTTTTTTTTTATATATAGGTACTTATTAACTCTTTTCTTTGGTTAAGAATGTATATATGACGTATGTACATATTTACTATGTACATAAAGGTACATATTTATAAATAAGATTTTTTTTTTTTTTCATGCTTTTTATTATATTTAGTTAGAATCTGTTTAACAAATATAAAAGTGTTTTATGGTGCGGAGTAAAGCGGCGCATAGGTAAAATAATAAGAGAATAAAATATTTTGTATGTATGAATTATACATTATATATAAATATATGTATAAAAAAACGACGACGACGACGACGACGAGTTTTTTATATGATTTTTTTTTTCTTTTTCTGGTTAGATATACATACATGTAGGTAGATTTATAAGTTAGATTTTTGTTTTTTTTTTTTCATCCATTGTTGCTGAACATTTTTATTTTTAATTTGTATATTTATTTATTCTTTTGGTTAGATGTATGTAGGTACATTTATAAATTAGATTTTTTTGTTGCTGAACATTTTTAATTTCTATATTTACATAGCTATTTATTCTTTTTAATCATTTGTAAGTGTTGTGTAATACGGTCGAGAGTAGTATCGAGGATCGAATCAAATTTATATCATATTCAACAACTTCTTTTCAATTTAACTATATTTCTTTTATATGCTTTTTTTTTTTTATATATAGGTACTTATTAACTCTTTTCTTTGGTTAAGAATGTATATATGACGTATGTACATATTTACTATGTACATAAAGGTACATATTTATAAATAAGATTTTTTTTTTTTTTCATGCTTTTTATTATATTTAGTTAGAATCTGTTTAACAAATATAAAAGTGTTTTATGGTGCGGAGTAAAGCGGCGCATAGGTAAAATAATAAGAGAATAAAATATTTTGTATGTATGAATTATACATTATATATAAATATATGTATAAAAAAACGACGACGACGACGACGACGAGTTTTTTATATGATTTTTTTTTTCTTTTTCTGGTTAGATATACATACATGTAGGTAGATTTATAAGTTAGATTTTTGTTTTTTTTTTTTCATCCATTGTTGCTGAACATTTTTATTTTTAATTTGTATATTTATTTATTCTTTTGGTTAGATGTATGTAGGTACATTTATAAATTAGATTTTTTTGTTGCTGAACATTTTTAATTTCTATATTTACATAGCTATTTATTCTTTTTAATCATTTGTAAGTGTTGTGTAATACGGTCGAGAGTAGTATCGAGGATCGAATCAAATTTATATCATATTCAACAACTTCTTTTCAATTTAACTATATTTCTTTTATATGCTTTTTTTTTTTTATATATAGGTACTTATTAACTCTTTTCTTTGGTTAAGAATGTATATATGACGTATGTACATATTTACTATGTACATAAAGGTACATATTTATAAATAAGATTTTTTTTTTTTTTCATGCTTTTTATTATATTTAGTTAGAATCTGTTTAACAAATATAAAAGTGTTTTATGGTGCGGAGTAAAGCGGCGCATAGGTAAAATAATAAGAGAATAAAATATTTTGTATGTATGAATTATACATTATATATAAATATATGTATAAAAAAACGACGACGACGACGACGACGAGTTTTTTATATGATTTTTTTTTTCTTTTTCTGGTTAGATATACATACATGTAGGTAGATTTATAAGTTAGATTTTTGTTTTTTTTTTTTCATCCATTGTTGCTGAACATTTTTATTTTTAATTTGTATATTTATTTATTCTTTTGGTTAGATGTATGTAGGTACATTTATAAATTAGATTTTTTTGTTGCTGAACATTTTTAATTTCTATATTTACATAGCTATTTATTCTTTTTAATCATTTGTAAGTGTTGTGTAATACGGTCGAGAGTAGTATCGAGGATCGAATCAAATTTATATCATATTCAACAACTTCTTTTCAATTTAACTATATTTCTTTTATATGCTTTTTTTTTTTTATATATAGGTACTTATTAACTCTTTTCTTTGGTTAAGAATGTATATATGACGTATGTACATATTTACTATGTACATAAAGGTACATATTTATAAATAAGATTTTTTTTTTTTTTCATGCTTTTTATTATATTTAGTTAGAATCTGTTTAACAAATATAAAAGTGTTTTATGGTGCGGAGTAAAGCGGCGCATAGGTAAAATAATAAGAGAATAAAATATTTTGTATGTATGAATTATACATTATATATAAATATATGTATAAAAAAACGACGACGACGACGACGACGAGTTTTTTATATGATTTTTTTTTTCTTTTTCTGGTTAGATATACATACATGTAGGTAGATTTATAAGTTAGATTTTTGTTTTTTTTTTTTCATCCATTGTTGCTGAACATTTTTATTTTTAATTTGTATATTTATTTATTCTTTTGGTTAGATGTATGTAGGTACATTTATAAATTAGATTTTTTTGTTGCTGAACATTTTTAATTTCTATATTTACATAGCTATTTATTCTTTTTAATCATTTGTAAGTGTTGTGTAATACGGTCGAGAGTAGTATCGAGGATCGAATCAAATTTATATCATATTCAACAACTTCTTTTCAATTTAACTATATTTCTTTTATATGCTTTTTTTTTTTTATATATAGGTACTTATTAACTCTTTTCTTTGGTTAAGAATGTATATATGACGTATGTACATATTTACTATGTACATAAAGGTACATATTTATAAATAAGATTTTTTTTTTTTTTCATGCTTTTTATTATATTTAGTTAGAATCTGTTTAACAAATATAAAAGTGTTTTATGGTGCGGAGTAAAGCGGCGCATAGGTAAAATAATAAGAGAATAAAATATTTTGTATGTATGAATTATACATTATATATAAATATATGTATAAAAAAACGACGACGACGACGACGACGAGTTTTTTATATGATTTTTTTTTTCTTTTTCTGGTTAGATATACATACATGTAGGTAGATTTATAAGTTAGATTTTTGTTTTTTTTTTTTCATCCATTGTTGCTGAACATTTTTATTTTTAATTTGTATATTTATTTATTCTTTTGGTTAGATGTATGTAGGTACATTTATAAATTAGATTTTTTTGTTGCTGAACATTTTTAATTTCTATATTTACATAGCTATTTATTCTTTTTAATCATTTGTAAGTGTTGTGTAATACGGTCGAGAGTAGTATCGAGGATCGAATCAAATTTATATCATATTCAACAACTTCTTTTCAATTTAACTATATTTCTTTTATATGCTTTTTTTTTTTTATATATAGGTACTTATTAACTCTTTTCTTTGGTTAAGAATGTATATATGACGTATGTACATATTTACTATGTACATAAAGGTACATATTTATAAATAAGATTTTTTTTTTTTTTCATGCTTTTTATTATATTTAGTTAGAATCTGTTTAACAAATATAAAAGTGTTTTATGGTGCGGAGTAAAGCGGCGCATAGGTAAAATAATAAGAGAATAAAATATTTTGTATGTATGAATTATACATTATATATAAATATATGTATAAAAAAACGACGACGACGACGACGACGAGTTTTTTATATGATTTTTTTTTTCTTTTTCTGGTTAGATATACATACATGTAGGTAGATTTATAAGTTAGATTTTTGTTTTTTTTTTTTCATCCATTGTTGCTGAACATTTTTATTTTTAATTTGTATATTTATTTATTCTTTTGGTTAGATGTATGTAGGTACATTTATAAATTAGATTTTTTTGTTGCTGAACATTTTTAATTTCTATATTTACATAGCTATTTATTCTTTTTAATCATTTGTAAGTGTTGTGTAATACGGTCGAGAGTAGTATCGAGGATCGAATCAAATTTATATCATATTCAACAACTTCTTTTCAATTTAACTATATTTCTTTTATATGCTTTTTTTTTTTTATATATAGGTACTTATTAACTCTTTTCTTTGGTTAAGAATGTATATATGACGTATGTACATATTTACTATGTACATAAAGGTACATATTTATAAATAAGATTTTTTTTTTTTTTCATGCTTTTTATTATATTTAGTTAGAATCTGTTTAACAAATATAAAAGTGTTTTATGGTGCGGAGTAAAGCGGCGCATAGGTAAAATAATAAGAGAATAAAATATTTTGTATGTATGAATTATACATTATATATAAATATATGTATAAAAAAACGACGACGACGACGACGACGAGTTTTTTATATGATTTTTTTTTTCTTTTTCTGGTTAGATATACATACATGTAGGTAGATTTATAAGTTAGATTTTTGTTTTTTTTTTTTCATCCATTGTTGCTGAACATTTTTATTTTTAATTTGTATATTTATTTATTCTTTTGGTTAGATGTATGTAGGTACATTTATAAATTAGATTTTTTTGTTGCTGAACATTTTTAATTTCTATATTTACATAGCTATTTATTCTTTTTAATCATTTGTAAGTGTTGTGTAATACGGTCGAGAGTAGTATCGAGGATCGAATCAAATTTATATCATATTCAACAACTTCTTTTCAATTTAACTATATTTCTTTTATATGCTTTTTTTTTTTTATATATAGGTACTTATTAACTCTTTTCTTTGGTTAAGAATGTATATATGACGTATGTACATATTTACTATGTACATAAAGGTACATATTTATAAATAAGATTTTTTTTTTTTTTCATGCTTTTTATTATATTTAGTTAGAATCTGTTTAACAAATATAAAAGTGTTTTATGGTGCGGAGTAAAGCGGCGCATAGGTAAAATAATAAGAGAATAAAATATTTTGTATGTATGAATTATACATTATATATAAATATATGTATAAAAAAACGACGACGACGACGACGACGAGTTTTTTATATGATTTTTTTTTTCTTTTTCTGGTTAGATATACATACATGTAGGTAGATTTATAAGTTAGATTTTTGTTTTTTTTTTTTCATCCATTGTTGCTGAACATTTTTATTTTTAATTTGTATATTTATTTATTCTTTTGGTTAGATGTATGTAGGTACATTTATAAATTAGATTTTTTTGTTGCTGAACATTTTTAATTTCTATATTTACATAGCTATTTATTCTTTTTAATCATTTGTAAGTGTTGTGTAATACGGTCGAGAGTAGTATCGAGGATCGAATCAAATTTATATCATATTCAACAACTTCTTTTCAATTTAACTATATTTCTTTTATATGCTTTTTTTTTTTTATATATAGGTACTTATTAACTCTTTTCTTTGGTTAAGAATGTATATATGACGTATGTACATATTTACTATGTACATAAAGGTACATATTTATAAATAAGATTTTTTTTTTTTTTCATGCTTTTTATTATATTTAGTTAGAATCTGTTTAACAAATATAAAAGTGTTTTATGGTGCGGAGTAAAGCGGCGCATAGGTAAAATAATAAGAGAATAAAATATTTTGTATGTATGAATTATACATTATATATAAATATATGTATAAAAAAACGACGACGACGACGACGACGAGTTTTTTATATGATTTTTTTTTTCTTTTTCTGGTTAGATATACATACATGTAGGTAGATTTATAAGTTAGATTTTTGTTTTTTTTTTTTCATCCATTGTTGCTGAACATTTTTATTTTTAATTTGTATATTTATTTATTCTTTTGGTTAGATGTATGTAGGTACATTTATAAATTAGATTTTTTTGTTGCTGAACATTTTTAATTTCTATATTTACATAGCTATTTATTCTTTTTAATCATTTGTAAGTGTTGTGTAATACGGTCGAGAGTAGTATCGAGGATCGAATCAAATTTATATCATATTCAACAACTTCTTTTCAATTTAACTATATTTCTTTTATATGCTTTTTTTTTTTTATATATAGGTACTTATTAACTCTTTTCTTTGGTTAAGAATGTATATATGACGTATGTACATATTTACTATGTACATAAAGGTACATATTTATAAATAAGATTTTTTTTTTTTTTCATGCTTTTTATTATATTTAGTTAGAATCTGTTTAACAAATATAAAAGTGTTTTATGGTGCGGAGTAAAGCGGCGCATAGGTAAAATAATAAGAGAATAAAATATTTTGTATGTATGAATTATACATTATATATAAATATATGTATAAAAAAACGACGACGACGACGACGACGAGTTTTTTATATGATTTTTTTTTTCTTTTTCTGGTTAGATATACATACATGTAGGTAGATTTATAAGTTAGATTTTTGTTTTTTTTTTTTCATCCATTGTTGCTGAACATTTTTATTTTTAATTTGTATATTTATTTATTCTTTTGGTTAGATGTATGTAGGTACATTTATAAATTAGATTTTTTTGTTGCTGAACATTTTTAATTTCTATATTTACATAGCTATTTATTCTTTTTAATCATTTGTAAGTGTTGTGTAATACGGTCGAGAGTAGTATCGAGGATCGAATCAAATTTATATCATATTCAACAACTTCTTTTCAATTTAACTATATTTCTTTTATATGCTTTTTTTTTTTTATATATAGGTACTTATTAACTCTTTTCTTTGGTTAAGAATGTATATATGACGTATGTACATATTTACTATGTACATAAAGGTACATATTTATAAATAAGATTTTTTTTTTTTTTCATGCTTTTTATTATATTTAGTTAGAATCTGTTTAACAAATATAAAAGTGTTTTATGGTGCGGAGTAAAGCGGCGCATAGGTAAAATAATAAGAGAATAAAATATTTTGTATGTATGAATTATACATTATATATAAATATATGTATAAAAAAACGACGACGACGACGACGACGAGTTTTTTATATGATTTTTTTTTTCTTTTTCTGGTTAGATATACATACATGTAGGTAGATTTATAAGTTAGATTTTTGTTTTTTTTTTTTCATCCATTGTTGCTGAACATTTTTATTTTTAATTTGTATATTTATTTATTCTTTTGGTTAGATGTATGTAGGTACATTTATAAATTAGATTTTTTTGTTGCTGAACATTTTTAATTTCTATATTTACATAGCTATTTATTCTTTTTAATCATTTGTAAGTGTTGTGTAATACGGTCGAGAGTAGTATCGAGGATCGAATCAAATTTATATCATATTCAACAACTTCTTTTCAATTTAACTATATTTCTTTTATATGCTTTTTTTTTTTTATATATAGGTACTTATTAACTCTTTTCTTTGGTTAAGAATGTATATATGACGTATGTACATATTTACTATGTACATAAAGGTACATATTTATAAATAAGATTTTTTTTTTTTTTCATGCTTTTTATTATATTTAGTTAGAATCTGTTTAACAAATATAAAAGTGTTTTATGGTGCGGAGTAAAGCGGCGCATAGGTAAAATAATAAGAGAATAAAATATTTTGTATGTATGAATTATACATTATATATAAATATATGTATAAAAAAACGACGACGACGACGACGACGAGTTTTTTATATGATTTTTTTTTTCTTTTTCTGGTTAGATATACATACATGTAGGTAGATTTATAAGTTAGATTTTTGTTTTTTTTTTTTCATCCATTGTTGCTGAACATTTTTATTTTTAATTTGTATATTTATTTATTCTTTTGGTTAGATGTATGTAGGTACATTTATAAATTAGATTTTTTTGTTGCTGAACATTTTTAATTTCTATATTTACATAGCTATTTATTCTTTTTAATCATTTGTAAGTGTTGTGTAATACGGTCGAGAGTAGTATCGAGGATCGAATCAAATTTATATCATATTCAACAACTTCTTTTCAATTTAACTATATTTCTTTTATATGCTTTTTTTTTTTTATATATAGGTACTTATTAACTCTTTTCTTTGGTTAAGAATGTATATATGACGTATGTACATATTTACTATGTACATAAAGGTACATATTTATAAATAAGATTTTTTTTTTTTTTCATGCTTTTTATTATATTTAGTTAGAATCTGTTTAACAAATATAAAAGTGTTTTATGGTGCGGAGTAAAGCGGCGCATAGGTAAAATAATAAGAGAATAAAATATTTTGTATGTATGAATTATACATTATATATAAATATATGTATAAAAAAACGACGACGACGACGACGACGAGTTTTTTATATGATTTTTTTTTTCTTTTTCTGGTTAGATATACATACATGTAGGTAGATTTATAAGTTAGATTTTTGTTTTTTTTTTTTCATCCATTGTTGCTGAACATTTTTATTTTTAATTTGTATATTTATTTATTCTTTTGGTTAGATGTATGTAGGTACATTTATAAATTAGATTTTTTTGTTGCTGAACATTTTTAATTTCTATATTTACATAGCTATTTATTCTTTTTAATCATTTGTAAGTGTTGTGTAATACGGTCGAGAGTAGTATCGAGGATCGAATCAAATTTATATCATATTCAACAACTTCTTTTCAATTTAACTATATTTCTTTTATATGCTTTTTTTTTTTTATATATAGGTACTTATTAACTCTTTTCTTTGGTTAAGAATGTATATATGACGTATGTACATATTTACTATGTACATAAAGGTACATATTTATAAATAAGATTTTTTTTTTTTTTCATGCTTTTTATTATATTTAGTTAGAATCTGTTTAACAAATATAAAAGTGTTTTATGGTGCGGAGTAAAGCGGCGCATAGGTAAAATAATAAGAGAATAAAATATTTTGTATGTATGAATTATACATTATATATAAATATATGTATAAAAAAACGACGACGACGACGACGACGAGTTTTTTATATGATTTTTTTTTTCTTTTTCTGGTTAGATATACATACATGTAGGTAGATTTATAAGTTAGATTTTTGTTTTTTTTTTTTCATCCATTGTTGCTGAACATTTTTATTTTTAATTTGTATATTTATTTATTCTTTTGGTTAGATGTATGTAGGTACATTTATAAATTAGATTTTTTTGTTGCTGAACATTTTTAATTTCTATATTTACATAGCTATTTATTCTTTTTAATCATTTGTAAGTGTTGTGTAATACGGTCGAGAGTAGTATCGAGGATCGAATCAAATTTATATCATATTCAACAACTTCTTTTCAATTTAACTATATTTCTTTTATATGCTTTTTTTTTTTTATATATAGGTACTTATTAACTCTTTTCTTTGGTTAAGAATGTATATATGACGTATGTACATATTTACTATGTACATAAAGGTACATATTTATAAATAAGATTTTTTTTTTTTTTCATGCTTTTTATTATATTTAGTTAGAATCTGTTTAACAAATATAAAAGTGTTTTATGGTGCGGAGTAAAGCGGCGCATAGGTAAAATAATAAGAGAATAAAATATTTTGTATGTATGAATTATACATTATATATAAATATATGTATAAAAAAACGACGACGACGACGACGACGAGTTTTTTATATGATTTTTTTTTTCTTTTTCTGGTTAGATATACATACATGTAGGTAGATTTATAAGTTAGATTTTTGTTTTTTTTTTTTCATCCATTGTTGCTGAACATTTTTATTTTTAATTTGTATATTTATTTATTCTTTTGGTTAGATGTATGTAGGTACATTTATAAATTAGATTTTTTTGTTGCTGAACATTTTTAATTTCTATATTTACATAGCTATTTATTCTTTTTAATCATTTGTAAGTGTTGTGTAATACGGTCGAGAGTAGTATCGAGGATCGAATCAAATTTATATCATATTCAACAACTTCTTTTCAATTTAACTATATTTCTTTTATATGCTTTTTTTTTTTTATATATAGGTACTTATTAACTCTTTTCTTTGGTTAAGAATGTATATATGACGTATGTACATATTTACTATGTACATAAAGGTACATATTTATAAATAAGATTTTTTTTTTTTTTCATGCTTTTTATTATATTTAGTTAGAATCTGTTTAACAAATATAAAAGTGTTTTATGGTGCGGAGTAAAGCGGCGCATAGGTAAAATAATAAGAGAATAAAATATTTTGTATGTATGAATTATACATTATATATAAATATATGTATAAAAAAACGACGACGACGACGACGACGAGTTTTTTATATGATTTTTTTTTTCTTTTTCTGGTTAGATATACATACATGTAGGTAGATTTATAAGTTAGATTTTTGTTTTTTTTTTTTCATCCATTGTTGCTGAACATTTTTATTTTTAATTTGTATATTTATTTATTCTTTTGGTTAGATGTATGTAGGTACATTTATAAATTAGATTTTTTTGTTGCTGAACATTTTTAATTTCTATATTTACATAGCTATTTATTCTTTTTAATCATTTGTAAGTGTTGTGTAATACGGTCGAGAGTAGTATCGAGGATCGAATCAAATTTATATCATATTCAACAACTTCTTTTCAATTTAACTATATTTCTTTTATATGCTTTTTTTTTTTTATATATAGGTACTTATTAACTCTTTTCTTTGGTTAAGAATGTATATATGACGTATGTACATATTTACTATGTACATAAAGGTACATATTTATAAATAAGATTTTTTTTTTTTTTCATGCTTTTTATTATATTTAGTTAGAATCTGTTTAACAAATATAAAAGTGTTTTATGGTGCGGAGTAAAGCGGCGCATAGGTAAAATAATAAGAGAATAAAATATTTTGTATGTATGAATTATACATTATATATAAATATATGTATAAAAAAACGACGACGACGACGACGACGAGTTTTTTATATGATTTTTTTTTTCTTTTTCTGGTTAGATATACATACATGTAGGTAGATTTATAAGTTAGATTTTTGTTTTTTTTTTTTCATCCATTGTTGCTGAACATTTTTATTTTTAATTTGTATATTTATTTATTCTTTTGGTTAGATGTATGTAGGTACATTTATAAATTAGATTTTTTTGTTGCTGAACATTTTTAATTTCTATATTTACATAGCTATTTATTCTTTTTAATCATTTGTAAGTGTTGTGTAATACGGTCGAGAGTAGTATCGAGGATCGAATCAAATTTATATCATATTCAACAACTTCTTTTCAATTTAACTATATTTCTTTTATATGCTTTTTTTTTTTTATATATAGGTACTTATTAACTCTTTTCTTTGGTTAAGAATGTATATATGACGTATGTACATATTTACTATGTACATAAAGGTACATATTTATAAATAAGATTTTTTTTTTTTTTCATGCTTTTTATTATATTTAGTTAGAATCTGTTTAACAAATATAAAAGTGTTTTATGGTGCGGAGTAAAGCGGCGCATAGGTAAAATAATAAGAGAATAAAATATTTTGTATGTATGAATTATACATTATATATAAATATATGTATAAAAAAACGACGACGACGACGACGACGAGTTTTTTATATGATTTTTTTTTTCTTTTTCTGGTTAGATATACATACATGTAGGTAGATTTATAAGTTAGATTTTTGTTTTTTTTTTTTCATCCATTGTTGCTGAACATTTTTATTTTTAATTTGTATATTTATTTATTCTTTTGGTTAGATGTATGTAGGTACATTTATAAATTAGATTTTTTTGTTGCTGAACATTTTTAATTTCTATATTTACATAGCTATTTATTCTTTTTAATCATTTGTAAGTGTTGTGTAATACGGTCGAGAGTAGTATCGAGGATCGAATCAAATTTATATCATATTCAACAACTTCTTTTCAATTTAACTATATTTCTTTTATATGCTTTTTTTTTTTTATATATAGGTACTTATTAACTCTTTTCTTTGGTTAAGAATGTATATATGACGTATGTACATATTTACTATGTACATAAAGGTACATATTTATAAATAAGATTTTTTTTTTTTTTCATGCTTTTTATTATATTTAGTTAGAATCTGTTTAACAAATATAAAAGTGTTTTATGGTGCGGAGTAAAGCGGCGCATAGGTAAAATAATAAGAGAATAAAATATTTTGTATGTATGAATTATACATTATATATAAATATATGTATAAAAAAACGACGACGACGACGACGACGAGTTTTTTATATGATTTTTTTTTTCTTTTTCTGGTTAGATATACATACATGTAGGTAGATTTATAAGTTAGATTTTTGTTTTTTTTTTTTCATCCATTGTTGCTGAACATTTTTATTTTTAATTTGTATATTTATTTATTCTTTTGGTTAGATGTATGTAGGTACATTTATAAATTAGATTTTTTTGTTGCTGAACATTTTTAATTTCTATATTTACATAGCTATTTATTCTTTTTAATCATTTGTAAGTGTTGTGTAATACGGTCGAGAGTAGTATCGAGGATCGAATCAAATTTATATCATATTCAACAACTTCTTTTCAATTTAACTATATTTCTTTTATATGCTTTTTTTTTTTTATATATAGGTACTTATTAACTCTTTTCTTTGGTTAAGAATGTATATATGACGTATGTACATATTTACTATGTACATAAAGGTACATATTTATAAATAAGATTTTTTTTTTTTTTCATGCTTTTTATTATATTTAGTTAGAATCTGTTTAACAAATATAAAAGTGTTTTATGGTGCGGAGTAAAGCGGCGCATAGGTAAAATAATAAGAGAATAAAATATTTTGTATGTATGAATTATACATTATATATAAATATATGTATAAAAAAACGACGACGACGACGACGACGAGTTTTTTATATGATTTTTTTTTTCTTTTTCTGGTTAGATATACATACATGTAGGTAGATTTATAAGTTAGATTTTTGTTTTTTTTTTTTCATCCATTGTTGCTGAACATTTTTATTTTTAATTTGTATATTTATTTATTCTTTTGGTTAGATGTATGTAGGTACATTTATAAATTAGATTTTTTTGTTGCTGAACATTTTTAATTTCTATATTTACATAGCTATTTATTCTTTTTAATCATTTGTAAGTGTTGTGTAATACGGTCGAGAGTAGTATCGAGGATCGAATCAAATTTATATCATATTCAACAACTTCTTTTCAATTTAACTATATTTCTTTTATATGCTTTTTTTTTTTTATATATAGGTACTTATTAACTCTTTTCTTTGGTTAAGAATGTATATATGACGTATGTACATATTTACTATGTACATAAAGGTACATATTTATAAATAAGATTTTTTTTTTTTTTCATGCTTTTTATTATATTTAGTTAGAATCTGTTTAACAAATATAAAAGTGTTTTATGGTGCGGAGTAAAGCGGCGCATAGGTAAAATAATAAGAGAATAAAATATTTTGTATGTATGAATTATACATTATATATAAATATATGTATAAAAAAACGACGACGACGACGACGACGAGTTTTTTATATGATTTTTTTTTTCTTTTTCTGGTTAGATATACATACATGTAGGTAGATTTATAAGTTAGATTTTTGTTTTTTTTTTTTCATCCATTGTTGCTGAACATTTTTATTTTTAATTTGTATATTTATTTATTCTTTTGGTTAGATGTATGTAGGTACATTTATAAATTAGATTTTTTTGTTGCTGAACATTTTTAATTTCTATATTTACATAGCTATTTATTCTTTTTAATCATTTGTAAGTGTTGTGTAATACGGTCGAGAGTAGTATCGAGGATCGAATCAAATTTATATCATATTCAACAACTTCTTTTCAATTTAACTATATTTCTTTTATATGCTTTTTTTTTTTTATATATAGGTACTTATTAACTCTTTTCTTTGGTTAAGAATGTATATATGACGTATGTACATATTTACTATGTACATAAAGGTACATATTTATAAATAAGATTTTTTTTTTTTTTCATGCTTTTTATTATATTTAGTTAGAATCTGTTTAACAAATATAAAAGTGTTTTATGGTGCGGAGTAAAGCGGCGCATAGGTAAAATAATAAGAGAATAAAATATTTTGTATGTATGAATTATACATTATATATAAATATATGTATAAAAAAACGACGACGACGACGACGACGAGTTTTTTATATGATTTTTTTTTTCTTTTTCTGGTTAGATATACATACATGTAGGTAGATTTATAAGTTAGATTTTTGTTTTTTTTTTTTCATCCATTGTTGCTGAACATTTTTATTTTTAATTTGTATATTTATTTATTCTTTTGGTTAGATGTATGTAGGTACATTTATAAATTAGATTTTTTTGTTGCTGAACATTTTTAATTTCTATATTTACATAGCTATTTATTCTTTTTAATCATTTGTAAGTGTTGTGTAATACGGTCGAGAGTAGTATCGAGGATCGAATCAAATTTATATCATATTCAACAACTTCTTTTCAATTTAACTATATTTCTTTTATATGCTTTTTTTTTTTTATATATAGGTACTTATTAACTCTTTTCTTTGGTTAAGAATGTATATATGACGTATGTACATATTTACTATGTACATAAAGGTACATATTTATAAATAAGATTTTTTTTTTTTTTCATGCTTTTTATTATATTTAGTTAGAATCTGTTTAACAAATATAAAAGTGTTTTATGGTGCGGAGTAAAGCGGCGCATAGGTAAAATAATAAGAGAATAAAATATTTTGTATGTATGAATTATACATTATATATAAATATATGTATAAAAAAACGACGACGACGACGACGACGAGTTTTTTATATGATTTTTTTTTTCTTTTTCTGGTTAGATATACATACATGTAGGTAGATTTATAAGTTAGATTTTTGTTTTTTTTTTTTCATCCATTGTTGCTGAACATTTTTATTTTTAATTTGTATATTTATTTATTCTTTTGGTTAGATGTATGTAGGTACATTTATAAATTAGATTTTTTTGTTGCTGAACATTTTTAATTTCTATATTTACATAGCTATTTATTCTTTTTAATCATTTGTAAGTGTTGTGTAATACGGTCGAGAGTAGTATCGAGGATCGAATCAAATTTATATCATATTCAACAACTTCTTTTCAATTTAACTATATTTCTTTTATATGCTTTTTTTTTTTTATATATAGGTACTTATTAACTCTTTTCTTTGGTTAAGAATGTATATATGACGTATGTACATATTTACTATGTACATAAAGGTACATATTTATAAATAAGATTTTTTTTTTTTTTCATGCTTTTTATTATATTTAGTTAGAATCTGTTTAACAAATATAAAAGTGTTTTATGGTGCGGAGTAAAGCGGCGCATAGGTAAAATAATAAGAGAATAAAATATTTTGTATGTATGAATTATACATTATATATAAATATATGTATAAAAAAACGACGACGACGACGACGACGAGTTTTTTATATGATTTTTTTTTTCTTTTTCTGGTTAGATATACATACATGTAGGTAGATTTATAAGTTAGATTTTTGTTTTTTTTTTTTCATCCATTGTTGCTGAACATTTTTATTTTTAATTTGTATATTTATTTATTCTTTTGGTTAGATGTATGTAGGTACATTTATAAATTAGATTTTTTTGTTGCTGAACATTTTTAATTTCTATATTTACATAGCTATTTATTCTTTTTAATCATTTGTAAGTGTTGTGTAATACGGTCGAGAGTAGTATCGAGGATCGAATCAAATTTATATCATATTCAACAACTTCTTTTCAATTTAACTATATTTCTTTTATATGCTTTTTTTTTTTTATATATAGGTACTTATTAACTCTTTTCTTTGGTTAAGAATGTATATATGACGTATGTACATATTTACTATGTACATAAAGGTACATATTTATAAATAAGATTTTTTTTTTTTTTCATGCTTTTTATTATATTTAGTTAGAATCTGTTTAACAAATATAAAAGTGTTTTATGGTGCGGAGTAAAGCGGCGCATAGGTAAAATAATAAGAGAATAAAATATTTTGTATGTATGAATTATACATTATATATAAATATATGTATAAAAAAACGACGACGACGACGACGACGAGTTTTTTATATGATTTTTTTTTTCTTTTTCTGGTTAGATATACATACATGTAGGTAGATTTATAAGTTAGATTTTTGTTTTTTTTTTTTCATCCATTGTTGCTGAACATTTTTATTTTTAATTTGTATATTTATTTATTCTTTTGGTTAGATGTATGTAGGTACATTTATAAATTAGATTTTTTTGTTGCTGAACATTTTTAATTTCTATATTTACATAGCTATTTATTCTTTTTAATCATTTGTAAGTGTTGTGTAATACGGTCGAGAGTAGTATCGAGGATCGAATCAAATTTATATCATATTCAACAACTTCTTTTCAATTTAACTATATTTCTTTTATATGCTTTTTTTTTTTTATATATAGGTACTTATTAACTCTTTTCTTTGGTTAAGAATGTATATATGACGTATGTACATATTTACTATGTACATAAAGGTACATATTTATAAATAAGATTTTTTTTTTTTTTCATGCTTTTTATTATATTTAGTTAGAATCTGTTTAACAAATATAAAAGTGTTTTATGGTGCGGAGTAAAGCGGCGCATAGGTAAAATAATAAGAGAATAAAATATTTTGTATGTATGAATTATACATTATATATAAATATATGTATAAAAAAACGACGACGACGACGACGACGAGTTTTTTATATGATTTTTTTTTTCTTTTTCTGGTTAGATATACATACATGTAGGTAGATTTATAAGTTAGATTTTTGTTTTTTTTTTTTCATCCATTGTTGCTGAACATTTTTATTTTTAATTTGTATATTTATTTATTCTTTTGGTTAGATGTATGTAGGTACATTTATAAATTAGATTTTTTTGTTGCTGAACATTTTTAATTTCTATATTTACATAGCTATTTATTCTTTTTAATCATTTGTAAGTGTTGTGTAATACGGTCGAGAGTAGTATCGAGGATCGAATCAAATTTATATCATATTCAACAACTTCTTTTCAATTTAACTATATTTCTTTTATATGCTTTTTTTTTTTTATATATAGGTACTTATTAACTCTTTTCTTTGGTTAAGAATGTATATATGACGTATGTACATATTTACTATGTACATAAAGGTACATATTTATAAATAAGATTTTTTTTTTTTTTCATGCTTTTTATTATATTTAGTTAGAATCTGTTTAACAAATATAAAAGTGTTTTATGGTGCGGAGTAAAGCGGCGCATAGGTAAAATAATAAGAGAATAAAATATTTTGTATGTATGAATTATACATTATATATAAATATATGTATAAAAAAACGACGACGACGACGACGACGAGTTTTTTATATGATTTTTTTTTTCTTTTTCTGGTTAGATATACATACATGTAGGTAGATTTATAAGTTAGATTTTTGTTTTTTTTTTTTCATCCATTGTTGCTGAACATTTTTATTTTTAATTTGTATATTTATTTATTCTTTTGGTTAGATGTATGTAGGTACATTTATAAATTAGATTTTTTTGTTGCTGAACATTTTTAATTTCTATATTTACATAGCTATTTATTCTTTTTAATCATTTGTAAGTGTTGTGTAATACGGTCGAGAGTAGTATCGAGGATCGAATCAAATTTATATCATATTCAACAACTTCTTTTCAATTTAACTATATTTCTTTTATATGCTTTTTTTTTTTTATATATAGGTACTTATTAACTCTTTTCTTTGGTTAAGAATGTATATATGACGTATGTACATATTTACTATGTACATAAAGGTACATATTTATAAATAAGATTTTTTTTTTTTTTCATGCTTTTTATTATATTTAGTTAGAATCTGTTTAACAAATATAAAAGTGTTTTATGGTGCGGAGTAAAGCGGCGCATAGGTAAAATAATAAGAGAATAAAATATTTTGTATGTATGAATTATACATTATATATAAATATATGTATAAAAAAACGACGACGACGACGACGACGAGTTTTTTATATGATTTTTTTTTTCTTTTTCTGGTTAGATATACATACATGTAGGTAGATTTATAAGTTAGATTTTTGTTTTTTTTTTTTCATCCATTGTTGCTGAACATTTTTATTTTTAATTTGTATATTTATTTATTCTTTTGGTTAGATGTATGTAGGTACATTTATAAATTAGATTTTTTTGTTGCTGAACATTTTTAATTTCTATATTTACATAGCTATTTATTCTTTTTAATCATTTGTAAGTGTTGTGTAATACGGTCGAGAGTAGTATCGAGGATCGAATCAAATTTATATCATATTCAACAACTTCTTTTCAATTTAACTATATTTCTTTTATATGCTTTTTTTTTTTTATATATAGGTACTTATTAACTCTTTTCTTTGGTTAAGAATGTATATATGACGTATGTACATATTTACTATGTACATAAAGGTACATATTTATAAATAAGATTTTTTTTTTTTTTCATGCTTTTTATTATATTTAGTTAGAATCTGTTTAACAAATATAAAAGTGTTTTATGGTGCGGAGTAAAGCGGCGCATAGGTAAAATAATAAGAGAATAAAATATTTTGTATGTATGAATTATACATTATATATAAATATATGTATAAAAAAACGACGACGACGACGACGACGAGTTTTTTATATGATTTTTTTTTTCTTTTTCTGGTTAGATATACATACATGTAGGTAGATTTATAAGTTAGATTTTTGTTTTTTTTTTTTCATCCATTGTTGCTGAACATTTTTATTTTTAATTTGTATATTTATTTATTCTTTTGGTTAGATGTATGTAGGTACATTTATAAATTAGATTTTTTTGTTGCTGAACATTTTTAATTTCTATATTTACATAGCTATTTATTCTTTTTAATCATTTGTAAGTGTTGTGTAATACGGTCGAGAGTAGTATCGAGGATCGAATCAAATTTATATCATATTCAACAACTTCTTTTCAATTTAACTATATTTCTTTTATATGCTTTTTTTTTTTTATATATAGGTACTTATTAACTCTTTTCTTTGGTTAAGAATGTATATATGACGTATGTACATATTTACTATGTACATAAAGGTACATATTTATAAATAAGATTTTTTTTTTTTTTCATGCTTTTTATTATATTTAGTTAGAATCTGTTTAACAAATATAAAAGTGTTTTATGGTGCGGAGTAAAGCGGCGCATAGGTAAAATAATAAGAGAATAAAATATTTTGTATGTATGAATTATACATTATATATAAATATATGTATAAAAAAACGACGACGACGACGACGACGAGTTTTTTATATGATTTTTTTTTTCTTTTTCTGGTTAGATATACATACATGTAGGTAGATTTATAAGTTAGATTTTTGTTTTTTTTTTTTCATCCATTGTTGCTGAACATTTTTATTTTTAATTTGTATATTTATTTATTCTTTTGGTTAGATGTATGTAGGTACATTTATAAATTAGATTTTTTTGTTGCTGAACATTTTTAATTTCTATATTTACATAGCTATTTATTCTTTTTAATCATTTGTAAGTGTTGTGTAATACGGTCGAGAGTAGTATCGAGGATCGAATCAAATTTATATCATATTCAACAACTTCTTTTCAATTTAACTATATTTCTTTTATATGCTTTTTTTTTTTTATATATAGGTACTTATTAACTCTTTTCTTTGGTTAAGAATGTATATATGACGTATGTACATATTTACTATGTACATAAAGGTACATATTTATAAATAAGATTTTTTTTTTTTTTCATGCTTTTTATTATATTTAGTTAGAATCTGTTTAACAAA